>CALNVZ010000174.1:23642394-23652891 GCA_940671915.1 Paracentrotus lividus
CTCACAACCACTGGCTAAATAAGTATGATATAAGCAAAGCGCTGTGGAATTTAAAAAATGACCTGGCCGAAAAGACCACAGTATTAAAAAAACAAAAACATGCCAACAACATTCATCGTATGGCGGGAAATCAACTTTTCTAATTATTTTTTTTTTTTTTAATGTTTTTGTTTAATTTTAAAAAAAAAAAAAATAACTATATATATACATATGTATTGAATAATGAGCGATCAAAGGAAAAAAAAAAATCAACATGTGCACCGTACTTCCAAACTATTTGGGAAATACATTGCGCCCATCGACATATGAACATAATATCACCATATTTAATACCAGAAATCATCACGTACACTGTCTGCCGTTCCCATAAAGTTATGCGAATATTTTTTATCTGGCTCAATCGGACATTTTTCTGTTTGCTCCGCGTTCAAATATTATAATATGTACCAAATATTCTTGAATGTGTTTGCCACCGCTTTCACTTTCTGGTATAATGGGTTATCTAATCTTTGGACGTTTCCCTCAACCCACTCCCGGGGTATTTTTCTTCCAAAAAGTTATATTCGCGTCACCCCCAGAAGAGATGGCCATTCGTCATTTCTTATCTTGGGAGGGCCTCCTTTCTATGTTTCACGCGACACCCACCAAGGCTACCCCCCTCAGTCTACCCAAGGAGGAGGAGGACACACCATTTCAAAACCCTTTACCCACATACTTCTCGCCCAAACAATCACACCTTCCTCCTGTTTTTTTATTCCCTCTCTTCCGAGAGGTTTGTGTCAGTGAGAAGTCATTAATATGTATGAAATATACGAATTTTTTCTCCTCTTCTTTGCCGAACTAATGATGATCTCAAACACCTTAAGCAAGTGCCGCGCAAGAAAGAACCGCTAATTTTTTCATCAACTTAACTCTCAAGGACGAATTTCCTGAGTGGCTACCCATTTTTTTTTTTGGAGCATTAATGTATATTATATCTTTTTGTTAATCCCTGCATAAAATAGACCATTCGCTTCAACAGGTTTCCCATGTCTTAAAACCCAGAGCGGAAATTATAGATTCGCACCTAAGGGCTTATAATTAGTTGTCGATTCAGATACCAACAATATAATGTTCTTTTAGTTAGACCTCTTTTGAGTATACATGTGTTTAGAACTAACGACGACTACTCCCATATTTTCTTGTTAAATACTATTCAAATTCCAGATTCACTTTCACTTTTATTTGCGTCTTTTCGGAAATTCATTGTCTCAGCAATAACATTATTCAAACATTAAGATATAATTAACGCAGAATGACATACTACATAGATACAAACGGAACTAAAAATAAACACAGTGAATGGTACATTACAAAATCTTATTCCTTTTTAGCCCTGATTCATTTGTTTTTTAGCTATCAGAATAATATTTTCCAAACAATTATGAACTCTGACAAAATAAAAACAAAAGTAAATCTCAATTAAATGAAATTCATTAGAAATAAATCTTCTTCCGTGGGAATGTCAATGGTTGCGTCCGCGACATGTTTTTTTGTAATCAAATGATTGGCTTCACCAAATAATTGATATTTTCTAATAAGTTTCTTTTACAGTCTACCTTGTTTTTTTTGAAGCTCGACATTGGTTCGACTCCCCGTGCTACCAGTGCGCACCTAAACACTAATTGTATACCAGACCCAGATCTAATACGATTTCAATCCTATTTTTAAAAATAAAAAGAAAAAAAAAAAAAAAAAAAAAAAAAAAAATAAAAAAAAAATCCAAATTTATGTATGAAAAACGTCGGGACCTTTTACTTATGTTATGTACATTTCTATATTAGGTTGAAAAATTGTGGAAGACTAGTACTATTCGTTCACAGGGCTCATCTATTTTGGTCTGTCCATCCCACTTCCAGATATTATCTTTATTGTACATGTTCACATGTTTTGTTTTTGTTTAAACCTTTTTGATTTACACTGCGTATATTGTTTATGGTTGCTAAGTTGAATGTCAGTAGATTCATAGTTGGGAGCATTAGTTTTGATGTCTCGGTTATGATTCGTTAATAATGCTTTACTCATCTTCATACACACGAGAGGAAGGAGGTATAGCTATAGCTATTCAATTAGAGAGGTAACACCCCATCCCATAATGTTTAGAAATAAGGATGTGCTTATCTATCACTGATGACCCAAAGAAAGAGTTTGTTCTTATCACTTTCATAGGGCTTTCTATATGTACAGTGATGTAGATACAACCAGCGTGGTTTTCTGGCATAATGATGTTATTTCCACACTCTGAGTTCACAAAAATATAAAAAAGAAGTGAGGCATTTTGAATCTCTCTTTGAGTTTCCCACTCTTCAATTCATTCACCAGTATTTGAGGATGGGACTTAAGGCAGAATGACTCGAAAGGCCAACTTAGTGGAGTAAACTGTCCTCATGTAAATGAGAACATCATTAATACACCTATTCAAGCTTAGCAAACGAAAGAAAGGATAAGCCAGAAATTCCTGATCTGACCACAATACTTTGCCCTAATATAAGAAGTCTTTGGATGCGTTGACATTTGCGTTGAGAACAAATATATTGTGTATTTTGTCGTTATATCGGTGGGAAGTGATCACTATTAAAGACGATGTCATGACAGCTTTTAATACTTTGTTTAACTGAATTACTTCATTCTCAACCTGTCGTAGGGTGTTTGGACTACCATGATTAGAAACCCTTTTGTCACACAATTGGCAAGCAATCGATTTTACTCATTACAAGCTTCGGCTTGAAGAGGGCAACGGTGACGAGGAACGCACACGGGTAACACCGCCAACACGCGACGATCCGCGAGTTCTTGATAAAATTCCTCAACACCTTCTCGTAGTCACAAGTCTCTCCCTTCTGACAAACACGCTCTAAAAAAAAAAAAAAAAAAAAGAAAGAAAAGACAGCAACAAGCAAGAAAGCGAAGAAAAGAAAAAAAAAGAACAAAAAAAAAAATTAAATAAAAAAATACAATAATAAAAAATAGAATATAAAAAACTAACAATAAAATAATAAAATAAATAAATAAAAAATAATTAAATAATACAATAATGAAATAAAATAAATAAAAAATGATTATATAATAATAATAATAAAATAAATAAATAAATATATTACCAATTGAATAAATAAATATAAATAAAATAAAGCCAAAAAATAAAAAATATAGATACATAAATTAATAAATAAAATAAAATAATAATAAATAAAATGAATTAAATAAATTAAATTAATAAATAAATAACAAAAATGTCGACGGTGTTATGTCTCTAATGATTTTAGATATGGAATAATATGCGAATCAAATATTATCCATGCTGCAGAAGGTTTGTAAATATCTCCCATTTACATTTAAATATTGCACGTGAGCTGACATTCCATTGAAAATAAGTGTAAATGAACTTGCGTTATAAGAGCCCGTTTAAACATTCCTAAATGTTGCAATTTTTTAACGGTCGATACTGGATTAAAATGAATAGATTAATTTATGTGAGCTACATAAAGAACTACAATTACATTTTGTTATATTAGCACTAGCGGAGGTAAGTAATTGGAAAGAATCTGGTAAAAATAGTGATTTACACTTATAAATTATTATAATCTAACAACATAATCATACATATACGTTTATTTAATTTAATTGTTATTAATGTTATATTTATATTCAGAAAAAGTGGGCTGCAGCGGTGATTGGGCAACATCTATATGTCTATTTAAATAATTATATGGATGAAGATTATTCATACTTTAAAGAAAATATTTTTGGACACATCCTAACAGTATTTTGTAATTATCTTAAGAACTTGATACAAAAAGAATTTAATGTTATCGAATTAAAGTGTTGTTTATTACGTTTTGTCATGGCAATCTCGAGTAGGTGTTTCGTATAATGAGAAAGGTCTTTTTAGTATTTGCGTATGTTGTATTTGTTCTTTATTTTCAATTATCCTACTTTAATTTTCAATCAAAGTGTTCTTTGAAATTTTATTTTCAGCATAAAGTATGTCTGATTAGTTATTAAGCGGCAAGTAGTAATGCATGTGCCCTAACCAATAATAATTAATGAGAACTCGTGACGATCTGAGTTTAGAGGAGTATGGTGATTTAAAACATAAGGCTTTCCGCTACTGATTCACCAATCCTCGTTTGATTGGTGGTTATATTATTGTACTGATGAAGTTTACTTATTCTATTCAACCCAGTACTTACTGTGTTATGTGCCATGATTAGTCCCTTGCTCCTTTAAGATGGAAAGAAGAGGGTTTCCAGACAGTCTAGGAGGGCCACCGAGCAGCTAAGCCCTGTCCCCAAGAAATATAGATTTAACTTAAGATGGAGACAAGATCAATGTGGTACAGTAATCAATTAAGTTGTAATTAGGGTGTGTATATACATTTCTGTCTTTGCGTCGGATAGTATCTTACAAAACCCCACTTTTTGATTTGGAAGGGGGATCATTATTACCACTCTGTGCAAGTTTTGGAACGCTGTGTTCTTATACAGTTGGGTGTGTGTAGTCACCATCTGGTTATACTTTATGAAAATTCGAATTGAATTAATGAAGTATTTGGTTAGTTTTTCCACCAACTTTTTGTTTGATATGTCGATATGTGTCTCCGTGAAGGCTTGGATTGCATTAGGATGAGATGGTATTAAATTAATATGGTACAGGATAGTTTCTCAAGGCCAAAAATCTTCAACTTAATCTGTATCAAATTGATTTACGATGGTATTCTTTTTAATATGAATACTAATATACATTTCTACTAGGCTGGGTTATCTTTTACATGATGATATCAAGAGTAATATCCGTTCTCAACAAAATTTGCTGCTTGTTACTCGGCCCTTAGTCGTTCTAACTTTAATCTAAGCACACCACACAAAAAATGCTATTCTCAAAGAAATATTAGAACAAAAAAGGTGTTGACGTGGAATATAACACTACAAAAACTATCCAAAAAAAGTGGAGACAGGTTTAGAGAAAAAGAAAATGGACCACACGTATTTGAAAAAAAGGTGTAGTAGACCAATGATAGTCTGTATGCAGAGGGTGGATATTGTGTACATAGATTGATGGAAATGCTGTCAGGATACGTTTAAGGCATGCTTCAATCATATTAAGGTCTGCAATGAGAATAATAGAGTATACTAATTAAGCTTTATGGATAGAGAGCCACATTGAGGAGGAAGCACCCTCACCAAGGCATAAGAATGACACCTCTCCAAGTGAAGGAAAGAAAATGATGAGGCGACATCAGAAATACACACTAAGCAACCCGACTATAAGAGAGAAAACAAAATTCAAAATAACAAATCTAAACAAAATTAGTAAGAAAAAAAAAAGAGTCGAGAAAAAATAATAGACAAAGCAAAAAAAAAAAGCCAGCACGCGAGCACACATGTGGCCAAGACGGGGTCCGGTGTTTCTCAGCCCAGGATGTGTTTAAATCATGGATGCCTGTTGAAGAATGAAAGAGAAATTTGGGTTTCTAACTTTATCTGGGCTTTTGAGGTACATAAATTGAATAAAATTATTCAGGACTTAGGTTCAGGAGCGGGAGCTGTTATCTGGCACTCTTTTTCTCGTTTGACTTTCTTTACCCTATAAAATACACGAAGTTGATTCTGACATCACGGAGTTTCAAATCCCCCCGTAAGGACTAAGAGGTCGAAATCACACACAGACCTTTCAGTGATAGTGTTTTGTTTCCTCCACAGAATATACTCCACATTCCAAATATACCCGATATCACTAATTTGACGGTTAAATTCATCAGAATGAGTCCATATCTATGTCTTTTCCGAATGTTATCCCGACTTACTCTTTAAATAATAAAAAATCCCACACTTTTTACATTCCATTTTTTTCCGTTTCCTTAGTGCCATCCCTGGGGACGAATACAGAATAGAAAACCAAATCAAACAAGACCACAAAAATGAGGGTTTGTGTACTGTTGGAATGACTGGGAAATATGAATAGGTCATATTTATTAGTTATGGATTTAGATTGATAAGATAACCCACATTAACTATTCTTTTGATTTATTAAAAAGTATTTAGTTATTTAGTCTTATGTTATATCTCAATTAAAGTGTGTGTAAGTAAGCATTAAATTGGATTCCACTTGAAAGAACGTGGGATTGTGAATTTATGGCGCTACTTGCACATGTGGTTTATAGTTGGTGTTTTAAGTCGTTTTTTAAAAATGTAAGTATTTTTATTTTTTAAAAGTGAGGTGCGGAGATTAATTTACAAAAGCAATTATAACACCCGCCAAAGTACTTTAAGAAACTTGGTGTCGCGTATTCTACCCAATAATATATGTTTAAGAGTGTGCCAGTCAGCTTTATGGATACGGGACAAATATCATCATTCACTAATCGCTTATAATTATATAAACAGGTCAGAATTAGTCAGGCTAAATCCAAAATACAAAATCACTTTACCGTTTTGTTTCGGTCTGAAGGGTATAGCTCGGCAAAAAAAATATCTTTTCCACCTTTATGATCGGACAGAATGTATCCATAATAATTTTTTTTATGTATTTCGGTTATGACATATACAAAGGTTTTGGGATTTGAAAACGGGTTAAGCGTTGCCTGGATGATGCAAGCCAGACGACCGTTCTATCACTTGGGAGGAAAAGGACGGAAATTGCCCGTGGAATGAGAAAATGCATTTAACGCTGGTATACAAGAAGAAGAGAGTGAGAGTGAAGAGGAAGGCAGAAGGAAGAAGAGAGCGTGTTGACAATAAAATGCAGTGATTAATGTGATGCCGATCGGATTGATTGTGCTGGTGTGTTGCGTTTGCGTTATAAAAAAAAACACAATTAAAAAACAACCTATATCATTACCCATAAATGTGTGTTATTAGGTCGGGCTGGGTCGTTAGTGTGATATTTGGTCGAATGTGGTGTGTGTGTGTGTGTGTGTTACCGCCCGGTGTGCCGCTGCGCATACTCCAAATATTTTCAAAGTGTCCGATTTAATGCCAGTGAAGTGTTTAATCATTCATCATCAACACAAAAGAAAGCGAAAAGAATATCTTGTTGAAAGACGGGATGGGAGAATAACAAAATGGATAAGAGGTCGGTATGCACGGATGTACGAGAGAGAAAGAGAAAAGTGATTCTGATACTGGGTGCGTCAATAATGTGTTGGAATGGAAGATGAGAGAAAAAAAATAGGAGCAACTATGGTAAATGAATGTGTGAGTCAGTACTGCAGATTGTGTGGTGTGTGGTGCAGAGAACGAATAAGCAAATGGGTGAACGAGAAGGCTGTGGTGTGTTTAGGACAGGAAAGACAACACACAAAAAAAGATGCTGTGTGTGAAGGCACTGCGTTGTGGGTCCTTAAGTATGTGCGCGTTGTGTATTTGTTCTTGTAGCTAGCTCCTCTTTCTCTTCTGCTCTCCCCTTTTTTGCACCTTTCTTTTTTGCGCACAACGAGAAGAAATGAGACATTATAATACGAGGAATAATTGTACAGTTACTAAATCATAAATGTAGTACTAATCGAATTTATTTATTTCCTTAAAATATTACAGACCTGTCTTGTTCCCTTCCCACGAATCAATGAAACTACGTCGATAGAAAATGACTCGTTCTCAAATTTGATCTCCAGTTTATACTAAAGGTTAATCCCTTTTAATGTAATAAGTGATGATTACAATTGAAGTTGATAAACACTCAATATAAGGACGATTGTGGTTGGCATTGCCTATAGCG
The DNA here is from genome assembly GCA_940671915.1 of Paracentrotus lividus. NCBI lineage: Eukaryota > Metazoa > Echinodermata > Echinoidea > Camarodonta > Echinidae > Paracentrotus > Paracentrotus lividus. Next base: position 23,650,150 of record CALNVZ010000174.1, read on the forward strand.
AAAAACAAGGAATATGTCAGATTTAATTTGTAACCCAAACTGATATGACAGGCCTCATAATGAATTGTAAAGTGTACACGTTTTAACATGACCATCGTTACATCAAATAACAATTCAGCGAATTGTTCTGTTTAGTGTTTCAAAATTGGATCAAGGTCTGCTGTAAACAGGATATTATGATTTCATGAAATGAAAAGCTCTACACAAGATCTCGATACTTAATTCATCGCTGATTCCGATGAGTTAAGTAGAATCTATTGAACTTTTAAGTGATTTGCACTATTTTTCTTTATCATAATTAATTACCAAAGCTATAGGCCTACCATCAATGATACTTAGACTAGACAAATTAAGTCGATTTCTCAGCTTTTATATGAAAATTGGGTCGCCATTTGTTATTGTTTGACAATGAAGCCCGTACCATTTAAACACTCAACCAAGAATTGCCTATTTTCGCTGACTTATACAAGATCACGTGTGTATTCTTTGTATTCGATTAATTTGAATTAGTCAGCATGAGTTAAAAGTAAAGATAATGAAAGGGAGAGAGGTAGAGAGATGGGACGAGTGAGATGTGCATTTGAGATGTAATTTTGAAGTATGATCGAGTATCGAGTTCTTTTAACGGTTAATTGAAATAAAGAATTTCAATTCTTTTTGTACGTTTCCATTAAAAAAAAAAATAATTAGATTACTAATGTATTTTGTATATTTGTACTTAAAAATATATCGTCCGTTGAGATCCAGATGGGCGTTTTTGCATCTTGTTTAAAGGTGTTCCGTTGAGAACCACAAGGACGCTATTGCTGTACAAAGTCAATGGTAATAGCGCCCTTCTGGTTCTCAGCCGAATTATTATTAAACGAGAATGAAAACCTAGGATTTAGTTAAATTATATGATAAAGAAAAATCAAAGAAACAGATCAATGAAAGTTTGAGAAAAATTGAATAAATAATAAGAAATTTATGAGCATTTATAATTATGTTGTGATCACTAACGCTATGGAAATCATCAAACTAGCAACATGAACAAAATGTGTGATGTCATACATGAACCACTCCCACATGTGACAAAAGGACAAAAGAGGACAACAAAATACCACAAATGTCACTTTTTCCTCTTTAATTTTAGTGCAGATTCTTTGTCCATGATTGTATTTTGTGAAACCTGTATTACATGCCCTTCCTTGAAAATAATACCAGATCTACTAATAGAATTGATGAAAAAGAGAATTTTAGTGAAATATGTACAAAAGTAATGGGGAAGTTGTTCATGTATGACATCACACATTTTGGGCCTGTTGCCAGTGTGAGGATCTCCATAGTGGTAGTGATCATAACATTCAAATGCTCATAAGTTTCTTATTACTTATTCATTTTTTTTTTCAAACTTTTTGTTGACCTGTTTCTTTGAATTTTCTGTTTTATACAACTGAAACTGATTCCTTGGGTTTCATTCTCCTTTAAACAGTAATTTACATAGATTATTTTAGATATTATATATTTTAGCTGGATTTTTAATGCCTCTGGTCAAACTATAACCTTCTCTCCCCTGTTCAATCATACTCTGTCCCTTTTATATAATATTTTAAGATTGCAATTCATATGCCTTCAATTATTGTCAACGTGTAAAAGTTAGTGTTAATGAATATTCATTCCTTTCAATTCCATCAAGTGATGTCATCAAGTCTATCTTTTCAAATACAATCCATGGGCATTTTGTCATCAGAAAATTAATGTAAGCATTGTATACAGGTGCATGATAGAACTACCATTATCTTCAATTTATAATTTATTTAATATAATGAAAAAACTATAGCAAAACATTATTTTCAGCATGGAGATTATTATTTCTATCTTTAAAAAAAAGGGTAAACGCTGACCAAAATATTTGATATTGTATTCGAAGGATAAACGAGTGAATCGAGAGATGCCACATTAAGATATAAATTTTCTTCTGACGTGTAAGACATCTAAATTATTTAAAGACAATATTATAATATTACGTAAAATCCCTTTCACAATCCCCTCTATCATGTCTACAGTCCTGAATTATTCAAAATATCCGGATTCCTAAAATGCAATATTTCACGAAGATCATGAAGAGGCTTTCACATATTATACAAATTAACCGTAACTGGTAACAATGATATAAACATTTGTTTTTTTCTTCAATTTCTTAATTTGATAAAAGAAAGTGCAATTCATTTCAACCCAGAAATACAAATTATTCAAAATGACTTTTGAGTCCATTATAAAGATACGTGACATCCATCATTTACATAGTACACACTAATGATGCATAGTCCTTTGTCCAGTCTCCGGATTGAATTATATCCTGGTGAGTTTGTGCCAATTAGTTGTATGGGCTGGTAAAAGAGGCAGGAGTTAAACAGAAGTGACTGGTAAATGAACCATGTGTTGATCAGTTTGTGGCCTATCTCGTTGGAATAAATGGCGACATAAACAAATTCATAACTCATTCAGGAAAGGAGTAGTAAAATATATGAAGTGAAGTCCATGATAATAAAGTAAATAAAGAATTACATGTATCTTGATGAGAATGCCTTGTTCTTTAATTGCGCTTCTGTTTTGACATCACTATTTCTCTCTGTCCATCTGTCTCTCTTTCTCTATCTTTCCTTCTTTTTCACCGCCTCTATCTATGAGTGCGTGTGTGGGCATGCTCGAGTATGTGGCTGTATACGTATATCTTTATTTCTCTTTTGCTCTCTCTCTCTC
>CALNVZ010000174.1:23661380-23676027 GCA_940671915.1 Paracentrotus lividus
ATCATAACAAACAAGAACAAAAAAAAAAAAAAAAAAAAAAAGTAAATCATACGAAACAAATCACGGCACCAAACATATTCTTATATAAGTGTATTAAACAAAGTAAAGAAAATAAAGTAAGTATTTGTTATACCTTATTAGGCCGGATGGAGAGTTGTGTACGGTTGTTTATGGTTATATTAATTATCGATTCATCCTCATCATTAAATTATCATGCCATTCACCATCTATATACTTATAGATCTCCTTTATCCTCACTACCACATATTAAGAATTTAATTTCATCATATCATCATCACTCAAACATTGTCTATCATCAATTGTCATTCAATGTCTCATCTCCTAATCTCATCATCTGCTAATCATTATAATCGATCACCATCTCCATGATGGTCTATTATCACCGTTTCCTATCATAAGATCTAGTTGTCTAATTATTATTATCACCACCAACATCATATATTGTTTCATTCATATCCTGCACATAATCATCATTCATAACATCTAATCATCCTCATCATCATCATCATCATCATCATCGTCATTTGATCAACATCTTTTATCACTTATCGCCACCATCATTATCATATTTTCAGTGTTCAATCTATTATCAGTTGAAACTTGATGCTTTTCAAAAACTTGCTTTCGTTTACACCTTCATTTATAGACCAACAATTACAACACTTCATCATCTTTATCATCATAATACATCTTTTTATCATGGTTGTCAAACAATATTTTTGTACAGCCTGCAGACACATCATATGTGATACTTCTTTGTCGAAATGAGAGAGAAGTATCGCCAGTGATCAAAGATCTCAGAGTACTCGACAATACTAATAACAATAAGTCAAAAATTTTGATGGAAAATTTTTTTTGTTGATTTTTGGTTCTTACCATAAGCTTACATCTTTGCTCTACTGTTTAAAAAATATGTAGTGATAAATTTAGGTAACGGGATAAAGTGTAAAAAAACAGCAGTTTTTCGGCGAGTGGATTTTTTTTTCGGTCATAAAAAATAAAAATAAAAAAATTTTTTTTTTTCCGGACATTACAATAGCGAACGTCACGCTATTTCTCTACCTTCTCACGTTTTAGTCGCGTGCCACTTTAGCAAGCATGGCTTTGTCATGTGATGTTGTAGATTTCATAAACTGGGATTTTTTAGTTTCGTTTAGTGAGCGAATAGCGACTTAAAACTACTTCATTTAGCTGCATCTCAGATATTTTTGACGTGCTGATGCCTAACCTGCTTGTGAATAAAAGCTGTTTCATCCGGGATAGCGGAGCACGCAAAATGAAACGAATGATACAAATCCTATCATAATCGGGGTTATCTGGTGGGGGAGAGGGGGTTCTGGGGGTTATGCTAGGGTGGAAGCTACTTAGTTTGCTTGGACTTATATAGCATATCTGGATCTAAATGAATGTTAATTCGATTTTATTTTAAGGGCGCGGTATCTGGTCCTGATGGGAAATTAAAATCTCCCTATTAACAATTGGTTACCATCAGGGAAACATGAGCATACAAAAGATTGGTGACGTTGATAATATTTTGCTGATAACAAAGTACTTAGGTTAAGGTCTTCTGCAGTTTATTTTACAAAGTAACGTGTTTAAGAAATAGTGAGCGATATTTCTACTAAAACCACGACGAGACAAAATACGATTTTACTTGAAAATAAATTATCAATTTTCATAAAAGATATTAATATCTTCTTATTACTGATAACCAAGTTTGATCAATAAAAGAGACGAGGATCGAGCAAATATTATACGTTTTGTAATTCTTCATTGTCTTAGCTAACCTAAAGCCCACTCATTAAAAAAAACAATAAAATCATAGATACGTGATCATGATAAATTCTAAATACAATTTGTGAGTATGCGCAAAAATTAAATTTATAGTTAAAAAAATTTTTATGGGAGGCTTGTCTCTATCATATACTCATTCAAAGAATATAAAGAAACATGCAAGTACAGACCCCTGTTACATAGGAACATTCTCGATCTAAATAGAACACACATTGATAAATGTTCGAAAAGTTTCAACGAGTTCAGAGTCCAAGATGATTCGCTTTATAATGCTCGAGAAGTATACGCGATTGAATTCAAAGGAACGCACTGCAACACATCGGAACTCAACAAACCCTCCCCAAAAGTGTTTTAAAATAGTTCGTTTCCTACTAATTTTACGCGCAGGATTTGGAAACACTTTTCTTAAAAGAGACGGAGCTTTTTGCTTAATAAATCTAGAATAGCGTGACGTTTTATTTTATTTGACGAAGATATTTAAAACAACTAAACCAAATTTAGTTTCTGTTTTTTTGAGAAAGATTGATGTTATAGACAACATCGCTTGCTGCGTTTGCCTCGATCATGCGTGAACGGACGAGTATTGTTCTCTGTATATCTGAATGCAGCTCCTCATTGGTCCAATCGTTTCACCTTGTAACAAGTGGTTGCTAGGGCATTTACGGTGAGTAGAGCGGTGACAAAAATGGTCTTTATTTTCTGGTCGGAGTAATATGGAGTCCAAACTTCGCAGACGTTTTCTCTTGATTTTGATTTCCAAGAGCACCAAATTCTCCTTCGCGTCAGAGGCTAATATTCTCCACTTCTATTCTACTCTTACAGTCGGGTTATATATCAAATTCAAGGCAATGAATCAGGGATCAATGAATGTCAAATAAAATGGATTTCAAAAATCGCGATTAGTCTTCTCCTCTTCGAACGTGACGCATCACATATATCCGCGATAAGGCAGTTCATGCTGTGTACTAGGTTCTCGTCCCTAATTCATATGAAACACAATAAAAACTGGCACACAATTTGTTAAAGAGTATTTCACGGATTTTATCATAGGTATATTAGTACATGTTCAAACAAGCACGCTGCGAATGAAGTTTGATACCATTATTCCCTATGCAAAATAATAGTAGTTAAATGCAAAAGATATGAGGTAGTATGATTGTATTTCATGGGTAAACCAATATATATGACACAAACTGTCGTATGAATCAAAAATAAATTAAATACGAATGTTTGTATACTAGGTATACGGTAGCTCAATGACTGTTAATTTCATAGGTTAAAGCTAAGAAATATAATATTAGATGAACAATAATACTTTCTGGTATCCAGAAAGGATAAATTAAATCACGATGATTTTATAAACATCATCTTTACATAAGTTACTTAAAATTTAAACTTTTTGTGTGCAAAAGTACAAAAGTCGAGTTAGCACATTAAATTCACATGGATATGGATTTTTTAAATGAAACGACATAACATAGATGGCACTTAGATTAAAAGAGTTTCATGTGAAATAAAAAAACCAAAGTCAGTTGCACTTGAACTTGTTGCAACTGTGTGATTCAGATAAAGACGTCTCATACTAAATGACGCAGCAATCCAGAAATCAGTACACGTACTACCGAGTATTTCTCCTCGTCGCAATACCGTTTTGTTCGGATGCTCTCCTCGTCTATCCAGTGGGTGTTTGTTTTTCGTTGTCCGTCTCTGATGTCTCTCTTAGGTAAACTCCCTTGATATTTCTTTTCGAGAGTGATTCTCATGCACCCATGGTCGACGAGGTCGGCTCTCCAAAAGCCAACACCACTCGACTTTAGTCGAGAATGACAGCTCTTGCAATCTGCTTTAATTGGTTGGTCGTTTGCGCAACTGTGATCTCTCGTATCGCCAGTGCGACAGGTGTTTCCGGCCGAGGTTGGCTGATGCTCATTCTTGTGTGGTATTTTGCAAGCTCGGGAACTTAGTTCCATATTGGAGCGCATGAGATTAGGCAGTGGAAATGTCATTTTCGTTTATTCGTCTTTCGTTCTGGTATTTCGGGTTCTTTTCGCCTCGTCTTTCGATATCTTTCGGGGAGTATAGTATAAACGTTCCTTGCTAATCGATAGTTTTTTATGTCGCTAACGCTCCGTTGTTCGAATGACCTCCGTTGGTGCTCTGATATCGGTTCCGTTGCTCTCTTTCCGTATACTGAATTCAGTGTGATGTAGTTGATCAGTGTGATGTGGGCGGAAGACTGGATCGATACGGTTCCGTTAGATCGGCTGAATTGATCCTTCAACGCCTCGCGGACTGCTTCAGCTAGCAGACGAACTCGGACGGGAACACGAAGCGATATCGGTAGCTTATGGCGATAGCACCCCTATTCTGCTGCGAGTCGATTTTGCGTATCCTTGCTGATCGTCGCAGTTCAGGTCCTTATCTGTCGCTGTATCCATTGTGTTCTCGTAGAGGAAGCACAATTTTCGGTTTTGTCTGGAGAAAGCTTGGGAGCAGAGATGTCTTGGCGAGCCCGCCGGGACGCCATCGTCGCGTTGACGGAACTCTCAGGGATGGGGTTCGCATGTCGACGATCTACGTCTCGATCCGTCCATCACAGTTACGACATCTATGTTCCTCTCTTCTGTGTTGTTTGTTGCTTAAAGACAAGTGATCCGAATTCTGGACTTTGATTCGTGGCTTTCTTAATCGGTGGCCGCCCTTGTCTTTCTTCTCATCACCCATCGAATTTGTTTCTTGTGTGCCTCTGTTGGTCTGTCAGCACTGCGCTTTCCATGTCTATTGTTTCTTTTCCTCTCTCTGACCACCATCTTGTAAAATTCGCATGTCTCGGTCCGAAATAAAAATCAATGTTATGTCTTGTTACACAGTAAGTCTAGATGTGACTTAGATAAAACAGCCGTACGATGGTTTCGTCTCTCATTGTAAAGATGCGAGCGGCCTGATATACAAATCCTCGAAAAAGTAACATTTAAAAAATATTAAACTTCATCATTCCTTCCTTACTATCAGTTGCCAATAAACAAGTGGAATTGAAGATTGTTTGGCAGCAGACATCTGTTGACGTTTGCTCGAGGCACAAGGACTGTTAATCGAGATAATTTGATGCCAAACTCCTGTCATCTCTCCAGACGAAAACAACTTTTGAAAGATGTTCATTATTTTATGGCCAACTCCCAATATTAGATTCTAATAAGATCCTGATTCCACTTACAATCTTATTCAATCTACCCCAATGCGTCCAATTGCATTTCTATCGCTTCATTAGCTAAAGACAACATTCATCGCGCTCACATGACTGATTTTCGACGCAAACAAAGACTAAAACAAGATCATCTCTCTCACTAACCTTTCCTCCCTTTTCTCCTAATAACCTAAATCGAGTTACCTAATTCTTGTTCGAAATCCTATAATGGACTTTTGATACCATAAACTTCCTTCACAGACTTCTTGGTTAATTATTGCTTTTGTACCTTACTTTGATTCTCTTGAGTGACGCAAACATGACAATTCACACTCGTAATCAATACACTAGTCGCTGTGAAACTTGGCCACGTATTGTCTTAAATCTTGTCATCACTCCGTCACCCTTTCTCCTCATGTGCTAATTAGTCGACTTGGTCATTGTGATTAGATTAGTTTAATCTAATCCATCCTTAATCCCATTGACCACAAGATTGATCGTTGTAACTTATTGTATTTTCGCAGCTCTCGTATCCCCCGAAAAAACCTACATTACACATCAGATCAACCGTTCACACCTATTACAATTGAAGGCCACATATGGGGACATATGTTGATTATCCTGACAGTGATTATAGTTGAGTAGGAAACTTATTTTCTCTAATTTCCGAGAAGTTTTTGCTGTGAAGCCCATAAATATCAACCAATCCTAAAGTATTGCTCGAGTTTTTTCTATAATGGACTACTTGTTTTCGTTTTGTTTTTTTGATCGTGACATGAACAATGTGAGGAAATCGCATCTTGACTCGTCGATATCTGTTTAAAGGAAGGGGGATTGCGTTTCATCTGGTTTCAAGTTCAAGATTGAACATGAAAATCATGTTTGACTAGCTTTGCGTTTATGGCTCTGTTGCGCGCTGTTCTCGTCGGGAAACGAAAAATAAAACAGATGTTTTTATTCTACTTTTGTGACATCTGGCTTGCGTACTGAGCTTGACCCCCCCCCCCCAACACACACACAGACACTCAGACGGTTCAACCACTCACGGGTTTACTCCCGAAGGGGGTATATTTTACGGCGCGTCACAGTGGGGGGAAATTCCGATAATCATTGTGAACGATAGGTGTCTTTTTGTAGGCCAGTGGTTTCCTCCGGATTTTTTTTTTTTTTTTTTTTATTTTTTTTTTATTGGTAGTTTTCATATTTTGAAGAAAAATCCTGAATACTAGGAATCCGCAAAGATGGTCGAAGAAGCTATGAGAAAGGGGAGCAAATGGTTGGGACCGCCTAAGTTGGAAGGGCGGGGAAGCTTGACTGCCCCCCAAAACAAAAAAAAAACGTTATGTAACTGTCGAATTCTCTCCCATTAGTTCTTGTGATGTATGAAAATGATAAATATATTATCAATGCAGCAAGCACATGTAGGTTGCGTCGTATAGTAAATTCCCCCCGAATTCTCAAAGCCACAATCTAACTTTCGCCACTAAAGTTCACAAGAGTTGTTCCAGTCTTTACCAACCCTCCTTAAAAAGTCGGTCTGTACATTTCGCCTATAACGCAATCAGGCTAATGGACGGAGCGATCACGTGGGGTACGGGGGCAGAGGGGACAGTCCCCCCAATTGGAACTTCGTGTAAGCTCGATGGAGAGTCGTCACATCCCTCCCCCCCCCCCCCACGCTCATGGGCAAAATCCGCTTCCCTTGGCATTAGGTTTCGAATCACAGGTCACGTTTGTCATTAAAAAAATAAGTTAGTTACACAGCTAGTTCTTTCAAGTTTTCGGAGCGCGATTCTTATCTCCCTTCTAATTGTCATAATGTTCTAACACCAAAAGATATCAATCATCATTGTTGCTGTTCTTTTGGCGATATTTTGTAATATGTTTGCGTTTGTTAGAGGTGGGCTTTTAATGGTCATGTATATCATCATATTGTTCGCTATTCTTTTATTTCTGAAGCTAGCTCTTTGTTCCTGATCGTATATGCATCCGGATTTGTAGAAAATTCGGGTGGAAATTGACAGTGGCGGCCAAAACACCTATTTTGAGGGGCGTGGCCAAAAATGCTGAGTATCTTTTTTCAAAATACATTGAAAAAGCTGTAATTTTTTTTAAAGAGGGCGCATTTTAAAAGTGATTTTCTGGGTGTTGTATTTGTATATGTTTCTCGCCTTGATATCCAATGCAGGTGTCAAAATTGCAATAGTTGTGAAAAAGTACTCAATAAGTGGGGGATTTAGATTTAATCCCTTTAAATTACCGGTAGGGTGCTCTGTAGGGCACTCTAGAGAAATTGCTTGTTGCCTCAATCAAACGCGCGTTTTTCGGTACATGTTTTTTCATGTCTCTGTGGTGGGTTAGATCTTACAAATCTTTTGCACCAAGTTTATTGAATTTTGTACTTTCCATGAGAGTTACTTGACTTTCGTGGTTAAAGCGTCAACCGAATTTGAGATTTTTGTCATTTGTGTACAAACCTACATGGCAAAGTCAGGTTTCCTATTTTACTCTATAAATCACAGGTAAATCATTCTTCCGTAGGAACTTTGTTTTTTATTGTATTGGAATTGAAACTAAATCAAAGACTCGGAGTAGGCCTGAAAGTATTAAAATTCCTAAACAACAATGAAAAAATAGATAACATACATGTAAGAATAAAAACAATAGCAATTACATAAGAAATTCATTAAACAATGAAATACATAGGAATTACGTATAGATGTAGACCTTCTGAATACTTCAAATTCATTATCTGGATCAAATTATTCATATGGAATACTAGAACCAGTCTAAAGACATTGATTTACTTGAGATTTATAGAGTAAAATAAGAAAACCTTGACCTTGCCATGGTTTGTACACCAAACCGGTGTTCAAAAATCTGCAATAATAATGTATGGTATCGAGAACCTATCTGAGCAACGACAAGCTGCAAGTAAATTCTCTCATTGGAATGTCCGATTTAAATAACTTGGCACGTGTCAAATGATCACGTGAGACTGTCACGTAACAGAGGAGGCATGAAAACGACTTACTGAAACGCGGAGTGAGTTGCGTGGGGCAATTATGCAAGCTTTGTGTCTTAAGGGTACCCTCAGAGACCCTACCGGTAATTAAAAGGGTTTAGGAAAACTATAATTCCCCTCTATTTTTGCTAAATTTTCTTCACCAAATATTTTGCAAATTTGACGCATACTAGCTTATGAGAATTTAAATAGGCTTGATAAAAACCATAATACACATACGACACACAAGGACTTCATTCTCTTATTTAGCCCTTTTGATCTAAAGGTGCAATTACCAGCTTTTTCAATTTTCTTAAAACGATGACCCCTAGCAATACTTTGGTGCCACGCCCCTTCAAAAATTCGTTTTTTTGGCCCGCACTGTGCTCAATTTTTACCTCCGGTTTTCTTAAAATTTGGTTGGCATATCGATCAGGACTAAACAGATAGCTGCCTTCCTCAATAAGATTTGGCTAACAAACTTGGTTCTGATAAACCGATCGCACCCTATTTTTACCCTCTTATAGCCGGCACCTCTACGGTTCGTGTAGATTGATACAATCATTACAGGTATACTATGATTTTGAGTACTCAATCTGTGTAAACAACATTTAATGTGTCGGGTGGTTCTACTTCCAATTCTGTTATAGAAAAGTTTCAAATGATGATGGATTAATAATTCTATTTAGCCATGACTCGAAACCGATACAGTTACGTGGCCTGGCGATAGTTAGATCACGTTGTGGTCACAAGTCATGATTAGTGCATTAATTAAACATCATCAACGCACTTCCGTTTAAGGTACGAATAGTCGAAATGGCTGAAGATGTCCGATAAGAAAAAGAAAAAGCACGTTCTCAAAACATGGCATATGGCCCTCATAGCTTCGACATTTCTTGAATCCTCGGATTTTCATTTTGAACAAAAAACTTCGCAATGACCGCATATTGCTTCATCTCTAAACTTTTGTCATGTATAAAGGAGATTTTGTATTGGCTCTACCAAGATTCTTGTGGCGCTCGTAGACTCGCTTCACTGAGTAGGATATTTCGCTGATTTGTTTCTTGTGTCATATACCATTGACAGGGGAGGGTTTCGGGGTTAAAGGTAAATGAAACACTTTGTCTCTTTGGCTCCCGACAACAACACGCTCTCATAATGCTGTCTTTGGTCAGAACATTTCAATTTAAATAATTTCCAATATAAACTGATCCCAGTAATACATTACTATTATGAGTAATAACTCATCATAGTGATCGCGATCGTAGTAGATCGCACCTCCTTATTGTTTGAACATATTTACCAAGAGGAGGGTGGAAATCTGTCTGCCCGAAACCCTGGATCCACAGCATCTTATTTGCAAATACACTCTCACAGTTTATTTTTGCGATATTATATTATGTTATACATGTATATAAATATGACCCTGAACATATTCGATACATTGCCTAAAAACGTTTAATAAGGCTATGTAAATTTGCTTAAGATAATTGATGTGTTAACCTTTTATCCAATCGATACACCATGAATTGTTTCACTCGAGACATAATCAAAATGAAATCTAGTTCGATTAGTGAATTCATGATTTTGAAAGGGGAAAAGACTTACTTTACCAATTCGCAGATGCTGTAATAAAATATAAGCTTGTCTTAAACCAATGTTGAACTATTTTAAAGATCCTTAGCAATTGGCCAACTAATGGATGAATTAAATGTACAATATATGCATAATATGCATTGAATTGACTTAATGATGTCAGCTCGACCTCACTCTCTGACAAACAGGACAAAAAACGCTGATAGTACTCCACGAACATACACAACGAGATGCCAAAAAAGTAACTGTTTATTGATTCCCACATTTTTAGGATACTCAAATGGCACTTATTATCCCGCATGCCATATGCTAATAAACACGAGACTTCTCCGAGTACATAATATCGATGTGTAATTTGATTTTCTTTTCTTCTCGCGGCTACTCGAACAAGATACGCTCGCTCTTTGCATCGTACCCGAAATGCAGTAAAGCTCTTTTGGTATAACGTAGTGAATTGTGACGCAGAATGTCTCTAATATCACCTGTCCCTCTAATACAATTCTGATTACTATCATCTTTTCAGTGCATCTAGAAGTATGTTGTTTTGACTTCTCTCTAGGAGTCATAATAGTTTAGGGGCAGTATATCTGGTTATAGTGAGTGCTATCACATTCTGATTGACACTCGTGACACCTCAAGAAGTATGCCTATATAGTGGATGCCTGAAGTAGTGAATACTTTCTCGAAGCTTAAACCCGACCCGACACTGTATTTTTGGGTATCACAATTGATTGTCCAACCCACGTTAGTAACAACTGTCAGAAGTGTGGAAGTGCCAACTAAAGATGTCTACTCAACCAGACACCTTGACTATATTGTGTTCTCACACGAACTAGATATCTCTTCTGTACAGTTTCCGAGAACATACCGGATCTCTTGGATAATTTTGAAGCATTGAACTTCCGGAAAATTAGCCATATGGTGAGTATTTTTAAATTAAATACTGGACTATAAAATGGTCATTTTTAAGCTCCATAAATAAAAGGAGATTAGTTTGTCAGTATCATTCTTTGTAAACAGCATATCTTATTTGCTCTGTAAGTACTAATTCCACTCTTGGAAAAGACCGAATGCATATTTATTTAAGAGTCCTACAATACATCGTTAATGAGTATCTAAAGTCGTGTCGCACAAGATAACAGTGAGAAGTTTAAGGACATGACTTGCACCTGATGTCTACTTATATGAGGAACTATAAATATTAAACAACAATTAATGTTCACATTAAGGAAAATTTAATATGTTATCATGTACATTAATAATATTCTCAAGTCCAATTTTTGCATACATGTATTTACCCCTGGGTAGAAGTATAGTAATCACTATTATATTTGAGTTATTAAGATTTTCTTTTCTTAAATTGGTATTGTAGACTATGAATGATAAATGAGTAATTATTTGTGGAAACAATAGCTGTCTAATTATGTATTGTTTTATTTCGATATGTCCATAAATATCCGAGTGGTATCTAGTTGATAATATATTCAAGACTAATAGAAATCTATATTCACCTCGCAATTGTTTTAATAAAATATAAATTTTCTTCACTGCTGATATATCTTAATGTTATTTCCACTTTTCTTAGTTTCTGCTTACTTCTTATTAAAGAGCTTTATTAGTAACTAATCGGAGCGCAATAAAGTGTTATATTATTTCTTGTCTTAAAAATCAAAAACAATGCAGTATTTAGTCTGACTATATCCGAAAAAAATTACTATCTTTTCTCACTACCACAACATAAAGGCAATTGTTCTAAAGTTTAAAATGTCGACGTTGTTTTGTTATCGTGTTATAGAATGTTGTTTCCAACCGCTATATTCAGACATATTTTTTTTTAAAACATTGAGTCACAGTCGTGGCTAGTCACATCTAAATATTATGTGCTTTGTACGTGTGGTATAGCTAGAAATAAGTAACGGGGATCGTATGTATATGCTCCTGTATCACAACTAAGGAATGTGTTGTCTTCCTTTAAAAGAATCAAATTGAACGTTAGTCCATTGTTTGTGGAGGTGCCATATTCCCAGCTAAATCTTTCCTTGACGTAATAAATAGATTTACGTGATATGTTGATAATACCAATACAATGCTACTTAGTCTCTCTCTCGACACTTTGATATCTATTTCGGCTCCGTTAACATGATCACGTACTAGAAGATGGAAAGTTGTGCAAACTTAGTGACAATTAATTCACAAATGTCGGTGTGAGGATGGGAGGTTGAGTCTCTCTCTCTTATATATATATATATATATATATATATATATATATATATATATATATATATATATATATATATATATATATATATATATATATAAATGAACTAGTTATCTGCTTGGCATCTGTAAAATACATGAATCACAGTTGATAAAGAAGAATGCCATAAAACATAAAATCATAGATTTTATAATAAAAAGGAGCATAGCTCTCAAAAATAAAAGGCGAAGTCACACTCTTCGTCAGTGCTCATGGTGTGACAAAAAGATGTATTCAAAATCTGTTTCTGAAACAGACGAGAAAAAAAAACGAAAAAAAAAAAACAGTCGTGTTTTTTCGTCTGTTTCAGAAACAGGTTTCGGAGTATATTTTGGCCAACTTGTTTAGGTATTTTTTATTATGTATATTTTTTTCTATTCTCTTTTTTCTATTCTCTTTGTATGGTATCGCCCTTTAACTGTCACAATTATGAATGGCCGCCCTATAATGGCTTTCTTCTTTCTCTCTTCTCTCTCCCTCTATCTTTGTTTCTCTCTTTCCCTACGTTTTACCAATCCTATAACACTATCTAACATCATCTCGAGAGCAAACAGAACAAATTAGATATCCACATACATACACACCGCCGCAGAAAAACTCGTAATCTTCTCCGAAACCGCGCAACAACACGCACGCACCCTCAATCCCCCAATCGGTTATCTATCCACGCGTTATGCGATCGCCCAGACAGGCTTGGGCCTTCGCTTCAGCGGGGTCCCTCGTCACATTTAAGTAATAGAACTTTGAAAGGTGGTGGTGATTGATTCTTTTCTCATTTTGGCTCAGCAAGTGGTGTGACGTGTGATTTAGTATAGTTGGGCTGGTCTAGAATCTACACGGTGACGGTCCCTGCCGGTAAGAAAACCCGACCACGAGAGCTCAGGTGTCTGCTCGGCTGCCTCACAATAAAATAAGAATAATATCAGTACACCACAAGCTTCAATGTTCTACCCCTCTTCTATACTCGATTACAGTATATCTTTAATGGCAGTGGGTCTTGCTTGTAAATTCTTCTCTACTTTTCTCATTTGCCCTCTTGTCTACTTGACACCATCTTTTCTTTAATAATCTTTTTTGCTTTTTCTGTTCTCGTTTACTTTATGACAAACATGTTGGCCTTATGATTGCCCTCTTGCGTTAGTTTGGAAGATTCTGTTCCACATCAATATCAGTTCTCCTCGGTAGGGGATTATTTTTCTGGTTTATATCCAAACCAAACGAAAAATGCATTAATTCTCGTTGAGACGATATGGCGCCATTATATATAAGAACTCACTTAAGGTAAGGTCCAGTGACTTTGTTCGCCTACTCTATCCAAACTGTATCACAATTGATTTCCAACCCACGTTTGTGTAAACATGCTACACTAGCCTTTATCCACGAAAGAATGATAATATAAAAAATATTGCTTCCTAATCTCAGAGTTTTCTACATGTACAAAACAAAGACACATTACGATATGTATCATTAATCCAATTTGATTTATAAAGTATTTATGAACAAATTTTATTTCTCTGAAGAATAGAAATCTTCACCTTTTAAATAACTGAAGTATATACAGTGTGTTTAAAATAAAAAGGTAATCCATTTTTGGAGGTGCCATATTCCCAGCTAATCCATTTTGGATATTTATTTTTATCATATAATAAAAGACGAACTCTTCACCTTGATACCTTTCTTGAATCTTAAATATCACGTATAATTAAATAAATTGCAAATTTAGCTTGGTAGGTACAGAATCCATTTTTCCGAGTTTGAAGAAAATGAAAGAAGACTGAGTGAATGCTGTTCTTGCTATCCCAGACCATTGAATAGGATTGCGTGCGATGATATGTGACTCCTTTGAAAGCCTCCACTCAGTCTTTCATCCTTTGACAAAAACTTGGAAAACTTTGATGTTGTACCTGACACCACCATTTGCAATTTATACAATTATGCGTTAGATTTATGATTCAAGAAAGATATCATTGTAAAGGTGAAGAGTTCGTCTTTAATTATATGATAAAAATAAATATCCAAAATGGTTTAGCTGGGAATATGGCCCCTCCAAAAATGGATTACCTTTTATTTGAAACACACTGTATATAGCAACATCAATTAACTGGCTTATTATACCCAACTTAGAGAAACAGCATGACGGACATGCAACACTACTAACTCATACGAAAGAAGAAGAAGAAGGGCATCCAAGATTCTGTAAAATAGTATGTGTAAACTATATTTTGTTCATGCTCCAACCTTGCCAACAGGTTTATGAGCAATGCAATTATATACAACTCACTCCATGAAATTCAATATTAAGACTCCTCCTCTTTTTTTCGATGTACTTTTATATTGTCTTTTTTCTTTTCGAATTTCTTATCTCCTCTCTTATATCTCTGTCCTGCCATTATATATATATATATATATATATATATATATATATATATATATATATATATATATATATATATAAAACAAAATGTTGTAATGCATTTTCGCCAATTTTTATTCAATTTGTCTCAAATTTTCGACGGTATTGCCTCCGTCTTCCTCAGGAGAAATATTTACAATGAACAGTATTATATTAGGGAGCGCATTCTCAGAGCAGCAGGTGCAAAAAAAATTTTCTATTCTTAAGAAGAAGAAACAGCATGACGGACATGCAACACTACTATATATATTTATATATACACACAATGAGAACTTGCATATATGAGTGATATATGAGTGATCAAACTCAAATATCCAAGTATTTTTGACTATATAGTGACACACATCCATGAGTGCTTTCACTCAATAAAGCTACTTT
>CALNVZ010000174.1:23676052-23749908 GCA_940671915.1 Paracentrotus lividus
TTCACCCTGACTGCAGCAGCTTGCACTCTCCTTTTACACGGTCTTTATTACAGGGCATTGTTATCGCGGAATCGACGTCAGACGTTAGAGAGAGTCATATACCCAGTACAACATTTCCCGTAAGATCTTTTCTGGTCGTTTAGTGCACTGTAGTGGAACTGTGCGTGTTTGCGTATAAAATAAACACTGTCCTTTTTGATTGTTTCACGTTTTCAGTATTAGGGCAAGAGGCCGATTAATTTTCTCGATGATCTAAAAAGATAAAATAATCATATTGGAAAACAGGTGATCAAAACAAACAATGACCATAGATGACACGAAGACGTGAGAAAAAAAAACCTGGCAATGAATCGAAGGCAGGAAATGGGTTCGTGTATAGGGGTCTCGTGATAGAAAAAAATAAAGAGAGAGAGAGAGAGACAGAGAGGATAGAGAGAGAGAGAGATGGAAGAGAGAGAGGAGAGATAGGAAAACAATATGAAATGTCGGATTGCCATGTTAATGTCTTAAGAAGAAGTTACGCTCATTGCTTTTTAGTTACTCTCTAATTCTAGAGCATGGTTTAACCATTCGAATACCGAAGAAAACCCGGTCCTCATAACAAATAATACATAAACGATTCACTAAGTGAAAGCTGACTTTAACAAACGTATGAAGATGATAGAAAACCGATACGCTACTTGTAGATGAAGTTGGTAAGGTACAAGAGAAAAACTATTTAACATATTGTGAACTGGCATGAAATACCTCCTAAACACCTACTTGCTAATACCAGGGCTCAAAATACTAAACATTTTGCACTTCAATCCAGCTAACGTAAGAAAAAGGAGGGACTTATTCCAGCGATGCTCACTTGGTCCTTATCAGAGGGCGTGACATGGTTTCAACTGATTCCATCCACCAAGAAATCCCAATTACCCAAACAAGTCTCAGATTTGTCGGTTTTTATCTCCTGATTGGTATGGTGGTATCGTATGGCGGAATCGAGAGAGTTAATGAAATACAAGTGGATGTGTGATTAACATGGTTCTCACGTCGTCACTGTGCGTGCTCAGAGTGTGTGAACGATCACCGTTACGTGTTCTAGTCATGTATTGAGGGTAAAAAGAGAAGCGCTATACATGTTATAAGAAGAAGAATTCAAGCTTAAGAGTGCGCGTTCATTGTAGATTTCGTCGCTTATTTTGGACGCATAATCAAAGTTCCGCTCTAAGCACGTTTTTATTGAGCCGCCTTCTACTTACGCCAAATCATTAATACAAGATTATGATTATCAACTGTGAACGGAATATGACGACCTTCAGACTAATGACCTTCGGTTAAAGCCGATTACTCAGATCTACAACTTATTCTATTACCGATTTTTTAGCCTGTAGATTCCCCAATCTTTCGCCATTTTCCCTTTTATAAAAAACGTTGGATAAGGTCATAAACACCCGCCTACCGCCATTACTTTATACCCATTTGACATGTCGATGAAAAATAATTAAACCAGAGCGTGAATAAAAGAGACAGGTCTAAGTCCCTCTCCATTCATCGGCTGAAACATAAGCGATAGTATTGGCATATTTCCTGAATCGATTTTTAAAAGAAACTAAAGAAAGTTCTGTTGGAAGCACCTAGAAATAAAGGACGTTATCATGGCTTATTGAGAAAGAGCATGACAACAAGGAGTGAAAAATAACTGGAGCATGGAAGTATAGGATGGATAGGTGGAGAGATAATAGAGAAAGGAAAAAAATATTTGAAGAGAAACAGGGAGAAAATGAGATACTAAAATAATAAAAAAAGAACGAGAGTGAGAACCGCACACACACATACACACACACGACCGCGCGCGCAGCACACACTCACACTCACACACACACCTAACACACACAACACACATCACACCCTCAAACAAACGAACATACACAACACACAAATCTACACGGCAAACGCAAGCGCGCCGCAAAAATCTCGAATTTAAGTCAAGCTAAGGAGCTCCTTATCGAAGATTAAGCATGGAGATGTACTTTAGACACTCGAAAAAATGAGCAGCTGTTTTAGCTCTTCAGAGGCTGAAATCAGGCACTTTTAAGAGCTTGCATAGTGACTGCACTCAAAGTCTGGTTTAGCACTTTCACGTGAGCCTGAACTCTTCAGCAAAAAAATGGGCAAAAACACGTGACATTCGGTTGGGATTCGAACCTGGGGTCCCCCTGCATGAGAACGCGCTGACGAGCACGTTTAGATCAAATTCAAGCTGCACGATGCTAGCTGATCATATTGTGCCTATGAAATGAACTTTCTTCAAATTTGCCATAATCATTAACACTATGCTGTTCATAATAAATCAGTTAGCGAGATCTCCGGGTCTATTGGTAACGGTCAAGCGGTACTCTTTAAATGTCTAGGTGGAACCGTTCAAATCCCATATCGACAAAATTGAACATTCTTTTGTTAATAAATTAACACGTGTGCAAGTGCTAAAATTAGCACTTCAGGTGCGATATAGTCACTTCAAGGTGCAAGTCACGATACGAGCACAAGAAATTAGCCTTCAGTTTTTTAGAGTGACTATGAACTGATGAAGTAGTACGAATATTTACAAATCAAACACACACCACATATGAATTAGGCCAACATTTAGTGATCATTCGCCTCTGCATCTTCGTATGTATTAGATAACTTTCATTTCCCCCGTCATTTACGTACTTGAATGAAGTGAAAACATAATTCTCATCTCTATCACAATTCCGAAACCCAAGCTTTTACATGTTAAGTTGCCTCAAATGTTCATACCCCTGTCGATTTATTTTTTTTAATTCGTGCTTTTTAAGCTGAACGCAATCCACACGGGTTTCCATTCAACTGTTTTGGGACGATAAAATTTATGCAACAACTAAACATTGAGGAAAGTTCGAAATTTGAAATTTGGTTTCCAGGGGTATTTTAACTGACAGATTCGAAAGCACCATGTTCATAATTATCATCCCTAGGTACTCGGTCTAATTCGTTAATTACACATACTGGATTAATAATTTCTTTTTCTCCAAGATTACCACCTAATGAAATACTGGTGTTGCGATGCCCGGAATCCACATTCTATGTCCTCCATAAATTTTTTGACCAATGCGTCCTCTGGGAAAAACGTCTCAGGCTGGGTAACGGCTTGCATGTCTTTGGGCCATTACTGTGATTCTCAACTTCCACACACATTTCTAAAGGGATTCTTATCAAGAGTCATCGAATTTTCCTCTCCTTATCATCTTTCATTATGATTGTCCTTTGAACACTTCTTGACTAACTTGCCGGTATGCTATGCCTCTGATTCGTCCTGTTGATATGATCCAATGCTGTCCTAGGTGACATTTTACAAGCAACCTTCTGCATGTTTCATCCGAAGATCTTGATAAAAAATGTCCACCGGGACCATGCCTCCCATTAAAATAAAGAGATCGAATGGGGGTTACCAGTAAGAAAATCCCCCATTAGAGCGATGTGAATGCCCGTGCTAAAATCAGGACACTGTACTTTTAGGGTTGAAAGAATTCGTCTTTCTTTTGCCAAATTGAATATGAGTTCTAAATTACCCCTAAATTCTAATTTTCTCTCATCAACTGCTTATAGAATTAAATGCCCAAAAGCGTTAAATCCCGTTGACTGGAGCACATATGAACTGTCCGGAGGCCTCCCTGTGGCGTCTGTACTAACAAAACTGAGTCTGTATTGAGCAAGGTGTCGTACAGATCTCCTTGCTTCAGTATTTGCTCTTGGTACCTGAGTCGATTCGGATGGTCAAGGTTGCCGATTTGACCTTGCGTTCGTGACTGTGGGTTGTTGTAGTTCCTCTTAATATAACTTATTTGGCAATTTGAGGGATACACCTTATGCACTTTTGTCATGCCCACGGAAGCTTTTTCCAAAGTGTTTTACATCTGGGGATTATTGAAGAAGCTCTAAGTGACATCAAGACCAGAAAGTATGGGGAGTAGATGTGTGGTATTTAGGTCTAAAAATTTCTGATAGAAAAGACCAACGCAGAAAAGGGGTTTGGGCGCTGAAGACTCACATGGATGGCTCAAAGACCATGCAACCTGACTCAGCCTGAGGTTTTGCCATCAGAGGACAGCGTGGGAAAAGACCCTACATAAGCCACGAAAAAGGTATGGGCTCTTACAAAAAACTATTTCAGATGGTTATTTGAAGAAAATATTCTTAAGTAGTGGTTATATGCATAATAAATTGGACGGTACCCCTACGGTATGAAAATTAAATGAACATGGTGTTTTCGGAAATCTGTCAATAAAAATACACCCTGGAATACCGAATTTCTCAAAAATCTTCAAACTTTCCTCATTGTTTAGTTGTTGGCATCAATATTTATCACAAAAGAATTTGAAGAAACGCGTTCAGTTAAAGGCTACGAATAAAAAAAAAACTATAAAAAAAAAAAAAAAAAAAAAAAAAAAAACGACAGGAACGGTTATGAACAATTTGAGGACAACTGTAATTCCCGAGGCCACCACGGTGATAAGCAGCATATTAGTAACTGTAAACATCATTTACTTATTTAAAAAAAATATGTTTGTATAATGAATTAACTCAGCGCGAGAATTGACGCAGCTTTGTTCCCCTAACATAACATGATTTTATTTGAATATTCCAGAGGATTATTTATTCTATTCATTTTTTTAAACTTTCTTGATGAATTACGTGATGTGTCAACATGAAAAGACGAAACTATCCCTGTTGAATGCCGAGCACATACACTCATAGCGCTCACACATACACTCTCCATTCCATATTTATCACAAAGCAAATATAAATTCGGATATAAAGCCTTCTCAATATATCTTTTTCTTTGGTCAATTATATATATAGCTATATAAGCTTCGCTTATTGCCTTCATCAAGGATTTGAGAGAAAAATCATAACAAACAAGAACAAAAAAAAAAAAAAATTAAAAGTAAATCATACGAAACAAAATCACGCACCAACATCATATTTTATATAAGGTTATTAAACAAAGTAAAGAAAATAAATGTAAGTATTTGTTATACCTTATTTAGGCCGGTGGAGAGTTGTAGTTACTGTTTTTGTGTTTAAAATTGTTATTATAAGGGGGGCTAATATAATATTCAATATATAATTATATATAATATAATATATATATAATATATCATATTTAGTATATATTATATATATAGTATATATTAGACGTATATATATATATATTATATATAATATATAGATATAAATGAACTAGTTATTCTGCTGTGGCATCATGTAAAATACTAATGAATCACAGTTGAGAAGAAGAATGCCATAAAAACATTAAAATTCATAGATTTTATAATAAAAAGGAAGCATAGCTCTCAAAAATAAAAGGCGAATCACACTCTTCGTCATGTGCTCATGTGGACAAAAAGACTGTATTCAAAATCGGTTCGGAAACAGACGTAGAAAAAAAAACGAAAAAAAAAAAAACAGTCGTGTTTTTTTCGTCTGTTTTCAAGAAACAGGTTTCGAGTATATTTTGGGCCAACTTGTTTTAGGTATTTTTTCATTATGTATATTTTTCTATTCTCTGTTTTTTCTAGTCTCTTGTATGGTATCGCCCTTTAACTGTCACAATTATGAATGGCCGCCCTATAATGGCTTTCTTCTTTCTCTCTTCTCTCTCCCTCTATCTTTGTTTCTCTCTTTCCCTACGTTTTACCAATCCTATAACACTATCTAACATCATCTCGAGAGCAAACAGAACAAATTAGATATCCACATACATACACACCGCCGCAGAAAAACTCGTAATCTTCTCCGAAACCGCGCAACAACACGCACGCACGGCTTTCCCCCATCGTGTTACTCTTCCACGCGTTTCGTCCGCCCGCACAGGCTTGGGCCTTCCTTCAGCGGTGTCCCCCACAATTTAAGAGACAAACTTAAGTGGTGGTATTGATTTTTTTCATTTTGGCTCAGCAAGTGGGTGTGACGTGGGTGATTTAGTTAGCTTGCTGCGTAGTCTACCGGTACGGTCCTGCCGGATAAGAAAACACCGACGCACGAAGCTCGTGTCGGCTCGCATGCCTCACAAAAATAGATATAAAAACAACCACAAGCTTCATTTCTACCCCTCTATACTCGTTCGTAATCTTTAATGCACGGTGGTCTTGGCTTGTTAAATTCTCTCTACTTTTCCATTTTGCCCTCGTCTAACTTGACACCATCTTTTCTTTTAATCTTTTTTGCTTTTTTCTGCTCTGTTACTGTATGACAAACATGATTGCCTTATTTGCCCTCGCAGTTGGAGATTCTGTTCCCATCATATCAGTTCTCCTCGGTAGGGTTTATTTTTCTGGTGTTATTCGCAAACCCAAAATGCATAATTCTCGTCTGCAGACGATATGGCGCCATTATATATAAGAACTCACTTAAGGTAAGAAGTCCAGGACTGGGTTCGCCCCTACCTATCCAAACTTATCACAATTATTCCAACCCACGTTGTGTAAACAAGTACACTAGCCTTTATCCACGAAAAATGATAATATAAAAAAATATTGCTTCCTAATCTCAGAGTTGTCTACATGTACAAAACAAAGACACATTACGATATGTATCATTAATCAATTTGAATTTATAAATTATTTATGAACAAATTTAATTTCTTCTGAAGAATAGAATCTTCACCTTTTAAAATAACTGAAGTATATACAGTGGTTAAAATAAAAGGTAATCCATTTTTGGAAGGGGGGTGCCATATTCCCAAGCTAATCCATTTGGATATTATTTTTATCATATTAATAAAGACGAACTTTTTTTTCTTTTTCCAACCTTGATACCTTCTTGAATTCGTACAATATCACGTTAATTAAATAAATTTGCAAATTTTAGCTTGGTAGGTACAGAATCCATTTATCGAGTTTAAGAAAATGAAAGAAGACTGACGTGAATGCTGTTCTTGCTATCCAGACCATTGAATAGGATTGTAAGGATCGCTATATAATCGATCGTGCGAGTGATATGTGACTCCTTTGAAGCCTCCACTCAGTCTTTCATCTTTGACAAAAACTTGGAAAAATGTTGATGTTGTACCTGACACCACCATTTGCAATTTATGACAATTATGCGTGAGAGTTATGAATTCAAGACAAGATATTCATTGTAGAAGGTGAAGAGTTCGTCTTTAATATATGATAAAAATAAAAGTATCCAAAATGTTTAGCTGGGAATATGGCCCCTCCAAAAATGGAACCTTTTATTTGAAAACACAACTGTATATAAGCAACATCCAATAACTGGCTTATTATACCAACTAGAGAAACAGCATGACGAGCATGCAACACTACTAACTTCAATTACGAAAGAAGAAGAAAAGGCATCCAAGATCTGTAAAATAGTAGTGGTAAAGCTATTATTTGTCTGCTCCACCTTGCCAACAGTTATGAGCAAGTGCAAATTATATACAAACTCACTACCATGAAATTCAATATTAAGACTCCTCCTCTTTTTTTCGTAAGTGTAACTTTATATTGTCTTTTTCTTCGAATTTCTTATCTCCTGCCTCTTATATCTCTGTCCTGCCATTATTTATATATATATATATTATATATATATATACTATATATATATTATATATATATATAATATATATTATAAACAAAATGTATAAAGTAATGCATTTTCGCCAATTTTTATTCAATTGTCTCAAATTTCGACGGTATTGCCTCCGTCTGTCCTCAGGAGAAATATTTACAATGAACATATTATATTAGGGAGCGCATTCTCAGAGCAGCGGGAGCAAAAAAAATTTTCTATCTTAAGAGAAGAAAACAGCTGACGGACAGCCACACTACTATATATACTTTATATATACACACAATGAGAATTGCATATATGAGTGAAATATGAGTGATCAAACTCAAAATATCCAAGTATTTTTTGGAACTATATAGTGACACACATCCGATGAGTGCTTTACTCATAAAGCTACATCTGAAAACGCACACCTAGATTCTGATATATGACCAGGCACTGCAGATATCTTCTTGTATAGACGAAACGCACATGGTATGTATAATTGACACACTATCCAAAATGAGTTTAATTTGAGAGACACTCATTTTATTGTATGATAATAACAGGGCTAATTGTATTAGAAAAGTACAGTTGAACAAAGTGCTGAATGGAATAATATTGGAGTAGAAAAATAACAGGCTGGGTAATACTCAGAGAGTCACATTACTACAAGGTTGCACAACACTGAATTCTCATCAAAATCTTGCTTGTGGATTATGCTTATGCACCTTTACTTACTAGAACTTATACTTAGTAGTAAGGCATACCCCAAGAAACTATTAAAAACTAAAGTGAGTCTCAATAGTGTCCGGTGTTTTGAGTTTTATCTGTACGTTGCCTTATTCCGGTAAAATGATGATGTGAGAAAATGTGACAGATAATTTGATGATCACGAGCGTGATCAAGAGCCATGCAATCAATCACACATCAGAGACCACAGTGAGCAGTGAGAAGCATTAACTCCACTCCCACAGAGTGCATGCGATGCCAATGATCAACTCAACACAAAACAATGATACTCTATTGTCTATAACGTACAGCAGTCACAAACACATCACAAGCCCAAAGGAACGTGATGCAACAGATGAATCTCGATGCACACATGTCAATTGGAGCCGAGGATCCAGCATCAGATCAGCAGTTATCCAGTAGTATAGTCAACGAAGGAGTATATTCCATCGGAACATTACAAATATCATTGTTATAAAACAGGCAAAACAAACAAACATAAAAGAATAGGGATCTCACCCAAAACAAGAGCATGACGCTCTCCGCTCTCAGTCCGCGTTAGTTGCGTATTTAACCATGTTTCCGCTGATATACTTTCTTCATCCACATACCGTTCCGTTAGAAAAAGTAATTTATTTTCTATATCTCCTATTATCGAGTATAAGAACAAAGACAAATTCAAGAAAGAAGGGAATAGAGCTATATGACTGCTCTTGCGTAGGAATTAGTGCTGAACCATAAAGCTTCTAGATTTCACTTTGCCATGATTCTCATAACAAAAGATTACCTAATACGTTTATCGATCTAAGCGAAGCATGGCCACAGCATGCCAGAGTATTTCTTCGGATGAACGAGTAATAAAAGTCAGCACCATTTGGTACGTACGTAAGCGTAAACAAACCTCGTGTGCGAGGCAGTCTCGATAGGATAGTATGTCCGTACTGTTGATCCGAGTAGGCGTACCGGGCGCAACATGTAAAAGTACCGCATAAGCCAGCTCTCAAAGACTTCACGAACTTGAGACGTACGAAGACGTGTCTGTTAGTGGCAACTACTCATCTATGTGAATTTACAGGCTAATATAGAATTTCTCAGAGCAATTCTCACTTTAACTCGATTGATACAAATATCGAATAAACAAATTCATGTCTTTTAAGTTCCTCTTTTTTTTCTCCAAACCCCGAAAAACATAATAGAGAACCCAACACTATGCGCGCCTTCATTAGTAAAACTTTTCTGATGAAGTCCCACCACTCGGAATAAAAATGCTTGTAAATGTAGCTTGTTTTTAATGTTTTGTTTGTTATAAATCCTACCATACGTTCTGCTTAATCTTGAATCCAGCTTCAATGTAATTTTTTTTAAGATAGGCAGCTAAGTCGATACTTTCATAAAAGCCTGTACTCAAATGACACTTAATGTTCATTAAAGATTTAATAGGCGCGCCTACCACAAACCCTTTTAAAGCGACCTAAAAAAATGTGTAAGACGTTGTCTAAAGAGAATCAACCGTGATCACATTCCATATCATACTTTATCCGATTGGTAATATCAAAATGTTAAAATAGAATCAGAATTAACCAATATTCTTATTATCTACAGAGATTGTTATGTTTATTAGGGAAAGTAAGATTTGTTGTAAACTCTGTATCAGCTCATAATACACGTACAAACACTGTGGATTTATTTAGAGAAGCTTCGAACCAGGTATGTATAATACATGTAGTTTGAAAGAAAAAAAAATGAAGGCAACAGTGGATGAGCTAGAGCGATAAACTATTACACCGAAACACAATTTTAATCGAATAATTATAACAAAAGGAAAAATAACGTTCGTTTAAAAAATTACTGCAATTAGTGAACAAACTATAAACGAGGTTAAAATTTAGAAATAAGCATTTTAAATATGAAACCTTTCAATGCGGGCGGACAACCCTTTAACATTTTTGGACAAAATGATGATAATGATACAGCTTGTATTATACTTATGATATAATATATAATTATATATATTTTCAGGAAGAGGCAATTTCATTAATGCTTTTCTTCTTCTACTATTTTTTTACTGTCAGTTTCTTGCCAGCAGAGCTGATATTCATTTTCTTTATTTTGGTAAATATTCCGTGGAGAAAAAACTATAATAGGAAATTCCGTTTTTTCTTCTTTTTTTTTTTAAAATTTACTTCTTTTCTTGTGTCTTCGTTGCGTTTTGGTATGTCCACGTTGTGAGTGTGTGTGTGTACATCGTTTTGGTGTGATTCGTTTTCCATGTCTAACCGGTAGCGTAAGAGTGTGTATATATATAATAATATAATATATATATATATAGTGGGCGTTATTGAAATATAGAAAGATTGCAGGCGTGCTTACGTCATTCTTATAAAGAGATCGTTATGTATACTTCTATGTAGAGCGCTTACCGGATGCCTGGGCCTTGGACATTATTTTTTGGAGTTTTGGCGGGGTGCCTGAGAGGCGCGAGTTGGAGACGAGCGCGGACACTGGCGTGTGGGAGGGAGAGTGATGCAAGAGAGGGCGGATGGGTGAGGTGTTGGAAAACTAAAACAAAGGTAAATTTAAATAATTGTTTTAATTCGGGTACAATCCTTATATCAATCGATTAAATGTGAAAATCTCAACGAATCTCAGATCCTAAGATTCGCGAAACCTTTGGAGGTTATTTCTTAAATTTAATCATTAATTGTTGGTAGCCATTCCAGTATACAGAATGTAGATAGTGGTCGATGGTAATAATCGGGACTAGCACCTTCAATGTTGGCTTCCACATAAGACAACCGTCACGATTCTGTGGGGGTGCGGCGGGTATAAAATGATCTCGTCCGGGTGGCCGTTGTAGGGTAGTGTTTTCACCCGATCATATCCACCAAGCCGTACCAAGTTGAAGAGAAACTCACTTGCCACAATTGTTTTACGTAATTGAACATGCTAAAGTTACCAAACTACTCAAGACAAAAAATTTATTGTGTAGTATATACTCAATATTTTTTTTCTCTTGCAAGAGTTACCCCTTTACTAAATTACATGTTCTGGAATGTAGCGGCGTGTATACTTTTAACAGAAACACAGATTCTGAAGTAAAAAATACTGGTCGTGATATACGAATAAAAGCACTCGCCTCCAAGAGTAGCAAACGGGTTTTACTCATGGAAACTAGTTCTCATTTTTTGTGTGTATATATACGTCTTCTATATTTCTTTATCTTCTATACATATCTTCTTGTCTTCCCCGTTCGTCTTCACCCTTTCCATGATGTCGGGTATTCATTTGATTTGCTCTCTAACAAGGTTGAACCATTGATGCGTGGAGGATGTCATCTGCTGCCATAACGCATCACCACTAACCATTAATTGCGCTCCGCGGCGCCACTGTTAGTCTCCCATTCAGACGCATTGATAATTGTATAGTTTTATTTGAAAATCATATCTCACTGTTGGTATATTTTAAACATCTGCGGATTGAACTTGATTTATTTACACCGTCGCGTTGATATGTTAGCCTGTGCTAAGTAACATACTTGTAAATTTTTATTGAAACTTAAAGAAGAAAAAATAAATAAAAAAAGAGCAAATTTATATACTTGTCACACTCAGTAGCTTAATAAACATGCACAGATTTTATATTTTGGAAACTGGAATTGTTAACTAATGAAGAAAGCAACATAATAAAGTGAGCGTATTACAATATTTCATATTATATAAACGCATTAATATTTATTTAGTAATAAAAACGCTAATCAGAATATATTAATTGTTGCTTGGGAAAGTTAATAGCAATAAAATTATTTAAACAAATTAATAGATTGGCAGAGCTTTCATTTTATTCTATTTATTCATTAGTTTTATTTTGTTATGTCAGACAATGTAATCAAGCAGTAAGTATATCTCCTATTTCAAAGATACAGCTATTAGCTTTATAAGTTTATATCTAAGTGGCATTATCACGTTGAAATGGCAACAATCCCATCTTTAGAACGGGTTACAAATTAGCCCATGATTATATTTTTTTTATCGCATCCATGCTTGCAACGAATCGAAACAAATATCTGGCCATTGCTAAACGTCCAAAGTTTCATCGAAGCGAATGGTATAAATCGTTGGATACGTTGCTTATGAATAATGTGTTATGAAATGACTTCGAACGGCTAATATTGTAATCCAATTTGATGGTAGTAGCCTTTCATTCGGAATCTATCCCTCCCATCTCACCGTTCACAAACGATTTATTCATCGCTTGGTAAATAACCTTACGCAAGATCAAATGATCCATTAAGACAAATGTCTTCCACCGTAATTAACGCGTAAAGCCAATGAATATTTTTCGGCTTCCATTTAGTTATTTCTCTTGTCCAGAGTTTACGCTTAAAGGCATTGGCGCGTTCATAAGGCGAATGGCTGAGCATCCTTCGATAAGTTGTTATATGGTCTAAGGAATGAATGAGTCGGGACTGAAACGTTTTGATTTCCATATTTTAACTATGTTTTGCCCATTTTCCCATTTTCTCTCCGGTTGAGTGTGCGTTGGCGCGCTGTTCCCTCGATCGATTGCAGATCACTTGAAAATTTTGTTCCGATTATCGGGCAATTTTTATTGCTCCGTGGAGAAGCCTTTGGATTCTCCGAGAAATTCCTTCAACGATCCGGATGTTAGAATCTAATGTACTCCTCTCTTGCACTCTCGGGTGCTGAAAGATTACATTTCCTGCTCAAATTCGCGAAGTTCAACGATAAGAATCGGCAAGGAAAGGAATGTTGTTGAAAGCATTGTTGGCACAATTTGGTCTTATATACCGAGTGAGTCAGAAAAAAACTAGACACTTAGAAACTGTCATTTAAATGAAAACTAGTATATGAAATTCACATTTTTATACATATTCTGAAAGAGTAACCTCTCCCGCATCTTCTGGTACCATTTTTGTCTGGTATGTATTTACGCATGGATAAACACTTATGCAATGTTTGCGAACATGTAATTTTCGAATTGTGCAAAAAGTGGGGGTAAAATCCAAACAACAAAAGCTAACAAAAAAGCAACTCTATCCTGATTAAAAGAACATAACTTTTGGCATGGTTGTAGTTACACATATTGACTACATTCTGTGTAAAAATGAGATAGATCTGTAGAGGCAAGCATGAGTGAGCACACGTCAAAGACAAAATAATAATTTTTGAAAAGGATTAAGAAGCCTTTTTAGGTCTGTAAGTGACCATTTACTCTTTGATGTGTGTCACTCGTGGATTACTTGATGAACCAATCTCATTTTTACAGTGAATCTTGTGATAAGTGTAACAACACCCTTAACAATTTATTTGACTCAAAACATTTTAGTTAAAAAGTTATACTATTTTAATCAGGATAGAGTGGCTTTTTGTTAGCTTTTGTTGTTTGGATTTTACCCCCACTTTTTGCACAATTCGAAATTTACATGTTCGCAAACAATGCGGCGTATTCATCTACGCGTAAACACATACCACACAAAAATGGTACCAGAAGATGCCGCAGCGGGAGAAGTTACTCTTTCAGAATAAGTATAATAATCTAGATTTCATAAATTAATTTTCTTTTTAATAACAATTTTCTAGGGTTCTAGTTTTTTTCTGACTCACTCGGTAGATTCTTATTTGAAAGAACAAGATTTCGCATATGGACCAAAATATGGAATTAATTTCATCCATTGCATATTTAATAATGTAATTAGTTCCAATGAAGATTCGATTCAATGACTCAGTTTAATCATGCAATGTCCTTTTAATGCGACAGCTATTCAATTCGTTACCTTTATTAT
Source organism: Paracentrotus lividus (assembly GCA_940671915.1). Classification (NCBI taxonomy): domain Eukaryota; kingdom Metazoa; phylum Echinodermata; class Echinoidea; order Camarodonta; family Echinidae; genus Paracentrotus; species Paracentrotus lividus. Next base: position 23,690,145 of record CALNVZ010000174.1, read on the forward strand.
TTAATTGCGTATATTGTTGTCTGAAATAGTACTCTTATCATACAATAATATTGTCTCCTTCACTTTGACAAACATCAAAACAATTCAAATAAAGAAAAAGAAAAAGTCGTAGGAAAATGACAATGGGCATAACTATTTTAATTTGGTGCGGGAAAAGGTAAGATTAACTTTTCAAAGGAGGCTTATTTCATATACAATGGCACACACTCTTCAGATCCTTTTATAAAAAAAAGAATGAACTGCCATCTCTTTGATTGGATTTTGTATACTTCTTTTCATCTTTTTGCATCTCATACTTTGTTTTTTCAACAGACATGGATAATTATGCAAGAACTTCAAAATCTTCCCATAATTGTCATTTTGACAAGATAAGCGTGGGAGTGGGAAGTTGATAAAAAAAGACAACCAATGTAATCAGGCTGTCAAAAAGAATTTCTATAAATGTTGGTTAAACAAAGAAACTTAATTGTGTTGATTTTTGATATCTTTGAAGAAAGCCAGTTTTCATTTCGAGTGAACGACCATCAGATGAGATGGCGAGAGGTTTTGTTTGATTAAACAGCTCTGTCTCGAGTGGAAGTACCTTCATGAAAAACCACAAAAAGGATCTCATAATAAATGTAGATTCGAAGCGAAAATATTATATATTGAATGGAAAATATTTAGTCCTCCACAGGCTGTTTCATTATTTAAAAAAAAAAAGACAAATAAATCATACATTAAAATGAATACAATATTTCGTGTAAAAAAAAATCTTAATACAAACAGAATTCAACAGAAAATACAATAGCTATATATTAAGTATTATAATAATTAATCAAAAAAGAAATTCGCTTCTCCTTTTTAATACAAGCAAATAAATTTTGCAGCTGTAACATGACTAGTTAAAGCAAAACTTTATCATATGCAGACACAACGAAAAAAAAAGTGCTCTTGTGTTAATTTAAACTTTTCTATTGGTAATCTCAATATACATTTGCAAATAATGTAATTAAATTGCTTAACTCATTTTAAAAGTTGAGGTAGTGTGTTTCAAGCCAAACAAAAAAGACTTTTTATTCTCTATTTAGACACATTTAGGTGATCAAAATGATGAATTACAAAGGACAAGATGTATTTCTTAAGGTCAAGAATGTCAAATTTGATCGGCTTCAAAAGATCAAGGGGTCCGTTTGAAGTTTTAGCCTTTACCATTCTTTATAAGTAAAACCGAATTTTTCCTTTAACACAACGACCTCTTGTAATACAAAGAACAAACAATATGGTAGATATGCCATGAGGCACTTACTATTTTGTTTTCACTGCTCTGTGTATACCATGTCATCTTAAGTTCTGATATGAAATGGGTTATAAGGCAAATATTAAAGTTTCTTGAAATGCAAAAGATACTTGTGGAGTTAAAAGCTAGAGCAACAGCTAATTTCAGAATGTGTTCAGTGAGCTGTGTATGAATTGCGGTACAAGTTGAATTTCCTTCTAACTCCAATCTTTCTGTCTTATTTCCTTTTCTCTCAATTCGACCGCCACTCAGTACCCTAATCATACGCCGGCTGAAAGAACCATCTCCCAAAAATCATTGAAACAATACGGGTTGACGAGATGAAGTGAAGACAGCCGGAAAATTAGGAAGAAAAATTATGAATCGATTTGTGTTTCGGCTTGCCTCGAAATGAAGTTGAAGATGGGGAATCGTCATAAAAGTCATTTCCAGATGGCTGAGCGATGTCTGCTATCAAAGCCAAGCCGCGCTTCTTCTCATTCAAAGAACAATCATGCGTGAGACAAACACGAGATGGAGGAGGAGGAAGAGGAGGAGAAGGAGGAGGATACATTGGAACAAGGTGGTGGTGGTGATGTTGGTGGTAATGATGGGTGTGATGATGATGATGATGAAAGAGACGATGTTTTTGATTGCCGTCAGCTATAATTACCGATACGGTCGTATTGATAGTGTCGTATCTGTGCATGAAACGACAACTGAGATGGCAAGGATAATGATGACGACCACGATGATGATGACGATTATGATGGTGGTGTTAATCTTTACGATGGCGATGATGACGGTAATAATAATAATGATGATGATGGTGGTGATGATGATAATAATGCCAGCGGATTATAACTCTTCCTCCCTTTGCAGGTACGGTGAAAGTTGATATAACATAATTGAGCGCAGCAGTAAATACCTAAATAGGGCATGATAGGGAGATTATAATTCAACAACATTTTATTTGAAATAATGACCAAAGAAATTTTAAACAAAGAGTGAAACTGACCAGAAATATCAAATATGAAAAATAGCATTGTTGCTAACCGTTATACATATGGTAATAATTCATCAATCTTTAAGCTGTTTCGAACAGTTATTTGCCGACTCAAGAAGACTATGACGAGCAGAGTGTATTTATCATTTCAATCAGAATATGTCAAAATTAAGACATGAAAATTAATCTAATTGATCTGGAAAAGGTGCGTTTTATTTAAAATAATAAATTAAGAAGTAAACATCCTTTCTCACAAATAAGAAAATTTGCTTTTAAGCATTCTGATATCATTTACATTTTTACAACGATAACAATGATATGTGTAAAACTTTTTCTACCTATGTCATGTTTGATTGGTATTGTTTAATTGCACTCGTTTATCAAATTGTTCCTAATTCTGCGGTAAATGAGTAGAAAATGTATAAGAATAGACACAATAAAATACATAATCCTTGCAATAACTATTCGTTATATGGAATACACTCTTCGTTTTAAAGTTTGCATAGTCCAGAATATCTTTCTAAACCAGTGTTTCTTATCAAATACCTACAAATACCTACAAAGTTAAGCAATGCAAACAAACTTTACTGCCGACTATAAAATTAAAGCATTTTCCCCAAACATGCCAAACTAAATCTGATGACTCAACATTTGCTCTTGCGTCAATTGCTCCTGTCTTTATATCAAGTTATAAGGTTAGGGTTAGGATTGCAAGAGGCTTTCATGTTAGGTTTAGGGTTAGGTTAAGGGTAGGGTAAAGTGTTAATACCAGGGGGAGCAAATGTCGCTGGATCAAATGTCACAGAACCACAAAATCTACATGGTCTGTGATTGGATGGTGTGACGTCACATGTTATCGATAATAAGGCGGCAACTGTCGTGTCTTGCCGAAGATAAGTGTCTTGATGCGATATACGCCTTCACCTCACTGTCTTCTGCTTCAGTTATTCCACTTCTGATGATGAAAATGATGGTGACACAAACCCAGTACAGATGCTATGATGTAGTCTCACTTCCAAAGTCTCTACCTCAGATTTAGGTGGGGTTTTGTTTAGCCTGCATGGTTGGTATTTATTGAATGTACATGTATTAACTTTGATGTACATTTCCCTCATTTATTATACTGATGAAAAAAAAAAAAAAAAAAACTTTATCAACTTTCAAAAAAGAGCTAATTCGTTCCTTCACCGCCTCTTACATAAAGAAAATTCATATGAAATTTATTATCTATTTTAATGTCAAATTGTCGTGATTCACAACATTAGAATTCAATCTTAATGCGTCGCCTTGATCATTGTCTCCCCTTCTTTTTCGGACAATTCAAAATTGTTATATGAATTGTTTTATTGTACATGCAGATTACAATAAACTATTCCCAACTTTATAATGATTTATGTTACATGAGTATATATTCAAAATGTATACAGACATTATTTTCCTTATTATAATAAAATATGATAAATCGTTTGTTGGCCTACAGCAATACTAGAAATCAACAATTACTTGTTGACATTCTTATGACTCGTTCATATCAACCCTCTAGCGATGTTTCATTGTGCACGGAAAATGAGACTAGTCGTTTCCTACGAATCAGTTCAGAGATAGAGAAAACAAGTAATCTTCCCCCAATTATTTCTGGCTGCCCTTCGCAGACGATGAGATTCGTCGTATCGTAGGATTGCCATCGAAATCGATTCTCTGTCCGTATCTAATCAGTACAAGCCCGCCAATTTTCTCGGCGTTTTGATCATGTATTGGATATTGATCGACCTGCGGTTAAATGGAACATAAGTCCAACCATGTCGACTTCAATAAAGAAAAAAAATGAAGAACAAGCCCAGATCTAGATCCCTTTCTACAACATTTTTATCACAGTAGCTTTATTCTTTACTTTCATTGAGCAATTTTCTGTATATTGCTGCACTATTTACGATCATTATCAAAATACGAAAACGAAGATATATCATGTAAAATCAAAAGATGAAAAGGCTCAGAAGTTTTAAAAATAATTATTTTTTATATCTGAGAAAATTAAATTATCCGTTATGCTATTTTGAATATGAAGGTCCCTCTTTGGAGCGTATTATGTGAAATCGTAGTTAATATTCTTTAAAAAAAAAACATAACTTTTTCCTTTGTCGTCTCTATTTCATTAGAATATATCCTATCCTTTGTGAGGGTGACTAGTTAAACTCTCAAGAGATGAAAAGAAAACAAGTCTGAGAAAGGGGAAGGGGCAATGATGATACGATTAATGAAGAGAAGAGATGCAGGCTATAGACGTCGTTTGTAAAAATTCGGTCAGCCACTTTCTCGACCGGATTCATTTGAACAATGAGTTGCAAGCTGCCAGTCTTGGAAGTCGTTATACCTGTAGGACGCGCATCACAGCCAGCGTGTCGCCATTAGACGCAGTTTACCTTAGCAATTAGATGCTAACACATCCAGGGGGTCCTCATCGCTCACCGTCACGTCAATTATCCGAGTATCAGCTGGGATATATTGCTTTATTAATTATCACACTGCTGCTTTATAAGCACCGTCCCCACTCCCATGAACAGAGATCTTGATTGCTACCATAACTTCCTAAGCGGAGAGCCTCGTGGAATTTCTGGACATAATATCAATTAATTCCAGCTGAATTGTGACGTTTTAAACATGTTTTTAGAAAGAAAGAAAGAAAGAAAAAAAAACTGTATCTTTGCAAAGTGACATGGTACGCAAATCTGAGCAGTAAGTTATTATCTTTTTTTTTTTTTTTTTTTTTTTTTGCACATCATTTTAGAAGATTTGATGTGGAAAAATGTTGGTCCGCACCAGGAATGTCAGCGGTGGGAATATACATTATATCACAATATTTAAAATCCATGCGATATCACTCATTTGTCAATACATTACTTTAATTTTGCTAATCCTCTCCGAGGCGAAGTAAATGGGAACTGGCAGGTAGAAACTTCTGATAATCATGCTAGTGCAACTGTTGACTAGATACATGTTTCCATTACCAGGATCCCCTGAATTGTATTCGGATGCAAAAACTGAACAGTTTTTTTTTTACTACTGTTATTTTGTTTGGTTATGTGAAAATGATATACTGAATATACAACATGCAACTCTGACCTGCGATTCTTTGACCTCCACTCCGATGCAAGATTTATATTGAACAATCCACATTTTAGTCTTCGCAACATTATGGTACGATAACTATATGAAGTACTTAAAAATATCGAATATAAGGATATGTTTCTTAATGTTAATATGCCATCGGTATATAAAACAAAATGAAAAATATAGGGATCAATATCAGTAAAGGGTCAAAATGAGTGCAACATTCTGGTTATGTTAACACTCTCAGTTTTGTTTAAGTTTTTTTCGATCAATCTGCATTATGGCGTGAACAAATATGGCTGATTATATAAAAAGCGTGAAGCGAGAATTAAGTGCGAAGCGTTATCTATCAGGCTCTGGCCATGGGGGCGTTGGCTCCTGAGATGCGACAGCAGTGCTCGCTTTTGTCAAAATACACATAAGAAGCAAAAAGAGAGGGGGAAAAGAGAGAAATTGATGAGCTCACATTGAAAAGATGGATAGCAGATGAGATAAGATTCGATGTCAAAACGATGGGTCAGTCTTGATTGACAGTCCAAATCACGATTGGATATCTTAGGGTTACAATAAACACAATACCCCAAACGAGTGACGCTCATCTCGCTTGTTATGTAATAGATGTCGAGAAATAATGTAGCGAAAGTATTTTGATAAATGAGTGCATGCTGTGTCTGATGGTCATTTGGTGTTAGATAGGGAGAGATGGCAAGGAATAACAGTTTTATGTATCATGCTCATCCTGCTTCTGATGAATATGGCCTTCAGTCAGTTGAAGATTTTTGAAAGGCAGTAGCAACCATCTTTGTCCTTCTGAAAATATGATCTAATCACAGTAAACCAAAAAAGAAAAGAAAAAAATCCTCGTAACTTTACAAAGATTAATGAAGTGAGAACTTTCCCTTACAACCGCGCTACAGATAGTATTGCTATATTGCTCTCACATTGCTCTTTATACGCATATAGTCCATCAGTTATGTAATTGGCATTTAAGTCATAATAAATCAGATAATCAAGGTACAGGGGATTAATATATTTTTACACATAAAAGACAATGTATTATTTGAGAAACAGAAAAATCAAGATCCTTCGGTATGTTTACATCTACCAAAGATGATTGTGGTTTGAATGATTGTCCCCTCTCTTACTCTTCGCTTACACAAAAGAAGACAAAATAAAAATTACACCAATGTATCTTTAGAGACGCAGAAGAATTGAGATCATTCGATATGTTTACATCTACCAAAGATACAGTTACTACAAAAAACAAACAAACAAGCAGTAGAAAGAGATATTATTGTCTCCCCCCCCCTCTCTCTCTCTCTCTCTCTCTGTCTCTCTCTCTCCCTTTCAAACACGCACACACACACACACACACGCACACCTAAACACACACACACATACACTCACTCTTTCTCTCTGCTAGCTTTTTCTCTTTATATCTTTCTGTACATAATAATTATCACACTTCCTCCTCATCTCACATTCTCTCTCTCCCTCTCTTGTAATCTTCAAGATCTTTCATCTATCGTCCAGTCGCCTTTTTTTTTCTCTCTCTCTCTTTCCGTGTGTCTCTTTCTATCCCCACGTTCCCTCTTCATGTACATGTTTATTTCTCGTTCATTCTATCTCAGAATTCATATCTTGCTATATGTCTCTCTTTCTGTAAAGGTTCTTTTGTCTTTTTATGTTGCAATATTTCTTTTCAGATTAAATTATTATAATGTAATAATTACTGTGTCATTACTCAGATGCATCATCAGATGGGTTCATTTTTAAAAAACCTGCATCCATGCCACAAGAACAAAATCTGCTTAGTTAACTTCTTCATCTTGATTTGATAATTACGCTTGTCCACCATTCGTGTACGTACATAGAGCATCCCTCGCACATGCACGCACACACGCACGCACGCACACTCTCTCATTATTCCAGTCATGGCTGTAGAACATCCGCGCGTTGGGGTTTCGTTAATGGTTTCACACCCGGAGGCCAACATACTCAAGAAGATGCGATCAGTCGCGTGATAGGTCCCATAATGCCCCGACAAAAAACATAATTTCTACTTTTAATTAAAGTCGCTTCAGTAGACAGCAATGGTTTATCTAGATCTCGATGTAGAATCCTCTGAATCACGTCTTGGTGTTAGACTGTCGTCTCGTAGTACCGCTGAAAAACAAAACAAAAATAAGGGGGCATAATATCAAGTATGACTAAAAATTGAAATACATCTGCATTTTCAGTTTCTACTCAATCTTAGGAAGGAAAATTAAAAGTTGAACAGAGCAGATTACCTTTAATAACGTATTTTGACTCCATAAAGATTATTTCTTATTCTATTTACTTTTTGTTATCAGAGTAGTTATTATAATCAGAATCAGAATAATTATTATTAGTAGTAATATTGTTGTTATATTATTATCCTGAATGTTTTAACCTGAATATCCTGAAGACGTAGCTAATATTAAAGACAAAAGGACGACATAATGCATGTATTACGATATCTTATTCCTAAGATATCCTATTCCTATCGAATAAATAACGGCAAAAGAAAAAAGAAAAAATCAGTCATGTCTCATGGCGTCATCTCAAATCACAAATTCAATTTGAAACTATGCCAATATCCGTCCTCATAAAATTGCGACCAGAAATGAAAAATAAATAAAGGCCACCTACAATGGTATTCGTATAGCTCGATAGCAGAGAGCCTCTTTAATGCACAGTGTGTAAAAACAATTATCCATATTCGTGTCAATATAACTCTACAAGGCCCTAGTCTTAAGGTCTTTCGATTTGAGTAAGATTCGTTGCCAAATTCAATTTGTAGTGGGCCCCTATTTTAGAGAGCAATTTAAGCAGGTTACAACTACACGATTATCTGTTGAGAAAAGCAATAATGACCGTTATCATGGTTATGAAATACAAGAAAGGGCAATATGAGCGATCAATACGGGTGTGATTTGCCTGATGAAAACGGCAATTTTCTCTCAGGATAATTTATCGGGAGAAACATTTTTATTTGTAAGGGGTTCAACTTTTCAGTTTGGAGCTAAAAAGTATATATATATATTTTTTTTTTTGGGGGGGGGGGGCTGCGACCTAAAAATATAAAAACAATTCTAAAATATGTAAAGCTCAAATGAAAATAAAGACAAATTCTAAAATTAATATAAATTTTTTTTTTGGACAGAATGATGATTGTCTTTTTCGGTATGTCTCTTGACAGAACATTTGGGTGATAAAGTAATAAAATGATACACAATTCTCTTTATGTGTGATATAAGATAGAATCCAAATATTAATACAATTACATTGGCAATTGGCCAATATCTCCTTATTTGCAATGGAAATTTTAGAACCAAAGATTTTAAGGTATACTAAATCGAATTCTTAAACAAACAAAAAAGTAATTCAAATTATTTTGCGTATTTTGATAAAGCAAAGTTATTTTTAAATGATAATCAGCAATGAAGCTGAATGTACAAAAGAATAGAAAAGAAATAATATAAATCTGGAGTTCTGTATTACTTTTTAAAGTATTCTTTGTGTATGATAACCATGAGTGCTCATTGCGCGTCATGATGACGTTTAAGAAACGAGATAAGACTTACTATAACAAATTTGATTGTATATATGACCATGAAAGTATGATTTCATAATTAATGGACTTAATAATGACAGATTCTTAAGAGTTAAATTAAGCTTAGGACTGTTAACACGTTGTTTCCATGGAAACTAGAAAGTGATTAAAGACAGTGGATGAATAGAAGTCATTTTCAATTCAGTCCTAGGAGATTCATTAGTGTTGGCAGTGTCGTTAATTAGGCAAGAGGCATTGTGACTTAATCAACACGCGTAACAAAGTGTTTGTTAATGATGGTGATACGCCCATTTGATCACCTCTGACGTTTGCTTGTGTACCCGTTTGTCCTTTTATTAAGAGTTGGGAGCAAAATCATGGTCAGACAATACGCCAGGCAATTATTTAAAAATCATTCACACTTTTCTCGGCTATTTACGAATAAGGCCTTGATTATATAATATTATACTCTTTAAGAAATATGGAAATACAAAGATTTTGAAAGTGAAAAGAGATAGTAAAACATCGTATATGGGAAGAATAAAGGAATGGCATGTATGTACATTAATCACGAGTAAATAAATATCAACGCATATTTTAGAAAGCGAAGGGAGGTTATCTGCTCTCTTAAACAGCACTTTGTCACAATTTTTTACACACGCCATCTAAGATTTCATCAAGAATCATGTTTATAATAAAGGAATATAGACAGAAGCTGAGAGAAGTATGATTGGAATGAGATATCTGAGAACTTAAATAAAAAAAAAAAAAGGTATTTCGAATAGACTGGGTTTCATAACAAGACTCAGGAGAGATTGCTTAAAATATAATTCCATACATGAGGGAAACAATTCTGGGAAAGGAGAGTATTTGGTGTGTTGTGTGTGGGTCCGCCTGTGTGTGTGTTGTGTGTGTGTGTGGAGTGTGTGTTGGTTGTGTGTGTGTGATAGACTGCGATAGAGAGAGAAGGCAGAGAGAGAGAGAGAGAGAATGAGACGGAGAGAGGGAGAGAAGAGAAATGGGTAAGAGTTATGAATTCGGGGAGTCGATCAGACTTTTGGCTAAATAACCCCCGCCAGGAAAATAAAAAAAAAAAAATTAATAATAATAAAATTCAATTAATAAATACACAAATGAAAAAAATAGAAAAATAAAATAAAATGAATAAGTAAATAAATAAATGAATAAATAAAAAAAAATCAATAATAATAATAATAAAAAAAAAGAAACTTAAAAGAAGCATACACGTATATTCCACGTTGGAATAAAGTATCTTTAGATGCTATTTTCAGTACGGTTGACACGGAGACATGATTTTCACATTGTCTCAGGCATGTCAGGTGAGGAGTAATCTTGCCTAGATATGTTTCTCATCAAATTATTCACTCTACCTGATCCACATCATTTTTTTTTTTTTTTTTTGCCCTTTCTCTACTTTCTTTCTTTTTCTCCGTGACAAAACTTTTTCTTCCGATTTTTTTTTACGTTTTTCCATCTTTTGCCTAATTTTCAATTCCGGGTGCAATCTTTATGCATGCATCCATTAACACTCTCATGTGATTGATACGCGTAAACGTAAGCTGTGCAAACCTGCGGCAAGAGCTGGGTCCTCGATCCGCCCCGGAGCTAGTCCGCTTACGGCTTTATATCCCCTCATCGGATTTAGCCCCAGGCCATGTGTGCGCCACAGTTTCGCTCCCGACACCCAAACATACAGAGATATCAACACTCACTCACCCACTCACCCACCCTCGCGCACACTTTGCTCTCATCATAAGATAGCATGGTGTATGATGAGTGTAGCTGCAGCGCTGTGTTCGATAAATCCCTCCCTGCGCGCTCTTTCCATCGCCCGAAAATCCCGGGCTGGACTAGCTGGCGTTGGGTGTCGCAATCCCCCGCTCACATCTGCACCTTGGCAGGTAAACGATACCACGTCATAAATGGAAATGCGTTCTGTTTCCATGCCGTCTGTCTCCCCCGACATCTAATGTGTACTCGGTACACTGTTTCCAGCCTTAGCGTATCAATTGCCTCGGAATAAGAGGATGAAATGCCGAGGCCCAAGCTCAAATATTGGTTTCCCACTTCTCACGTGTCGACGACCAAGCTGTGAAAAGCAAACCTGCTTGCTTCTATATAAGTTCAGAGTAAATTCTTGGGCATCATCACCGCTACCACCACCACTATCAACATCATCATCATCTCCCATTTTTGGTGCACTTTTCTGTAGATCATTTATGACGCGTTTGATACGCGATGCACTTTTTCGTCTTCCTTCACCGTGTTCCTGAAATAAAAATGGGGATCGCGATTAAGTAAACGATGATTTGGTTGTTGCTTGAGCACTTTTAAATTTGCTCAGGAGATGAGAGTCAGATCCGCGTGGGAATAGGTAACCAGGGTCTCTCCCGGAGCTCCCTTCACCCCACCACCGCACTTTTGCTCCAAAGATGTTGATTCTGTGATTAAGAACACAAATGCACCAATCCATAATTTTTTCTTTGATTTCGTTTCAATCTTAGCCAGCTACGGAAACACGGCCTAGCTGATGGAACAGTAGCCGCGCGTTCGTATTATCAAAACAATTTCTCGAGTTCCGAAGATATTACTTTGAGTGAAATGAAACTCATTTTCTATTTTATTAATCGATTGGGTGGCTGAGAGGACATATCCTCTGCCAGTGTTAAGTGGAGATCAAAAACCTTGGTGAAAAGTACACCAATATTAATTTCCATCGCCGGTCTGTCATTTATATTTCTTGTCTATTTAATTCTTGAAGAACTTATGACATCGGCTGCCAAACTTTAGAAGAAGAAGCGATGAAGCATTATCTGCATCGCAAACTGCTTTATCGAACCAATCACGTAATGGACTTGCAAAGGTTAGATATCAAGAGTAAATTGAAACATGATTTGCATCCGAGAGAAAATGAGAAGTGGGCAAATAGTGAGACATACTAATCGACTGACCTCAATTAGGACTGCCAGATTCTTTATAAAAAAATAAAAACATCGGCACTCATGAAGTACAGTGGGATTTGAGAGAAATCCCTAAAAGTACCATATAATGTTCCCTCTAGCTTATCAAGGGAAGCAACTGGCAAACGTTGTCCGAACTTCTTCTGTTTTAGCAAGGAGATATTACAGTGACCTAGTTTTAGTGATAAGTTTTGGGTTTTTTTTCTGAATAATTTGACAATTCGAAGGTTCACAACCATCCCCCCACCATCGACAGTCATACTAGTTATGAATGGTACTGTCTTAATAGACCTAATGAAGAAGACATCAAATACAGTCATTCCATTTAACATTTTGGGATCCATTTTTATCCTCGTATAGTAACAAAGTCATTTAATTTTATATGGGTTATTTGCATGACATGAAAAATGAAACACCTCTGTCTGTCACTCTCGCTCCTTGTATTTCTTAAAATAAATAAAAATTTATTCATCTATACTTATTCTTTTCCTTCCTCACACATGTTACCAGCATTGAATGTAGCCTTTTTTCATTCCACATATTTTTAATTTAATTTGAATAACGATTAAGTTTTCCTGATTTCCGATAGTGTAGGAATTTGAATTATGAGAACACACATCTACACAACCACTATAGCCTGTGGACTTGTAATACTTTGCTTTAATTGCCACAATCGATTTTGGTTTTATTAATCTGGATGGAAAAAAGACAAACATCGTTTTATCGTCACTTTAAGCGTTCTTTCCTCACCTCAACTCAATGGAGTTTCTATACGTTTTCTTTTGCCTATTCGAGTTGCGAATTTCTGATACGTACAGGATAGTTTAATGAAAGTAAAACTGACACCACAAAAACACTTGCTTGGATAAATGTTTTTCGAAGTCTGAATGAAAATCGACCAAAAAGATGAGAGGGAAAAGGCGTCGGATATTATTTTTAGGGGTGCTAGTGCCAACGGCATCTCCTGCGTTGCATATCGGTTTTCATCGAACCCATTCAAAACGATTCTTGTGGTCGGGTTTAGTCTATTTTGTGCAGACGGTTCTGTTCATAATGAAAGAAGGGCTCTTTTCTGAGCTGCTTTCTTCTCCCATCAACATGCGAATAATATCTTGTGGATAGGACTAGCCGTCAATCTTTGCATCGTCCAGTGGTCTTTCCTCCATGAATAATGAAGCCACAAGATAAAAAAAGTGAGTGGTGTTAATAATTCAGATGAGGATTTAGACCATGCAGAAAAGCCATAAAGTTAAGGCAGAACTCATGGGGGAGAAATTGGGGTATGGAAATTGTTTGGGAATTAATTACACGCCGTAGAACCGGAAGCCTTTTGTGAGATGAATAGAAAAGAAAGGGTTTATTTTGGCGCGTCGATCGCAAGCAGAAATGTTGTTTCACATGTCTCCACACAGGGGTGTACCTATCCATAATTCTGGAGCATCTTCCTCAAACAATTGGGACACAAGCTGGTCCACGAGACGCCTAATCATAAGATTTAGGGAACTAGAGTGCAGAGAAAGCTCCGTCCCAGTTCCATATTTGAAGCTTGAATCACAAACTACAATACAATCATTCACCCACAGAGTAAAATAATTTTTTTTTCAAAAGTACAAAAAAAAAGTATCTGCTGAGCTTGTGCGAGACTCTTTGGAGATTGTGCGATCGACTGCGAATAAACGAAGCGGGTAGCACGGGGCGAGTAGCTAGAGCGTTTAGCATGAGTGAGAAATTTGGCGGGATTCTTGGTCGTTGCTTATGAATAAAACACAAGATATGAGAGTGAGTTGTAGAAAAGGGGCAACAGAGATATTCAAGTGGCAATATTCATGGGGCTACATGAGCTATTTTTTTCTTCTCCAGCTCTGGATAAGAGGGAGACGACTCTTAATGCAACGCTTCAACAGGAAGCCACAAGTATTCCGTCGGACGCCATTATTTGATTAAGACTTCGCCTTATGACTTTAGATTGTTTTGAGAGTATATACGCCCGCCGATATAAGATGAATTCTTTATTCATATCTCACTCAGCTCAGCACAAGTATAGGCCTCTTTCTTATATTTTGTATCTTCTTTATACCTCAATGATCTAATCCCACCAGGCGCAATTATACGATTTCGAAGTCTTGAACAAGATCTCGAAATTCATTTTTCTTCGCCCGTGATATGAATTGTTGATAAGATAGAGGGAAAGACGTGACCATAAAAGACAACATATTGATTCTCAACGGGGTGGAACAAATCAAGGACAGGAATACAAACCCAAAGTGATTTTGTGAAAACACCACAATATGAATAACTAATGATTTCAACCACGGCTATGGTGATGTTTTAACGCCATGCCTACACGGAGTCCTGACGTGTATTGAATTTTGTTTTCAGGATATCGTGTATTTTAAAAAGTCTATTACTGTTCATATATCTTGTTAATGCAAGAATCAATTCACGTCACGCATGTCTAACGTTTGCATGACGGTTATTATCTACATTTTATTCATTAAAAACAAAAGGAGTTTAATAACTCAGTTGAAGTTGTTTCCTGTCTTTTGGTAAAGAAATATGCTAGAGAATATGAAATTGAATTTATATTTTCCGATTTATTAAAATATTTATTTAAAAAAAAAGAAGCAAATAACTTAAGTGTAGGAAATATTTCAGTAACTCTCAAATTCATGGTTATCCACTAAAATTACTCAACATCAATCTGTTTATGATGTGTTAATGGTGTTTGAAAGACTTCCATCTGTTTAATAAGAATTATATTGTTCTTCAGATTTTATTGTAATCTGAAGAACAATAGACTTCTTATTAAACAGATGGAAGTCTTTCAAACACCATTAACACATCATAAACAGATTGATGCTGAGTAATTTTAGTGGATTCTAGTTCATGTAGTAAGGAAATTGTCGGTTAAAAACATCCCAATTCTGTGCAATTATTTCACAATTCTGGACAATTATTATCATGTGATCGGTTTTGTCGTTGTGACTTGGATGTGAAGCATGACTTTGTATGTAAATTTCTTACGTCTTTTAATTGTCCTTTCACTGTCTAACGATAAATGTAGCAATATGTATGACGCGACAGACTGTGCAGAAGCCATAACCAATAATGGACTGAAGATCTCTGCTTAATTAAACACCTATGACAATTGTACACGCTCTCATCCACACGAGTGTTTGTCTTAAAGATTTGACATAATCCTAACTTCGAACCAGATCAACCAATATCACTATACCATCAGATAATCTCTCCTTATTAAATCGATGCCTAATATGCACACCTGAACGCTGTATTTTAAAAGACCTTGTTAAAATCCCCTTCTTTTGTCCTTTATCAGAGAACGTATTATTTTATTTAAATGAGGTACAATTTAGTTCCATTCATCACAAGAAAATACTGCCACTCATTGTCAATATTGTTCACAAACTATTTTGACCGAGTGTTCTTTTTTTTTCTTCTAGGGTATTTGGAGTATCATCGAAAAGTTTGGCGGCAACAAAAGCCCTGATGATTGGCATCAATGGTCGAAAATCCGTCCCTTACAAATGATCAGGAGGGCGTGAAAACACAGCCAAAACGGCTAATGGATTCCTCATCGACTGAAAGGGAAGGTAACAATAGCTGTGAATCGGAGGAGGAAACTGGCCTTTTCGAGCAACGAAATCGAAGCTTCGACAAAGAGTTAGCTGTAAGAAAGAAAGAATAAATGGAGGATTGAAATGAGGAGTAGGAGAGAATGCTCCGCCCCAACCATTAGTCCTCGACTAGTCCGCTCAGCTAAGAGTCTCGGGTAGCGATGCTTGATGGAGAGGGATCTCGAGAAGTTCTGCGGCTTTTCATTCACGAATACCAAACTGCTATGGATCACCTAATTAAAGAAGGAACTATAGTTATACACCTCTCATCATTATGTGATTATTCGTGAGACGCCTCTTTTCAATTTGTGTGGCACTTTTCTAATCTTACCTAGATTGGTATCATTTTAAAGAAATTTCAATTCTTTTCATCGATTGACTATCTCCCATAGTTTGATCTCTCTACCTCCTTTGTGATGGTTGAAATAGGGACCACTCAAAGATGACAGTTAGAAGTCATCGCGTAAAGTTGGTGCGAAATCTTCTATTCTCAACATCGATGTTTCAAAGATATTCTCAAATCGGATATGAATGCAAATTAATTGACACCTTAAGCTGTTGATTCGTCACAGAGTCTTCGATTGTATTCTGTTGAAAGTTGTTTTTTTAGTTTGATGTTTCTGAATATCAAGTTATAATAGGAATCGGATGCCTTTAACCCGATTATTTCTTCATTTTGAGACTGCATTGTGCAGTGTTCACTCTGGAAGAGAAACGTAGTCTTATGCTACTACGTATTTACCCATACCCACAGAACGAAAGAAATGATATAACAAGCGACCATAATAATTGTATGTGTGCTATGAACAATATTAATAAAGCAATACCCCCCCCCCCAAAAAAAAAAAAAAAAAAAAAAAAAAAAAAAAATGAATAACGAAAACATTTCGATTTTCATACTTCATGTCTGCTTGATTTCAGAAGTCTTAAAAGCTTGGCGATAAAGAACATGCAGTTATAAAATAGACCTTTCAAGGTTATGACAATTTTTTTTGGATGGATTTACTAAGAAAAAAGGCAGTGTTGCAAATGATTTTTAAAAATAATCTCATCTAGATAAAACAAAATCAAATAGATGACGGGTATAATATAAATGGTATAGATGGCATACTGTATCGCTGCTGGTATGTGCGCCAATAAGCATATGGCAAGCCCCATATAATACCCAACTCATTGGAACTGAAATGCGTAATATTTCACTTTGACACTTGATATCTTGATTGGCAGCTGATAGGCCAGGTTTCATAGCTACTTGTATTTGTTTCCCTGCCTTTGATTTGTGTGCTTTGACGATAGGGATGTTTGTGGAATCACATCCAATGCCTTCTAAAGTTTGAACGGGGATGGGTTGGGTTAAGTTGGAGCTAGACCATACGTGGTGTGGCTTTGTGAAGATATCATCGATTGTGTACATACAGACCGGGATAAAACGGCAGGAAATGCCATGATAGTTATAAAAACACCACCACAATGCGTGTGTCAACTCAGAGCAAAGAAGCGAAGATAAACAATTATTCTGTCTTTATCCCTTAATCTTTTTTGTTTGTCTCTTTCCTTTTTGTACGTAGTTTATGTTTTGTTTTGTTTTGAGTTTTCATTCCCGTTGGTTCATGGACTCACCAGCTATCTCTCATCTCTTTCTCTCTATCTACATAATTATATCTTTAATTTGTTCTCTCTCAAACTCTGTTCCTATATTCCTTCTCTCACCTCTCCCCTCTCTTCGAGCTCCCTCAATCATCAGATTCTACTATACGCTGCCGCTAAATAGGCAAGAGGGGGCGCTCGATCTTGAAGAAAACATCGCCCCTGGAGAATTCACCGCAAGTCAAGATCTTCTCTGCAAACCGAAGAGAAATCATCAAATACAAATATTTGCCTCGTCTAAACTAATCTTTATTTCCTATGTATACTATCAATTCTGTCAACAAAATATGGGTACGACTTCCGGGGAAAACTTAGAGTTGAATGTAAATATGATTTGTAAAGAAGCTCAAAGCTGCATGATTACGACATTAAAATCTATTCATATATAGCCATTGGTTTATGTGCTTTACCAAGGAGATCTAAAGTGAAAAGGTTTTACCGTTATTTATTGCGATAAAAATTTGGGGGTAATGATAATGATAATACGGAGCTGGAGAGTGATGCACTGAAAACCGAACAAGAAATAAACGCATTTAAAAAATGCTAGATGGTGGATTAGTGCAAGGGATATACATAAGGCAAATGAAATACTTCAACAGCTGACATAATTAGGAATTTGTATTGGATAATAAAGATGATAAAACAAAGTATCATAATAATGAAATATGAAACAAAGACATTATAAAACAAGATATATAACATGTCTGAGTAATTCAGATTAAAGAAGTTGTCATCTGATAAAATTACAAAATCAAAATCAAAACTATAAATGTATCTATCAATGAGCTTTACCTAGTATTGTGAGAAATGTATCTTGCTATAAATATGTTCATTAATTTCAATTTTGTTTTAGTTTTTGATGGGTTTTTCTAATACCAGACATATAAGGCTGAGACATGTTAATTTGGCGCGAAATTGAAATAAGGATTTGTGCCAGACGGGATGGTAGTCAAAACGCAACGTTTGCATGGCAATGTAACGGTTATCAGAGCCAGCTATCGTAATTACCTGTCAAGAAGGCCCAGACCTAACTTCCGATACAGTTCCTCTCGAGTTATCTCTTTTGTTTATCTGGACGTGTCAGTGCTTAGTGGGTCTCAGCCACAGCTTCTGGCACCCTGATCCCTTCCTATATCTGTCGTGATCTGATCTAAACCAGGCTTGATCCGTGTGGGTACGAACCAAACTAGTGGTCATGCATGATGATGGTAGATGAAAGGTTGATAGATGATGGGTAGAGTAATGCGATAGAGACGAGGAGATAGATAATGGAAGAGGAGGGACGAAGGACGATAGCGATGTAGAAGAAGAAAGAGTGAAATAGTAATAGTTTTATATGCATATATCGAGAAAAAAAGAGACTGGGAGTGATTTCTAAGGAGATCGAATAGAGGGAAAACAAAAGAAATTATGCTGATAACGTTGGAAAAGAGGCTACTCTTCCAAAGAAAATTCCTGGACTTTATAGCAGTACGATTACTTGTATGTGAGACAATTCATTTATTGGCACATATGCAGTTTTATCATTTTATTTAATTCTGTTTGAATAAAAGCAATTCATGTTCCAGTTAAGACACAGCAAGTAGGCATATGATACTTTGAATTATTATTACTAAATTTTAAAGACAGATGATGAACAAACGCGTTTGGATAGAGTTAATCATGAACATGGAGATGGAAAGAATATATATAGTAGACGGATAGACAGACAAGCAGTAAAATATAATTAGTAAAAGGAAGAGAGAAAGATAGGGGGATGGGAGAGATTGACATATAGACAGCTAGTTGGACAGACATAATACAAAGTATTTAATTCAGCTCTCGAAACAAGTCAGTGTCCTCGAAGCTTCAGTTGGGATAATGGATGACAAGCGTGAAATTGTAACTGTTTATGATATAAGACCAGCTCACCACCTAGACAATGTCACTCTGTCATTATTCATAGAATTCCATGTTACACTATACCCTGAAACAATTCAGAGTGTATGGAGGTAGATGGAGCAATTGACCCCTTAACTGCTCTTCAAAAAAATATGTGAACTTGAGCGGGAAAGGTTATGTGTGCATGTGTTTGGGTGTGTGTGCGTAAGTAGGTGTGTGGGGTGTATGTGTATCTCATTTGTGGGTATGTGTGTATGTGGGTTTTAGTATTCAGATGCGCGTAAATAAATTTCAAAATTGAGTACAATTATTCCGAATTCATTTAAAACTGTTCAAATCGGTAAGAAAGGCCTTAATGTCTGCTTTTTAAAAATGAAAACAAATAAAACAAATAATTTAAGTCATTTAAATACATAGGCCTTCATTGCAATAGAGATATCTCTCATTTGGTACTTAAATGTTACAAGCTTTATCAGTTGATAATAAACTGGTAACATTCCCCCCCCCCCCAAAAAAAAAAAAGAAGAAAAAAAAAAAAAAAGAAAGAAAAGGAGAGAAAGAAAAAAGGGGGATGAAAAAAAAAGAAGGGAGGAAAACCCGTGTAATATCATCCCCATAAAACTCGAATATAAATATATACATGTTCAAGGACTATTTTTTATGTGAATCTCTTCTGCAATCCCGCTCTTAACCTCCCTAGCATGCCTAGCCTCAGCTGTCCTGGCTTCGCCTATGTGAGCGGATGTGGTGGGGTCAGTAGTTGTTAGTTCAGTTACGGGGATTGAGGGATATTACTGGTGAAGTGACAAGTCTGCCTCTGTCTCTAATGTGTCATCTTGGAAATTATCCGGCGTCTCTAATGAAAGGAAAAAAAAAAACATATATATCTCCGTTTTTACGATAGTATTCTATTGGCAGGGCACAAGAAATGTCTGACTTGCAAAATGTCCATGAAAAGATATACCGAGTGATCACTGTTTGTCTCGAGAGAAAATATCTATACAATTTTTTTGAGCGCAAAAAAAAAAAAAAAAGGAATGAATTAAATAAAATATACATGATTATAATAAATTTAGTAGCTTTACAACACATAACAAGGCATGGTCGCACCAGTTATTTGTCTTGTAAAGAATTCATCTTGTATTTTTATAATGTCCCTAGCTCCGTCCACTTTCCCACCTCTCTGCATTTAGCCCCCCTTTCTCCGTCTCTCTCTCCTATCATCTTCTGCCACTCTCTCTATCTTTCTCTGCACCAATACATCCACACCACGATCTCCCGCACATGAAAACACGCACACACAGACACCCCTCAAAGTTAAACTTTGTATAAACGAGGGGGAAATTAATGAAACGAACACGAGAGAGAGAGAGAGAGAGCAAGGAAAAAAGAGAAAGAAGTTAGAGTGGCATATAGATAGAGAAAGAGACAGAGAGAGACACATGGCACACACTAAAGCGGCTGTGCGCCACATATACCCACACACACACTACACACACACAACACACACACACACACACACACACACACACAACACACACACAATGTTTTAGAAGAGAGAGAGAAGGAGAGAGAGAGAGAGAGAGATAAGGAATGTACTTGACAGACTTACACTATACATCTAAAACAAATGAAACAAAAGCGACAGGGGGAGAGCGAGGAAGTATTAAAGTAGCGAATGAATTAGAGCAACGACCGTTTAGAAATTGAAACAAAACAGTCTCGAGAGGAGCCTAGCGAGTTTAATCCGATGAGTAACCTATAGCTTCCGGGTAGGTCAGCTGACCCCCGCACACGATAGGTTCATATCATCGTGAGACGAACTGCATGGTGGATGTCCTTCGCTATATGAGCTGTCATTATAAGTTCTTTAGACACATCTTACTAACCCCTTAGCGACGTAGTGGTGATTGATAGGGATTGCTGTTTCATTGACCACGGATAGATTCATTGAAATTGGATGATTTCTCGATAAATGTTTGGATATATTCCAAATGTTTCTTAATAATTAATGTCTAAAATTCATGTCAGGCATACTTTGGGTGTCACTTTGAGGGTGAATTTGCATACAAATATCTTGGATTAACGTTTTATTTAGCTAAGAAAAACGTATACAGAGAGTAATCTCAGAAAATAATCAGTACATAAGGTAGCAGGGCCCTCTTTGCCCGCCCCAATCCTTTGCTACTTTGTCTCCGTTATTATGTCCCTCCTCTTAAACCTGGTCCACCATCATGGCCATTGATCGAAGGTATACTGCCTTGGACATGTCACTCAAACCTATCCTCTATTAATTAGTGGTTTTTATTCATCCAATGATCGATCTCATTCATGACACCTAACTCAATGTACCCCCTGTCGTTTAACAAGTCGATATAATCATCTATTTGTGGGGCATGTATAACGTTGCATATAGCTTACTTTAAAGATATTCTCTAGTTCTAATCGCCAAAAGGACACTGGAATTTAAACATGTGAAATGAGTATCATACCGGTATATAAAACATACATATACACACATACACACACACACACACACACACACACACACACATACACACATATATATATATATATATATATATATATATATATATATATATATATATATACCTATTGTATTTTGTAATAAATAATTAAATTCTAACTGTAAGACAACTGACGATGGAAAGTAACAGTTTATTGGGGGCAGATAAAAACGTTAGTACCTTAAAATTTTTAGACTATTAATTTCGATCTTATATTATGTTTACTGTCTTTGTGTTATCATTACTAGAAATCCTAATGGAGAATATCAAAGTTTAAATTTTTAGACTTTTAATTTCCATCTTATATTTGGTTTACTAGGTAATCCTAATGGAGAATATACGTTGTAAAGCACGGACTGTCCTCTTTAAGTGGATTATCACAAAACACTTGTGTGGAAAAGAAATCGGGTCAAACACGTCAGGGGTGTCATTAATTTGTCGATAATATTTAGAGCACTTCTGGGATAAACATTCTTCATGAACCTATAATTACCAAGCAGGAGGTAACGTTCGTAGTCTGTCTTCATAAGACGGAATATGATAAATTTATCAACTGAATTGTCTTTCAAAATGTTTATTTACTTACAAAAATTTCTATTCTTCTATGTCAAATACTTTGGTCTTTTGTTTAGATATATCTTCTTGAAGTTAGACATTAAGACACATTTATCCCGGAAAAAAGACAAATTACAAACTTGTTTCACCAGGGAGTGAGTCTAATATAAGAATGACGTTGAATGATGGATATAAGAATAATGATGATATCGGTTTTTCTCGAGTGCTTGTGACACCTATAATGGTACTATGATTGTAATGGACATGGTGATGCTATATCATAATTGAATACCATGTAATCTTGCATACATAAATAAAACACGATTTCTCTTCAGTTGACCACCTTTTGATTATTTTGATGATTATCAGTTGACTTGATCGAAAAAATATTGGTAAGAAGACTAAAGATAAATGTAAAATAAGTCTTCCTCTGCCATTTCGAAATAATTAATTCAGCATTATCAATACAACCAAAAAGACGTCCACATTAGATCAAAATTTTGGCTGCACATTTAATGAAAAGTTAAATTTGAAATTTGTTAAAGTGTTTTGCCTGAGGTGATGCATCTACACAAAACAATGAATCAAATTTACCTTCCATTTTTTAATTATAAAAGACTATACAAAGCAGAATTCGGAGTGTAAAAGTAGCAGTATGTTCCATTCATGCCCTGGTGGTTGGGATACTTTGCAGTCATCCTTCGGGCAAGGTGGGGTTAGTGTTTCCGCAACTGCGCGCCTGTGCACGTGCGTCGGTGATCAATAACGGAACGGTATAACCAATGAAGCCAATCATTTACCAGGTCATGGTAAATTGAAATAAAAAAAGGGGGAACGTGATGGCCACTAACAATGAAATAGATTAAGATGTCGGCGAACGAACCGTACTTGGATACTATATAGCATCATCTCCCAACCCCTAAAAAATAATAAAATAATAATAATTTTTAAAGACTTTTGATCTTTGATCTGGTTTCTTTTACCATTTTCCATTTGAATACCCCTTTGCGCAAGTGCTTATAGATAAGTACCCGAAACTTTTTTGTTATGACACTTACCCAGGTCTACCACACGGCCATCACATCTTCTTCAATAATTATTCCAAAACGGAGGAAACCCTCCACGATTCAAATACACTGTCCGTCATAAAGGTGGAATATTTTTTTGCCGCTATAGCGACATGATTTTGCTCTGGCTTTAATTTCTTGAATATGTTTGTCCCTGCTTTTACTTTTCGGGACCCTGGCTATATCTTGGACTTTCTCCCAACCCTTCACGTGGACCTTTTTTCCAATTTTTTTTTTGTCAACCCCCATGATGCCCATTTTTGTCATTTTTTCTCATTTTGTGGCCCCTTTTTGTTTTCCCGGCCGATCAAGCCCCCCTCAGTCCTACCCCCAGGAAACGCGACTGAGGTGTACTGTTTATATTGTTCTTTAAGTCAAATCCATATTTCTGGGGATAGGCTTAGGTCTCTTGTCTAGGCATTCTAGGGGAGGGGTTGAAGTAAAAAACGAGATTGGTGAAAATTCGGAATATTTGAAAAAATATTCCACCTTTATGACAAACAGTGTATATACAAATAAAAACAGTACAAACTGTGACTTCGTACAGTGCAGACTTATCATGTACATGAACAATAGATTATCAGAGAAATAATTCTTTACACGAATATCATGGCGTTTACACAGCCAAAGATAGTAGCTACTTCAAACAATATGTCGAGGTATAGATTAACGTCCATTCATTATGACCAACAAACCAAGCAAATTAAGTTGGCTGCACCCTAAATCGTTCTTTCACTTAATAGTAAAAGAATAAATAAAATCAACTACGGGCCTACATTTTTGTCATTTTATAGCGCACCTAGAATCTAAAAACGCTTTTTTAATTTTTTTAAATATTTGTTAATTTGTGGATGTATTACCAATGCACTTTAACTTTCATTCGACGTTTTGTTACCGTTACACGTTTTTAAAGTGCACTGACTTATGAAAATTTAGATTTTTCAGATTTTAGCTAATATAGCATGTATAGCGCCTTACGTCAGAAAATATTATCCCAAAATGTTCATATCCTACTTTCATGTGAAGTTGTTCTATATCAAAAAGTTAAACAAAAGCATGAAATGAATACAAATTATTAAAATGCTCCTAACAACATGAACAATTAAAGCGTTTTAATCTATATTGTAAAATGCAAACACTAAGTAGGCATTTATGACTAATAATGTCATTGTTGACAAAGAAATGTTGAGGTACAATCTTTTATATTATCTGATGATTACTGTAAACAGTGAATTGTTTTATTTTTCTTCAATTTATTTTATTTATTTTAATTTTTTTAATTAATTGGGGGGGGGGGTGTTCATTTTGTCTGTTTGTTTTTTGTTTGTTTGTATCGTTTTTCTTTTTGCGTGTTTTGTTTAGATCTCCCAAAAATTACATGCGCAGTTTGAGTTGATATTTAAAAGGATCGATGACGCGTTTTGGAAAGCAAATTACTTATCTTGAAGACTTTTGTAAAGTATGATACGTAATATTGCAGTCAGGTCGTTGAAATGAAAAGTATCTTCAACATGATAGGACTGGTCATGGTAATCATTATCGTATTCATTCTTTATTTTAATAATGATTGAGGGAAACAAAGCCGAAATCATATTCGCCCTTTCTGTCGGTCTAAAGTTATTCTTGTGAACAAAAATTGAGCAAAGAAAATGGGAATCAATCTGGATTCAAACCCAAAACCTCCTGATTACTAGAAAGGTGCTTTACCGACTGACCTATGGCCAGCCATTATGTCGATGTCCGTCCCAAAGAACCCCTTAGTGTTTCATCCCGATGGAATCCATTTTCTTCCTTGTAGATGCAACTGATGTATTAACCTACTTAACTCATCCCAAACCCAGGCAATCGAAGGGCGTGGTCTTGGAAGCACTGGTGAGCTTGGTGAGTGGCATATTGACATTAATTGATACAAGCCTGATTGTGCGGTGGTATGTCATTAGCACGGCCCTGCTAATAATCGCTTAAATGCGGAAGTACTTGGGCCAGATAAGAATGCAAACAAGCTTGTTTTGCAAACCAGAGCATCGAAAAAAAAGGTAAATGTCGTGTCTGTGTTTGTTCACGACAACTCCGAGCTCTGTGGCACCTTGACAAACACACGCGTCCTGCCAGCGATCCCTACCTCGCTACCACACTAGCCTCTATTGATACTGTCAGCAATAAACGAATAGCCACTGTTGATATCGGTGTTGAGATCACGAAGTCGGAAGCCCGTCTTCCGCTCCTTAACCCACTCGTGTCAGTATGTCCCAGCCTCTTCAGATGAAAAACCATGCCTGTGACAGGGTATGGGAACGGAAGGGGTTAAAGAGTTGTTTTGAGAGTTTTAGTCGTCGTGGTCTGTCTTATATGGAATAATACATATCATGACTATTAATTGACAGCTAGAGTATGTGACAGACAGGTGCGAAATGTTAACACTCAAGTGGATATCTATTTATTTCTTCTACTATACTTACTATAAGCGAATGCCAATTCTTTGACATTATGATATTTTGCAGCAGGAAGGTTCCACAGCTACATGGGGTTCATGTGTGAAAATGTTGCATTTACGGCCTGAGCATGAGAGATAATCATAACACTACCTCATGTGGTCCCCTTATCCGATCTTCATGCATTAACCATAATATCAACATGATCAAGACCAAGATATTTTGATCGTTCACAGGCCCAAGAGGGGGGGGGGGTGTATTTGACCGATCATTTTCATATATGATGGCATGACGATAGAGTAGGGAGACGTCCCCGCGACAAAATGTAATATTTCGTCTCCGCGACGGATAAAAAGTATTAGAGACGTCTCCGATATCACCGAGACGTCGCGGAGACATCTCCGAGACAATTTATGAAAAGTCTGAAGTAGTCCCAAATCCGTCTCCGAGACGTCTCCGAGACGTCTCTACAGCTCTCCAACTTGTACCAACTGAAATTTCTCAAGGTCATTATATGGGGGCGCTATTTGAAATTGAATAAAGAAATACATAGAAAAATGCACTAAAGTTGAACTACATTAACTCTCTAAAGTCACAGTTTGATGACGGAGACTGTTACAAATATCATCATTTTAATTTCATAATCTATTTGAAATGTTCGAGGTTGCCAAATGGGGCGTTTTATGCTCTTAAACACACACACACACACACACCAAAAAAAAAAAAAAAAAACCCCAAAAAACAAACAAAACCCCCTCCCCCCCCCGCAATTTCGCCACAAGAGGGCGTTTTGGGTAATTGACTAAAAGTAATTAATTTTTAATTGGTTTTGTACTAATTTTCACTGTTTAGTTATTGAAAGTGACTATATAATAAGCAATAATCATTTTATGTGAATTTCAAGGGATAAACTCATTTCAAAAATTATAAATGTGAAAACGTTGGTATTTTTATATTTTGGATTTTATCCATTGGGGCCATTTTTTAATATAGAAAGTAATAAGATCTAACGAAGAAGAGGCGTATTCAGTTTAGTATGTTATTTTAATTCAATTTGAATAAAGAAACCCCACTGATAACACTCTAATATTATTTATAACTATGCATAATAGGAAATTACCAAAAAATGGAGAAACATGGTTGCCAAATGTATGGTTTGCATAGCAACACGAAATATCATACCCTCACAAAATACATGATACAATTTTTTTGTGAATCAATTTTAGGAAAAGTCATCAAGTTTGATGGAAAATGATCCAAGGGAATAAAAATGGTGTATAAATTTTTTGCTATGGTTAAGGAATACCTCCGCATAAATAGACAGAAATGGGATCCCTTCAATAATGGGAAGCATGTGAATCTTGAAAAAAAGTTACTTGTTGTGTAGACAATATTAAGTTTTGTTTTTAGTCAAACTTTGAATAAAATTTTTAAATCGAATAAACCTGAAGGAACTTATTAACTCTTAACACGCTGATATGTTCTGAAGGAAAAATAATGACAATTGTTGTTCAGATATTTTCTATGAATTCTGCTTTTCATGTGACAGTGGTAGCTTTACTACAGACATTATGTATGACCAGTAACTATCTTTTCATTTTCTCTTGTACAGAAATAGCTGAGAAAAACAAGTATTACGATTTTTTAATCTAATTCTATGATTGTGCACAGATGCCTCTTTAGTGTGCCAAGGGTTAAGATGATGTTTTGTAGATTTTTATATTTTAATATTTTGACTTTTTTCGGGAAAATCATATTTTAATAACATAATTTCCCCAAATCCCGCCCTTGTATATTCTCGTCTAGTCTTCAAGAGGTTAAAACATCAATAAAAAATGGTTCGACTAGAGCCTTTGACACGTATTAATCAGAACGTTAGATTCGGAATCCAGATCAAATTGACCCGGAAAGTGTATGGCTCCCATGGACCCACAGTTTGAGTCAAGAATAATCCGGGATCGGGAATTTTTTCAGAGTATATTCACTCATTGATAATATTTACATGAAGTACAGTACCGTACAATTAACTTGTATTCATTAAAAACAAGAATAATTCGTCTAAAGCCCATTTAAAAAATGAATGGTCCTAAATAAATAAAAAGGAAATAATGGAAACAAATTTACAGGAAAATCCAAATGTCAAATAATATATACCACAATTCGTGACTCTGCATGCAAAAAGAAATACGGTCATAACTTTAGATAATCACCAATAATGAAAAAGAAAAAGAAAAAGAAAAAAAAGAGAAATTAAAAAAAAAGAGAAAAAATACAGTGCAACCTATTAATTTGAAAAGGAATTTTTTTCTCATAATATGTTTGATGTTTGTTTATTACGCATTGGATTAACTTTAAGGCTAATGAAATGCGATATTTGAATAAAGAATCATCTCTTCAGGATTTTTTTTTCTCAGTTGAATGCGATTATTGATTTTATTTATTTATCTTTTTGCTAGTTTTTCTTGACTGCGGAACTGCTTCTAGAATAAATTTTCCAAGTCAATTGGAATCTACATGCACTATCAATTTGTCATTTCCAGCAATCAATTTCGTCCAAAATGCGATCGCGGTTAAAACTCAGCATTATAATTCGTTTTTTAACTCTTAAAATAACAATCTCGGCAACAAAATTGAAAATTGCACGAATCAATTTGACAGTTTGAGCAATCATATTCCTCAATCGTCCTTCAAATTCGTCGATTCGTGTAACTCATAGCAAAATATCATGTCCCTATGCGTGTTCAATATACATGTAGGTGGGCTTTTTTCAATACAGAAATGGGTCCAAAGTACCCGTTAAACAGAAATATTATAGGTTTTCCCGGTCAAGTTTAAACTATTTCCGATTAATTTGACAATTTCTTACAAGCACTTTCGTTCGAAATGTGATCGCGATTAAAAATCTAAACGTTAATTTAATTGACCGACAGCTCCGCCCCATGAGGTATCGTTCAAATTGAATGAACATAGACGAATTCTATTGCAAAGAGTTTAGAATTGACCGGGAAAAACTATAGTATTACGAGAGGGTGCGCTGAAACGGAAAATTGGTCGGTCATTAAAAATGATTTGACACTTCTATGTAAAAAAAAACACAAAAACAAACAACGAACATATGAGAGTAAAACATAATATAATAAGAGGAATTTCAAAGAATGGAAACTAAGGAGAAAAAGAATTATGAATGAAAACAAAAAAATGAAATGAAAATAAAGAAAGTTAAACAAAAAGAGGATAAATAAATTTAAATTGACTATATGGATTGTACATACAATGAAACCCGTCCCCTTGCTCCTTGTGTCCAAGCGGATACAATGTTTCTAAATTGTATGAAAGAAGTTTAACATTGCCTTCATAAATATGATTTCGAATGCCCGAAGCGCACTTTATAAAGGGCCTGTCCCACAACCTACGAACTACCTGTCGCCACCATGCGCAGGTCCAATCGCCTATAAGGTCGTGAATTATTGCGTCTGTCGCCAAAAATTACGTATCAAAATTCAGTTCGCCACTGGACTTTCAACAAGTTAAACAATAGCCGGCGTCAGGTAGGTTTACGTCAATGACCGTAGCCTGTCTTCTCTTGTCGCGTCAAGGTCCTATCGTAGATTGTCACCAGATATCTCATGTTTAGTGGCCTGGAACGGCAGCCAGTTGTAGGTTGCCGCGCTACACCGTACGTTATACGTACCGCCAAACCAAACGGCCAGTGAATTTTAAGCTGCTATATACGGCCTTTGTCGCCAACTCAATTCACCAAAATCAGGATCGGCTTCCTATACAGATACTGTAGAGTCGCCGCAAATTTTTGAAATTTTCAAAAATCACTCACGACCAAATTATATTGGGTGTGAGGACGATCACGAACCTAAAGGCGACAGGCCGCTGTCAGGTAGAAAACACTCGATCGCCTGTTGCGGTCGCAAGGATCGCCACAGTGCGCAAGTTCATATTCGGTTGATTTTTAAGCTGCGACAAGAGAAGTCGAGCCGCGAGATGCGCGAGGATCTAGGCTATTGTATTCGCGGAAACAAGCTATTGTTAGTCTATTGTTTGTGTGGAAGCAAGCTTTGTCGTAGCCTACCGTAGACAGAGTCGTAGGTACGTATATGACATACGGTCACCTACGATTCTGACCCGATTCTGGCAGGTTCTAACAGGTGTAGGTTGTCGCCACAACGATCGCCTCCTGTGGGACAGGCCCTCAACAGCCGTGATATTTTAAATTGATTGCATGCATTTTGAATATTCATGCACATTAAGGCAATTGTTTTCACATGAACATTTTTGATCGCACAGAAACGAAAATGTACAAAATCGAAATCGCTTGCTGTTAGCCTTTATTTGCATGACCGCTTCGCGATGTATTCTTTAATCGAATTTGATTGTAAAGGGTTTAAAATTGATGATAAACGTGTATTAGTTGCGCTGGACGTTGAATCACTTATTCGCGTCTACTATAATCATGATAATACCGTTCATTCATGCCTTGCCACGGAAGTACGGCACATATTGTTGCGTAATTTTACCGGGCTTTTACAATGGACCTGAAGGACGTAATATGCGCACGAGGGTAACATTCCATACGCGCATTATTGAGCAAACTGTTTATTTTGCAAATATTGCCTTCAAAATTAAAAATAAATCACAAAATGACTGCTCGTATAGGTAAACGAAAAGAGTAAGAAAACTTTAGGACTGTGATGTGAAAATATGAAATAAAAAACTAGTTTTCAAGGTCATGACGATGCCAAGTTTGATTACGTCACCATGCTGATGGTGTCAATCAGACGGGTTTATGTAACCCTGAGGAACTCTGGTTTGCGATCCATGCTCGCCTGATTGACAGAACCCAACGGGGCTGTAATTAATTTGACAGCGATCAAATAACAACACCTCAGAATGAAGTCAGTAATGCGGAAACTAGTCCGTACAAAGAGGGGATAATTTGTAAAGCAATCCGCGTCCCGTATATAGGGTGTTGCAGACGCGTTATTTATTGCATTTGCGCGATAATCGGTGGGGTTGGTATCGATTCGCGCTGCTGACTAACGCACAATTTTTTGTGTCGTCTGTGGTTAACTGTAAGTTTTTTTCTCGTCTCCTCTCCGAAGCGATATGTTATGTCGATTGATAGAGACACTGTTTTGAGCGCAAAAGAGACGTGTCGTAACACAATCCTCAAATCGGCACCGTCTTGGGGCGACAGGTCTAAGCAGAAAGGACAGCTCGTTGCCAATACATGTCAACTGCGATACAGTTGGAGCACTCGAAACTGTGTAAACCGGTAACCGAATCGGTGTTGCTAATTGGGCGGGTGGGGTCGGCCAACATGGCCGATAATTAACTACCAGAGGGGGTTGGGAGAGCTAGGTTTGCCAGCCAATCACGACGGAGATATCAGGCAGCCGCCAAAGCTGTAAAAATATCGAGTGCCATTTTGCCCGGCGGCGGAATTCCCCTGCGCTAAGAGCCTAAACGATGCTGTTTATGTAGGTGCAATAAGCTTTGTTAATAAAAGCTCTCCATAAAAAAAAAAAAAGAATATTCTATCAACAAGTACATATGCATGAGAGTGTAAAGGAGCCCTCATGCGACCAAATTCCTAGAGGAGTGCTCAGGGTAGTTCCTTCACCTGATCTTGTGAGACGAAACCGAACCCTGACCAGGGTCCCAACCTACAGGACGAAGACTGGTTTGAGGGTCCACTGCTCTGAGCTTGCTGAGGGTATCACAATAGCGCAAATGGGCATTGAATGCCCTGTGTGTTTAGCGAGACCACATCGATCGTAAGTCCATTAATTCTGGCACTACTTCCAACACGAAGGTATTGCGGATTGAACACCAGGGCTCAAGGCTACAATCCAATTCATTCCATTCAGTTTGGCCACTACAGCAGAAGACACGATCAGTCATCGGAATATCGATGCAATATACATGAGCCCTTTTCTCTCTCTCTCTCTCTCTGAACCTTTGTTAAAGGATTGGTGCAATTTTAATGGACAAATAAGCGTGCTAAGGATATCTTTTCAAGCTTCCTGCCTGCAAAGTGTCCCTAAAAGCGACTAAACGTCAGACAATAGTGTATAGATTTCACACTTGCGTAAATTCTATTGTACGAGCTCTAGCCCTAAATACAGTATTCATATTTCTTTTTGTGAGGGTGGGATGAATAGGTCCCTATGTCGGTAGAATTACCTGGCCCATAAAGATTAACTCAATGAATTATTGAGCGTGGTTAACGGTTCTCCTTTTGGGGATTTTTCTAGAAAACATGCAAGAATTGGTAATTGTTCCCATGTTCCGTTGTTCGTAAGACCCGCCTTAGAGTAATCCTAAATGAAAATCAAAAGAAGAGGAAGAGGAGGTAGGATGGAAGGTGGATGAAAGGAGGAGAGAAAGGTGCGAAGTAATCGCAATTGATGTTGACAACAATAATCGTGAAACTTTTTTTGAATACTGTGGCTTTCTTCAGGTATATAGAAGAAAGTCTGATTGAGGGGAAGTGAGAAGCCCCAGTAAGCGAAAGTATCGATTCACAGTCTTGCCACAAAAGACCGGATGAAAGTGACACACATTCAAACCTTGGCAGCTGGAGTTAGCACCAACAAAATATTTATCAATACAGCCTACCCAAGGAAAAAATTGCAACAGTAGTAATAGATCAGGATATAATTTTCTGCAGTTTTTTTCAAAAGGAAAACAAATCAGTTGTCATCACAATTGTGCAAGCTTAAACAATAGAAATTGGGATTTATTTCTATAGATTCCCTTTTACAACATCTAAATTATTTATTTTATTTCAAAATTGAATTTGGTAGGAACTGGGATATCAGAAAAAAAGCAAGGTGTGACATAATTTTTTAAAGAGACTCACTGAAAAAGTTTTATTTAAAGTTTAGCTAGTTTCATAGTTTTTTGTAAGATTCAATATTTTCTATCATAGTTGTCTTTTATGAAAAAAAAAATCCTCTCTAAAAAAGAAATATAATCGTTACAATAGTTTTTTTAAACGCTACAGCTTTGTGCAAACTTGAATTTTATTGTTCGACTTGATATAGATATTTCGAACAATCATTAGCCCATATGGATTTAGCTAATCTATGTTAGGAAGTTAAATATAGATATACATTTATTATCTTGAAAAATTCGTGGGTTAGGGTCTATACATTTTCTCATACATTTCTTTTTAATGGAAGGACTGTATTTCGACCTTGAGTGGTGAGTAAAAGTGTGATTTGACAAGAAATTGTCCAAATATCTCGCGTTTATCGCCATGAATATAAACTGCTTTCACATGTGACGTCACTTCTGTGTCGATGTGATGTAAACACGGTGTCACTGTGTCTACGAAGTGTTTAGTGATAGCACGTTAGGCGCCAAAAAATAATTCGTATGTCTTCTACAACTCCTTATTTTCCAATTCAACGTCTGCTCTTTTGTGCGAGGTATAAATTGAAACACTGGGTATCCATGAAGAAGCGATCTGCTTGCCAATCTTAGAAGAGATCACACCTGCGTTTTATCGGTAGTAGACAAGTGTAACACTTGTGTTGCCAATTTCATACACGCCCATTTCCTAGTTGACGACATCTAAGACTCGACGTAAAGTTAACATTTGAATCTTTTGTCGAGATGAGGCAGGTGAACCTTTCCCAGAAACAAAATGTTGGAGGTGGGGATTTATCTCTCGACACAATCGTTTATGCTGAGCTGTAGCTATCGTGGCTATAGGTTTATATTGCTCTACCCTGCATGGTGCAATAGTCCTTTTTGTTTTATTTCAGTTTAAGAATTTGAAAGTCGATAACGCCCCCACAAGCTGTACTATTACTCCATCGTGTATTTGAGAGTGAAAATTACACCCTTCCACATTCAAACGAATAGAATTTTTTTTTTCAATCCTGCATTGTAAGCCCTTAATTGAGAAAATTATATCGATCGAAATTGAAATGTGTTAGTCTTAATATACATGTGTTTAATGAAGTTCTTTTTTTTTTTATTCCATAATTGTTAGGATTTGACCTTTAACGCCCCAATGGATTTGTTAACTTTTCAGGTTAAATCTTCAACAAAATCTATGAAATGGAAGGCTAAAAAGAATATACAGGGTGTATCAATAAAAACGGGACAGTTTTGAAAAGTCTGTCAAAATTTCGTTTCAAATTATGATGTCTATATTTTAATGTTAATAGATGCTCTGAAGTCTTCTTTCAAATGCCATTTAAATAATAAGTTTCGTTTTGTCGGGGGCTCAAAAAAGGCTTGCGCACAAAATGAAGAAGATGAGAAATACGATCATCAGACTTTTTGCTAATCAGCAGACTTTACCCTTAACCGTTTCATTATCTTTGCCATTATTTTCGAATTTTGCTATCAAAATTCATTTACAAATCTATTTATTTAATTGACTTGTTTTTTGTTTTGTTTTGTTTTTTTTTTTTTTCCTATGTTAAACATGTTATCTTTTGGCATTGAATATTCAATTCAAACTAAAAATAAATAAATAAATAAATAAATTATAAAAATCTTGTCAACCCAAGAAAGGGGATTTGGGCTGGTTGAATTGATTGGATTTATTTATTAATTGATCGATTGATTTGTAATGAAGTTTGATAATTGACCATTTATGAACGATTGATCATTTGATTAATTAATATTGTTTCTTTGAATGATTGATCGATTACTTTTTGATAGATGTTGCAAATGGATTGATTTAATCGTTGGAAGAATCATAGAGAATCGACTCAAAAGACTAACGATAATCATTGGACCAGTAAAAAATAAACAATCAATCTTTCTAAAACCGTGTTCGCTTCAGGCATGAACGAAAACAATCAACAAAGCAATCAATCAATCAATCAATCAATCAATCAATAATCATCAAATCAATCATCAATCAATCAATCAATTAAACAATCAATTAAACAACCAACCAAATCCCCTTTCTTATGGGTTGACAAAAAAACAAGTTTAATAGGAATATTTTTTTGTAAAAAGAGATAACATATTAAATGAAACAAAAACAAACAATTAAAGTAAATAAAAGCTTTGTAAATGAATTTTAAATCATAATTCGAAAAAGATGGCTATATGATAGAGAAAAAAAATTAGTGAAGACTGCTAATTAGCAAGAAGTCTGATGATCGTAATTCTCAATTTTTTCCATTTGTGCGCAAAGCCGTTTTTTGAGCCCCCGACAAAAATGTTCTGTGTGTATCAAGCATAATCGAAACCACATATTTTTTAATTGCATTTGAAAGATAAGACTTCAGAGCATATATTAACTAAAAATATAGACATTCCTGATTTAAAACAAAACTTTTGACAGACCTTTTTCAAAACTGTCCCGTTTTTATTGATACGCACTGTATATTAAAAAAATCCCCAGGTTTTGTGAGCAGATGCAATCTAGGTTGAAAAGGCATTCTTGCATCACACGTCTGCAAGAATATGGCATAATAATAATATATATCTTCCTTTTCTTTTAATTTAAAAGGTACTGAAAAACAACGAAAATGCGAAAAATGAAACAGTATCGAATTCGTAACAACGTCTGATCCTGTTATACACATGGTGGTAGATGTACTATAGAGCGTTTTTATTTAATAGATATTATCAATGTTTGGTGTTCAGATGTCTTTTCCTAGCTTGTATAACATTCTGAAGATTTAAAAAAAAAAAAAAAAAAAAAAAAAAAACGGTTTACAATGAACAACTTTTATCCCGATCTGTCGACTGTATTGCAGACTTGTTTTCATTATGTGGGATTTCTTGAGAGAAAACACAACTAAACAGAAGAGATAAAAATGAAAAATGAAATTAGTTTGCCAAAAAATTGTACTGGTAACATAATATGGTTGTTTTAGAAATCACTTAAAAAGCCAATGCATCTCTTATCCTTTTCTCAATTGAATTTCCAATGTCTAATCTTCCACTTACTGTCATTTTCTGACACCAGAGTCATCGGAATATTGAAGCGGACTTGTAATGGAGGGTAGAGCATCAACAGCTTCAGAGATGAAATCTGCAATCGATCGAGTAACGATGCGATGATATGAGAAGGTCTGCTGAGGATCATCAACTCGGGCCAGGAGTCATGCTAAAGTGCAAGTTCATAAATTGGTCGCCCTAGTTCATCGACTCGTTGCCAATAAAAGATTGTACAGAGGCTCTCGTCTCGACTGAGCTCGTTGTCCAAAATGATACCGAGACCCCCCCCCTCTCCTCCCCTTCATCCCTCTTGTCATGTCGGCAGCTTACATTAGGACAGCAATCCTCTGATTGATTTCTACAAAATATTGCTCAAAGTCGCCCGTCCTTTTGTCTCTGTCGCCTTTATTTCTTGGGTCTCCTAAATTAGAAACTTGGCGTTGTATCGAGTAACATATGCAGGACCTAATAACGGCGGGGAAGGAGCAGTGCCTAATCGTGAGGAATGACACCAAAATGAGACGCAGGGAGGCCGAGAGACGTGCTGATTTAGACATCTTTCAGTTATCATCACACGATGAATGCTAGAAAACAAGAGTCGATTGCGAGAGATGGAGGAAGACCAAGAAACAAAAGGCAAGATAGAAGTGAGAGAATGAGAATCGGAGAAGAGGGGGCTCATGACTGGTTTCTGCGATTGTCGAAATGAAATCGCGAAATTCGAAACTCGATTAGAGGTGGATGGTCGGAAGGGTTCTCGGGATATAGCCCGGTAGAGAGAGGGGGATTAATCAGCGAGTGCGCAGGTCAAATTAGAACTAGCATTTGTAATTCGACACCAATTGTGGAAGCTGGCGGAATCAGAGCTGACAAAGTGCGATGTCGGTGCTAATTCTCTGCTTCAATATTTGCTCTCGACGTCGGTGAGTGGGTGCAACGCGTGGTTTCATATAGCTGCCGCATCCCATCAATACAACCACCGTTTCATCATCTTCTCTCTGTTTCTGTCTCTCTCAGTCTCTACCTCCCTCTCCCTATTCCCTAATATAACACTCTAACCCATCTCAATCTCAAACTCTCGCCTAAAACTTCTCATTCCGGAGGATTAGACGCTGCCTGAGAAGATTAATACCGGCAAATTTTTTAGTCATGATCATAATGCATAGAAATAAACACCATGGTCCAATATAGCGTTGTCTTTTTCCTTCATTTTTTTCCCGTCACCCCTTACTCTTATTTTGCCGAAAACATCATGTATTTGTTGGACTTGGTGGCGGCGTCGGTTGGCGGGATAGCGGTGTGAATGTAGGATTATTTTCCTCTGCCTTTCTGTTTAAGCAGTTTTGTGGCTTTTCGACCAGCACGGTGATGATTAATTTGTTGTCCTCGGGGTGTCTTCGATCTCATTCTGATGATTAACAAATACGTTTTGATTAAAAACTAATGATGTCACCTTCAGTTAAGGCAATACGATACTCGGGTAATGAAGCAGGCTGGGCATAGGCCGCTGGCTCGTTATCGAATAGTACTACCACCATTATCATATATCGTCTTCTTCTTCCCGACAATAAATTGTGCTTTGCACCGTCTTGAGGACATCGCCACAACCCGAGGGTCAGATTTTTTTCCTATTTTGTATTCAATATGTTGTTGGACATATGTCAAGTTAATTAGGATCACTTATTGGGTAGGATAATTTTCCTCAAAGTGCCCGCCGGACAACGTTTGCTCGAGAAAGATAGAAAAATAATTTTTGTCTGTCTGTCTATAAATATGTCGCTTTGTTTTTTGAATTATCGTTTTAGGCCTTTGTACCATTTTAAACTAGATATTTAATTACACAGCTGTTTACATCTCCAACGAAAATATTCTGATTCTGTATGATAACGATACAGTGTATTAAATAGACATATCCGATATTTCTTATTTCCTTGTCCGATTTAGTAAATGTTCCACGTAGCTACAAATTTTGAATATTAATCATGTTAATAGGGCCTACACTCTAAAGTGGTGGGAAAAACCTTTTTGGAAAGTTCGAAGCAAAGCGATAAATGATTAGTACATGATTTTAATATGCTTCCACCAAATAAATACATGCACTACAAATTTATGGAAAATTATATACAGTATATATAACATTGCAAATTATTCATTCATGAAGCTTTTGCAAATTTATTACATCCCTGAAGACTTTAGTTATCAAGGTTTCATAATCAGTGTGAACATAAGGTGTAATCACGTCTCTGTTAGATCAAGGAGTTTCTTTAATTAATTAAAGAGTGCGCCAGACAGAAAAATAACATTGAGGAAATTAAAAGAGAGAGAGAGAGAGAGAGAGAGAGAGAGAGAGAGATGGGGAGGGGGTTGGAATGAATAATGAGAAAAATAGAAAGGGGAAACTAATAAACAAGGGAAAGTGTTCCATTGCAATTCCTTCACAGTCACTTCCTTTTGATCTATATCCTTTACAACGCCATAGTGCACGTAGTTCCTATGTGATATATGCTATATGTAGAACTCAAATTTTCTTTAAGCAAAAAAATCAACAACAACAAAAAAAAACCTAACCCGAATCCAGGTGAATAGAGAAATAAGATAGCGACGGGGGTTCAAAATCTTGTTTTAATATAACACGCAAACGACATCCAATTCTTCTAATAGTACGACAAACGTACTGCATTCAAAGTAATTTAGTTGATTACTTTCAAGCGTAGAAGAAACGAAATTCGACCAAGATTTTCTTTGAATTGTATTATCAACTGCTACCGTTCCCCTTTTCTTGTGATAAAAGGAAAAGCAAGATCAAAACAATTCTAAAAGCAGTCCGATTCATAGCGGTTGATGTCACGGCAATAGCGCATCACCGCGGACCATTTGCACTTTGCTTTCTCTTTTGGCGTAATTCGGCACCGGGGACAAACAACAATTGGTTTAGTTTGTCTTTGGTCGTCCGGCCTTCGAATGCTAGGATTTCATTTAAACTTAGGGTAGAGATGGTAGCAGAAGATGGCAGATCCGATGGAACCATCTTCGATTGGTTTAAAATCGAGACGATTGTGTACCTTTGATGTGAGAGAATTCGGTTTGCTGAAGTAAGCCGACTATTTCTCTGATATATGACTGAGGTTTGCACTTTTTTGTGGTCATCAGCTAATGACCTGGGTCCGTTTACAGATGAGCGCGACTTGGATATCATTTGATATGAAAAATGATGGGCCCAATTGTTATAATAGACAACCTCATTGCCAGTCGCCTGAAAAGTATGTAAATTATATTAAACAATATGATATTTTAATGGTATATTCAATACCTCAGGTTGAAGATAAATATGAAGGTTGAAGAATATAACATGTATGTTAGTAATGATTTACCTCACCCAAGGTGCATACACAAAACGATAGCTTAATGTTCGTATACAGTGTCCATCACTTTTAACTTAAAATGTATAGGTAAAAATATAAATTGGTATTACTTGGCTTTATTGATTGTTTATACATGTAGAATAAAAAAGTTTGACATCATAAAGTGTTGTTGGTGGGAGCATGGACCTATAACTATAGGTCCATGGTGGGAGCAAAATATATTTAGAACTAGAAACGGTTTGTAAAGATCGGGAAAAGGGGTGGATGAATTAACGCCCATTTGTAATCGATTAGATCGATAAAACGAAAGTGCTATTAACGACAATTAAGTAACATAAAGAAG
This sequence comes from Paracentrotus lividus, assembly GCA_940671915.1. Lineage (NCBI taxonomy): Eukaryota > Metazoa > Echinodermata > Echinoidea > Camarodonta > Echinidae > Paracentrotus > Paracentrotus lividus. Next base: position 23,729,458 of record CALNVZ010000174.1, read on the forward strand.
GCAATAGTTTGGATCAAGGGGAAATTGTTACAACAGTAAAGGGTATATTGAACAATGATAGTGTATTGGTGTTAAGATCGATTAAGTTAATGCGAGTATATAGCTTCCCTTATTGATGATAAAAACCTAACAAGTCACACAGGGATTAATAGACAGCGGCCTAAGTGAGGGGTGCTTGAATTGCGTAAGGTGAGATGAGAGTAGGCTATGTGTCAATGATACAGACTATGATAAATAAAGAGAAAAGGGAGAAAGGAGGAGGGAGCTGAGAAAAAGAGAGAAGGTGCACATCTGAGCTGTGATGGAAATAGATGGAAAGTAAAGAAGAGAATTATCATTATTATAGTGAGACAAAGTCGGAGAATGTATACGAAGGAAATTATACTAAAACATAGACGGATAGATAGAGAGAGAAAGAGAGAGAAAGAGAAAGAGAGAGAGAGAGGGATAGAGAGAGAGTGATAGGGAAATTGGGTAGTATTTTTATGTCATGTAATATGGTTAATTAGCCCCTCATCAGTCATACATGTAATAGTGAATACACATTCTGTTTACGTAAGATGCCAAAAGTCATTGGTGCATAATACAGATATATCTTTTACCAGAAAATTTGATAAAGCACATCTACATACCATAACAAAAACAAAAAGTTTATATCAACATTTTACAATAGAACAATAAACAAATTTTCACAGACGGAGATGATTTACTCTGTTATATTTTCAGACTATAATTTTCACTGATCTGCCATTAAAATTATTGATGAAATAACATTGAAAATCACTTATGAATACCATTCGCCTTAAAGTTTAACTTAAAATTTAAAAATAAAGTTTGATGAAAGGTTCAATGACTCAAGTAAAAAGAAAGAATTCGCTAATTTTATAACTAAAATTTTAACTTTGCCATGTCAAATTAAGTGCAAATGTGTGTATACTCGATATTGATTACGGGATGGCACACAAACGCAATTTTCTACTTTGAAAAGTGCATCAATGGCAATACTTTTATTCATAAAAATACAAACGATGCAAATACAAGGCTTTTCCTTATTGCTCTCAGAGCCATTTACTTCACTTGATCCGTTATTACACAAAATTATCATAAGCATGAAAAGTTATTTATCAAAACGAAAAGTTAATTCCATGTTCACATTTATCCGGAGATTTTGAATAATCTTATTTTATATCTTAAATAACTTTATCTTATTTTTAGTAGTTTTTAATTTTCGAATTAGCTTATTGCTTTCGTGTCACTGTGTGGGATTGCGTCGACACTCTTCAAACCATACACATTTCTCTCCACCTTTTTTTTTAACACGGTGGATTTACTGTAGAATGTCATATAAAGGGTGAGTGAAAAAATGTGTTTTAAATCTAATACTTTGGGTTGCAAAGTTATATTCCTTAAATTTCATGCTTTAATTTTTCAGGAAAAGTCCCCTGTCTGATGGGCAGCTAGGCTTTATTTAATACAACTCGAAAGTAACAAAAATCGATTTAAAATAACGGGAATAAATGCTTCCTTTGGATATTTTGATGTCAATCTTCATTTCAAGAATAATTTGTTTTTACTGATCTACTTTTAGATCAATCAATGTCACTGAATACCGATGATGTGAGGGCTCGTTCTATAAAATAATATACTTCAACTAAGCTTATTGTCTTATTGTTTCCTAGACTTCCATTCAATTAAATGCTGGCGAGAATCGAAACGCCTTTTCTTATTATTTTCCTTTAAAAATGAGCCATCAATCAAGCTAGTAAAAGTGTAAATAGAATTGCATTTCGGCAGTCACTCTTGTCAATAAGAGAGAACCAACTGTGGGGAAGCCTTGTAATTTGCTGGCTAATTCCGTGTGAGAGGCTTCGCTTTTTCCTACGTTATCCAGTTAGAATCACCTTAACCATATTAAAGCAACGGGATTATTCAAATTAGAGAGACACTGTCCTATTTTAGTGGTTTGAAATCTCGCTTGCCCTAAGTCGGATTCGGATCGAGCGCTGATTTGAAAAAGGTGAGAATTTGGCGCCTCGTCTTCTATCAGCGCGTATAAAAGAGCCCAAGCTTTTTTCACCATATCTCTCCCCAACTCACTTTAGAGTCCAGTGCCAGCCGTGCCCCGCGGATAAGTTTCCCTCATTGCCACGCTCGCTTACCCGGTCGTAGCCCGTCAGTGTGATGTCACACAACCATTAACCACGAGCAACTCAAACTGCGAAAATTGACAATCGATGTAATAAGACAACAAAAGGATTCCATTAATTCGGCCATTTACCGTGGCCTTAAAATTGAATTAAAGTGTGGTAGGGATAGCCGTGGCTTTATTTTCTCTTTTTCCACCAGGGAACCCGTGGCGGTTTTTCTAGCGAGAGAAAATGGTCCCAGATTGGGTTTGTTTAATGTCTCCCTTTTCCTTTTCTTTTCTCTCAGATTTTCTATCTTTACTCTTGCCTGTTTTTGAAGCATTCTCGCATTTCACCGGCGAGCCATTTATTCTCCATCCATAGCCGCGTTCATGTGGCTATTATAGACGAATTACGGGTGCCCAAGGTGGCCAAGACGAGACAACACTAAACGATCACTACACAGCCTCGCTCTCCCCGGGGTCGTTCGCCATCGAATTGCTCTCGTTCGCTCGCTAGACTCCATTTCCCTTCACTGGAAAACAAACATCGTGTACTAGAAAACACATCCCTATATTTCTCTATGACATTCATTTCAGGAGATAAAAAACAGACATTTCTATGAAGTGTGAGTAACGATCTGTAAGGTTAGTTTGCTGATGTAATGTACCGCTTCTCCTATTTTTACAGCACAATACAGGCATAAGTAATAGGAAGAGCATACACTTTTGCCTATCAGTTTATCAAAGAAATAACCATGTTACACGGTCGATTTAAAGCCTATGTTTGCCTGCTCTCATTTCGCCCACTGAAATGAAGCCACTTTGAGGCGATCCGATACGGCGGCGTGTAGTCATCTCTTTGTGGAGGTAATTTTACCTTCCGATTTTGATAGTTTACTCACCATTTTAACCTATTCTCTGGTGAGTTTTAAAATGACAAGGTACCTTCAATTAGTGTCATATAGCCGGCGATTGATCGTTTACTAAAATGAGCAAACATAGTTGAGATTTGGTAGTGACGAGGGTTTGGTAGCAAAGGGAATCTCTATGAGATAATCTACCCACTCCCGAGACCATATACACGCTTTCATCATGGCATCCTTCCACCTCTACCTTATTGCATGCCATCTTTTCCCGCGTTTAAGTCGAAATGGATGCCTTGTGTAAGAAGAGACCAAAGAGGCACCACAAACAAGCTTGACAAAGAAGTGCAGGTGGCCTGGTAGAATTGCAAAATTTCTTGCCAAGAAAATTATCTGCGAATTGAAGAAATAGAGCTACGACATGCAAGCCAATGCAAATCACAGGTTATAAGGAATAATTCCAGACGAAAACGAGACAAACAGAAAACTCGAAATTAAAATACTGAAATAGCATTTTAATGTTTAGAGAAGAAGGTCTGCGGACAGTGCCTTTTCGAGCACGAGCAAATCCTACATGGATTACAGTTTATTTGATCATTTTATTTGATCATGCAAACATATAGATAAGAGTAGTATTTGAATTCCAATATCTGTAATGTAAAATACTACATATCCCAAGTATACATAAGACGAATTTCACTATCTGGAATGTTAAATACTACGTTCCTCACGCTATTTCAACGACATCAAAACCTAGAAGAATTATGACAGATTAATGAAAGCTCTAAAAGGGTTTCTGCATGTGCTTTTTTTTTGTGCAGACAGTTTTTAAAAGATGTAATAAGATTTTAAAAGTCTAATTTCCATTCTTGAATATAAATAGTGCGGGGAGCAAGATGTACATGGAATCAAATATTTCAAATTGTTTTTAGTCTATATAGGTTACAAAAGCGTAAATTCAATGCGTGGATTAGAATATGCGTTGAATGATACTCCCGTATTATTTCGCACGGCAAATGCTATACATTGAACACGTTGAAGACAATTTTGTTGTCATACATTATGTTGTGTTAATATACTACCCGCAATGAGAAAAACTATAGATTTGCAAATGCCATTGGTCCGTCAAAACAACCGTCTTTTTTCAATTTAAAAAATAACAGAAAAAATATCGGTTGATGTTCTCTTTTGTTTACTCATAAGATCATCACCCATCATGCCCATTACGACCAACCCTTGAAACAATCATATGAGGTATAGTCGCTAACGAGGGATGAAAAGTATGTACAAATGCATATTTGAATTATTCCTATTTGTATATATTCATTTGATAATAACTTGGTTTCATGTTGAATGGCTATTGCATATAATAGGGGAAGAGCGAATTTTATTTTTCAATATTACGTGAAATTTTACATTTTGCTCTATTCTTGTTGTTTTGTTGCACGTTATATTCATTCCAACTTAATTTTTTGATGAACATTTTAATAAGGCTTTAGGTTTGTGCTTTCCCTTTTTTCGGGGGAAAAGACAACACTATTAATCACTTGACTTTGCTTGGTACTATGCTAAAGGCATTTTGTTTTGATATCATACCATATAAACGTTGGAAATAATTAAAAGGTATCATTTGAATTTGATCAATATGAATTGAAACACGTTGAATATTATTAGTTTGAGAATTGAATACACTGAGTGTTTGATAAAATTGTATTTGAGGTCAATGTAAGTTTGTTGATGATATTCACACATTAATATATCGTATGATATACATGCGTATATCATATGGTATGGTGTACATGCGTTGCTATGCAATGGTAATAAAAATATAAACATTATTAAAAATCATTATATAAAGATAATTTATTCCTTGAACACGATTAATGCATAATTTTAACCGAAACATAATTCGGCCGCGGAAGCTGAAACGAGGACCGCGTTTGCTTTTGGATGAACACGTTTAAAATAGAAGTTCGTTACTGGACATGTCCTCATGTCCTACAAAAAACAAAAAAAAAAACGAAAAAAAAAAAAGATTGAAGAATCTAAAGAATACTGTATTTACAAGTATTTGTTAAAAATTATTCAAACTCAGGCATGATTAAAGGAGTGATTCAATTTTATTTCATAAACTATAAGCTTATGGTTTTTCCGACAGTTTGGAATTCATGATTATATTTTTATACGTTCTTAGAATAAGAAAGTGGAATCCTTATTTTGAAACTTTTGCTCGAGACAAAATACTTTGCCTTTTGTCAGGCATAACAATTCCAAATAACGTCGACTTACTTATCAGCTTATGGTCATGTGTCACATGTTGGGGTATAGTCATAGTAAAAGGGTGGAGGCGTTACATTTTGGATGAAAATTATCAATTTTTTCAAATAGCATGAAAATGATGTACAGTCATGAGCTGTGCAATAACTCACATTGTAGATAATTTATCAGGCTACATGTCTGTGAAGTGTCAGCTTTGTTATGCTCATAGTTTTTAATAAAAGATACTTTTAGTGGAGTAGGGGGTAAGAGTGGAGGATGACGGTGAGGCACGTGTTAAAGCATAGGGAATTCCCAGTTTTGTCACTTTCTTATTCTTTGTTGCGTTATAAAATTATATTTGCAGCCAATTGGTCTTATTCACTGTAAAAAGAATACAGAAAAAAAAATACAGCAAAGTGATGTCAGCAGAGTCGCCATACAAAATGTAATTTAAAAAAACAGTTTTGTTGTCAATTTCTCCTCTAAGAATTTATGACAGAGAAGGAAAAATCATTAGAGTTCTAAAGCATACGTATTGGTTAAAACGGAACAAATGTGTTACTCTGATGTATATTTTGTATTTCTCATGTAATTATTTGCAGGAGAAATTTACAACAAAAGTGTTTTTTAAATTACATTTTTTATGGCGACTCTGCTGACAGCAGATTTGCTGTAAAAATACAAATATATTTTTTTACAGTGAATGCGTGCAGGCATCAACAATTGCCACATGCAATTTTATAACCACAATTGTGATTTTTTTTTTTTGTTGCCATTTTCTTTGCATGCATGTAGATACACGATTAAGTGGAAACATATTACTTGCAATAAACTTTGAGTTGTAATCCAAGTGTAAAAGACAGGATTTCTGCCCTTTTTACACTATTTTTTCCTCCTTTTTTGACACCCTGTAGCTCGGTTAGAAAAAATAATTTTGCATTACAAGTTTATATTTTTTTTAAAGCATAGGGTCTTATTAACACAATCCAAGATGATTCATTTCATTTGGTGCAGAGATTAAGAAATTATTTGCCAGTAAAATTGTGAAGTTTTTAACATTATTTTTCCTGTAACACTCTATATAACTTTTATGACACACCCTATGCAGGCACAAAAATATGCTAATAATCTTCCTTTCAATCTCTGCTTTCAATATATATGTACTTTTATACATGTCTGACCTACTACTAAGAAACTAGAGATGTTGTATTGTGACAATGTACATTTCTACACATTTTTGGAAATGTAACGCATTTTCCACCCAACTCATGACATGTGGCCTTATGTGATTTAATCTATTTTATAAATCAAATTATTCATATTTATTTACATCATTTTAAGCAACCCCAATATCAGCACATACTGAGTGCTTCCAAGAATAAATGAATAATAATGATAATGATAATAATAAATGTATCTTTTTATATTAAATGTATAAACAACTATTGCCAGATCTCTTTGGCCAAATACAGAAAAATGTGCGTCATTAAACGTATTGGCAGATTTCTACGTTTAGAAGCTGACAATCGTTTCATACTTTTTCATAGGGTTGTTTTGGATTCTAATTGTGATAACTTACAAAAAAATAAATTGGACCATTTTTTTATTATTATTATTTCTATTTCAAAATGAGAAGGGTGCCGCAATGATGCATATTAAATAAAATGAAAAAAAAAAAATAAATACTAGACTTAAAAAAAAGAAAAGAAAGAAAGTTACCATGAGTGTCACGGAGAAAACAAATCTGGTCTCAAAATATGAGTAACAAATCTAAACAAGGTTCCTTCCTTTGATAAAAAGTGGGGAAAATAGTGGATATGTTTGAGCAACAGATTCGGAGGGAAAATGTCACTCTGGTACATATTTCGTTATCGTTAGACCGGAAACAAACATTTCATGTGTAGATAATTGTTACGTAACTGTGTACCTAGATTTATCATTGATTGACGGTTCTCTTCTCAGTGAAGGGCTATATACACCCTCGTGACATGTCATATCTTTTAGTTGTGTTTTGTTCAAAGATATCATTATGAAATGACAAGAAGCTGAACCGAACTCAAATTGCCCTCCTCATGCCCCAGTCACACTGCCCAATAGACCAATAATCAGTTAGAAATTGCAGTCAATTTGTATAATGTAAATTCATGTTTGGTATGACTACTCGTTCTTACTGGAAGACGATGATGCTTTGAGAGTGTTCGTCGCATCAACGAGAGAGGGCGACAGTAGCAGTTAATCAAAGGGGTATCAATGCGTTGCTGTGGATCACGATTTTTGAAATTGAATTGAATTGAATTGAATTTAATTTAAATTTATTCCACATCATCAGTAAACGTACATGATATTTTGTCAACATTACAAAGAAAATAAAAGATACATGATTGTATAAATCACTTATAAACTTCAGTTGGATACATACCGAACTTAAAGTGGCATAATTAAGTTATAATAATTCATTGAAGATATACAAATAATTCGAAAATAATCAAAGTGAAATAATACAATAATTCATGGATATAGTATACACAAATAGTTTGAACTAAATCAAAATTGTGAAAGTTATCCTGCATATTATAAAATAGCTGCTGGATAAATAAAAGACAGAAGCATGAACATCTTACACACAATCATTATAGGGCTATTTCTGAAGAAAAAAAACACAAACAAACGAGCAAAAACAAAAACAAAAACATAGGAACAACAGAATTCGTAATTTTTGAAACATTATGTATTTTACCCTTTCATTTATTTTCACAGGGTATCTAACCAAATCAGTAGATACTTACGCACTGTATATATTAATAATCAGATTTTATCACAAGCTTTCTTTGAATGCTATTAAACTTTTCTTTGGCATTTTTTAAAAAAAAGAAAGGAAACCCCTCTTCTCTCTCTCTCTCTCTCTCTCTCTCTCTCTGTCCCTCTCTCTTTGATTAAGATATACTTGAGATAAACTTGTCGTACTCATTAATTTAGCAACAGCGCATTAATTTACTCTCGTTGAAAACAACTTTCCCTTTTTTTATCATTATTATTGTCATTTGTTTACCAAACGCAACGTCCAGCCCGATAGGTGGCGCTAAATAATTCACTGTTGGGTAGGACTTCAATTGCGGAGCTGCTCTCTCGGTTTTTTGACAGGTACAATGTACCATGAGTACATTTCATACATGATTTCATACATGATACACATTATTCACTTAACTTTGAAAAACGCCAAACGGATAGTCAAATATTTTAATTCTCTGTCAATAATTACATTTTAAGCTTGAATTTTGCATATTGCTTTGTTGATTCAATTGTGTTTTAAGGTTGTTGTTGTTGTTGTTGTTGTTGTTGTTGTTGTTGTTGTCGTTGTTGTTGTTTTTTTTTATTTTATATTTCACGGTAACGTCAATTGGATCAGTCAATCAACAGAAACGGACGTCGGATTGCAGGGAGGTTGGTAGGGGGATGACCCTTAAATCCCAACATCCCTGGTAGATTCGGTGTTCATTTGCTTTCAATGTTATTTTATTTATTATATTCAATCTGAATATCAATAGAAAATGCTGATGAAATTTCCGAATGAACATCACATATTCATTAAGTATATATATATATATTTACAAAAAAAATGATATTTGATTAAATATTAAAGAGTCAAAATGAATAAATGTCTTCTCTTTATTGAGTTGGTGAGGAATACATATTAAAAAACCCCTCTCATTCCATGTCAAAATCTATTTCGACTTTATTTTCGGCTTGTCTTTTCTTTCATTTCTTTTATTTAAGCGAACGTTACGCAATACAGAAGTCAAAACAGACATAACAGCTGTGCGCTCAATACCCAATCGAACATCAAGCTGTACGCACCTAGTAAACTATTTAAAACGTTAACGTGAAATATTGCATAACTCATATTTCAACAGTAAATATATATATATATTTTTTTCTATATCCTTCAATATATAAATATGATGGATATTTAAGGATTCAAACTTACTCTTTGATCGGCGTTAATTATTCACGGTAAAGACCAATTTGGGGACATACAGTCCCATCGGGACACCAAAACTCCGACTGTCCTCGGAACGTAATAATTCTGAAAAAATATATAAAAACTAATTAAAATAAAAAAAAATAAGTAAAAATGATAAAAAAAATAGGGCCCATGTTTGTATAGAATAAAGCTAGAAAAACTGTGTAAAAAATAAATAAATAAATATACATACACACCTATGAAAAGCTTGTTTTAGACGAAGAATGACCCCCCCCCCCTCAAAAAAAAAAAAAAAAAAAAAAAAAGGAAAAGAAAAAAATAAAAATGAAGGAGGAAAAAGAAGAAAAAACAAAGGAAAGGAAAAAAAAAAGTAAGAAGAAGAATGATAGATTGAATAATACAAAGAGATTCATAGTAACAAGAGGAAACCAATAGGATAGAAAGAGTGAGGGAGCGGGGGGGGAGATGATGGTAATGATGATGAAAATGTCCAATGTGTTAAACACATAAGAGGTGTCATTTTATAAATGTAAAATAAGAAATTAATCAAAAGTATACTACACATATTCATATCAAACAAAGCGAAACGAGTGTACGAATACATCTACAGTAACTGAGATATGATATCATTCGTGCTTCGCAAACGTGCAGGAAACCGACCAAGAGATGGCGATATTGCCATTTCGGTCATACACAGATTGCATCTCTGTGGTCAGTTGAGATTGAAGTTTATTGTTTTGCACTTTCAACAGTGAGGATATAGCAAAATATGTGTGATTAAATACATAGAGTAACAGAATGAAACAGTTTTAAAAGTAATAATCATTTATGTGAAAGTGGATGTTTTATACGACATTTATATACCCTTCTTTCATTTCCCCTCAAAATTGGTGACTTTTCCTAAAAATTATTCACGAACATTTTGATACATATTTTGTGAGGGTACGATATTTCAAGTTGCCTTGGCAACCATAAATTTCAGTTGAAGGACAATAAATACACAATTACAATTACAAGTAAACAATATCAGAGTGTTATCATTGGTTTTTACTACTTGAAATTGGACTGAATAACACTCTTGTTCTTTTGTTTTTGTTCCTGTTCATATGAAAAATGGCGACAAAACAATAGACATAACAGAAAATATTGAAAATCATTTTTTTTAAATATACAGAATATGATCACTTTGCAAAAACAACTAAATTGAAATTATTGTAGTCAATTGCACACCCTCTTGTGGTGGCATTGTGTTTTTCTTATTTAAGACCATAAGGCGCCCCTATTTTACAAATTTGAACACTCTAAATATATGAATAGACGATGAATTAAGATGTAAGATAATTATCTTTTCCCCAAAATATAAGCAATATAATTATCTTTATGTTCTTCCTAGACGTGGTGAAAGAAAATTTGAGTCAATCGTTCCAGTCATGGAATATCCTAAGGGAAAATCAAGAGAAGAAAACAAGATATATTGTGCAATGTCACATGATTGGAAAGTCATCACTGCTTTATATAAAATAAAAAAAAAGGATTATACAATTTCGACATGAAAAATCCCCTCATATACGAAGCTTGGCATATATGTAATATGACTAACAAAACTACCTCATTTTTCAATATCGAGACTTTTTTTAGTCCAGTTTCTCACAGCATTAATGAGAAAATGTAAGTCCCAATTTCCGGCATTTTTTCTCTCTGCTTCTTATGGTTTCATGTTTCATATTGATACTTCGTCCATTCAGTCTTGGGTGCTATCTTGTCATCAAGCCGTACTTGTTCAAGGATTCTGAGAGAATAAGCTCTCTGTAAGGGGAAATCTGTAAGAAAATCCCGATGTATAATTCTACAAATGGATCTAATTTTATAAAGTATCCAGGAACACCCCCCCCCCCTTTACATCGCAATCACATTGATTGTATAGTGTAATGTTGATATGTGGTTAGTGACAGAATGAAAGAGTATCTTTAAACTCTCTTTAAATAAAATAAAAAACGACAAAAAAAAAAAAAAAAAAAAAAAAAAAAAAAAAAAAAACGGTTTGCAATTAAGATTAGAAAAAAAGAAAAATTACAATTTTTCGGACAAGGTATATGATCTTTTGTAATATTTTTAATAAAAGTTTCAAGTCGATAATATTATTGTTACGCGTTCAATTCTCAGCTTAAGTTAAATGGTTTTCCTTTTGAGGCTTTTATGATGAGAAAATATTTGAAATAACAATGACAATAACATAATTAAATTAAATTAAATTCAAAATAATAATATTATCCATAAACGATAAGATTCATTGAAAAGGCAAAAAGGAAACTAACAAAAAGAATTATAAGGTATTCATGAAAAAATATAAATGTATCCCAGCAACAACATCGTACAAAATATAAAGTCATAACATAATTACAAAATCATAACACAAGTGTAATACAAAATATAAATCATACACAATATCCAATCATATCATACGGAGGGAAGGAGGGAGGGGGGTAAACATAGCTAAGCATGTATTTAGTTTAATGAGCATAGCCAGATATCAAGTTAAACTTAGTCTTATATTTAATAACTCAGATTATTGCACGGAGAAATGTCTTCTGTTATAAACAAAAGATTCTTTGTGTTCATTATTGTCTTCAGAAATATTTACTGTATTGCAATGTGCAAGGCACCTATACATACCTAAGATTTTGATTAGTGAGAAAAAATATATCGTCCATAATTTCATTTTAGGTAAGCACTGATTTATGAATTTAAGTTGTTAAGTTGTTAATTGGTAACGATTGTTTTAGCGCCATCTACGGAAAAGTTGATTTGCTGAAAGGATCAATGGCGCATCTTTTGATTTCAAGTTGACAAAATCTGTCTCTTTTGGAGAGCTCCTGTGCAATATGGATGTTACATGCATACAAGAAGGCAGAAAGGAGGTATGTAACATCTTAATGCGATGAAAGTTGATATGAATGTTGTAATAATGGGATAATTCAGAGAGAAAGTTCATGGTTAAGCACATAAATAATTGCAGCGGGTGAACTGCGTTGAATTGCATGCTTACAATGTTATACACGTAACAGTGATAGAGTCTGCTTACACCCACTTACACTTATATTATGCATGGTCAATTCATAATTGACCTTGAAATGGGAAGTACCATATTGTAGCAGTTTTCTTCCAATGGAAAGTCAATGCAGAAAAGTGTCTTGAGCAGCTCAAGCCAAGTCAAGGTGGCATATACAAAAAAGGGTCTAAAAATTCTACTAAACAAAATTAAAAATATCTAAGGGAAGAATTCAGTTGCAATCAGACTATAGATTATCTTGATTTATTTTGAGGTAGGTTTAAAGCTGGTTTTGCTAATTATTTTTGAGAAGTTTCCTCAGCAACCAAGAGGGCGACAGACAGCCATTTTTCAGTACTGACTGATGTTGGTTTGAAGCTATATGTGGCTTACACGACACTCGCTAGATGGCATTGTTATGCAATGTAAATTCCATTACGTAAGTGAAAGGCTGACGTACGCATTTTAATATCTTGGTACAGGATTGTACACGCCTATAATAGACCAGTTTACTTGAATATTCAAATTTCATGCATACTTTTTTTTTTAACAAGGGGTGTTCCTTAAAACCTGAAAGCTTGCCTGAGGCTTGCCCGGGCTCATGCGTAAACATAATAGAGCCGCTATTGTCCCTAGACAATTGGGCCCGACACACTTACACTTATGCATGGTCAATTCATAATTGACCTTGCACTGGGAAGTACCTTACTGCAGCAATTTTCTTCCAATGGAAAGTCAATGCAGAAAAGTGTCTTGAGCAGCTCAAGCCAAGTCAAGGTGGCATATCCAAAAAAAGGTCTAAAAATTCTACTAACCAAAACTAAAAATATCTAATGGAAGGATTATATTGCAATGAGACTATAGATTATCTAAATTTATTTTGAGGTAGGTTTAAAGCTGGATTCGCTACTTATTATTGAGAAGTTTCCTCAGCAACCAAGAGGGCGACAGACAGCCATTTTCAGTACTGACTGATGTTGGTTTGCAGCTGTATGTGGGCCCGACAAGATATCTTGGATCCGCGCCTGATACACATACGATGTTTAATTACAATAACATAAATAAATAACTGAATACAAGGTATTTTTAAATGATAAAATGGAGGGATATCCCGAAGAAGCAAAAAAATGCTTTTAATCAGGGTCCCATTTAAAAACAAAGATAACAAAATAATTGTGTATGGCATGCCAAGAAGGATTACAACAAATAATGGAATGAAACTGCTTACAAAGTATTTTTGTCTTTGTTAGCCGATTTATTCCATTATTACTTGAATCCTTCTTGGCATGCCATACACCGGGGATAAATGAATAGCAAATTCCTGCGCAGGCTTTTTTTGTTGTGTCCTTCAAAAAAGTGGGTATTGTTCACTGAAGAATGCGTTATTTTCGTATTTTTTTGTATCATAATGATAGTTGAGGATATGAGCTTTATATACTTCTAAACCTTTCCCCCAAGAATCATATATTTTTAATTTGGTAACCTTGTTAAAAGTGTATAGTTCTTTTTGGGACGCACTGTATATTGTAATAAAGGTCACAAAAATTTTGAAACAATACCATTAAAAACACAAAACTGTGCCTCCCTCTGTGTTATCGTGTATAATGAAGTTACATTTCTTTGCACGGGCCTCAAATTGCGACCTCGTGGACATGCCATATCATCTTGTGACTTCAATATGGGTATTAATTCTAAAATGATTAGCAGAACATTGATACTTCCGCAACTGCAGAACGTGAGAACTGCCTGAATAATCTTTTACTTTCTGCGATGAATTACGATCTTTTCGCCCATTTATCCCACTCTTTTCAAGCTCTTAAAGGAAAAGTCGACGTTCACTTTAATATAACTAAACTACGATTATAAATTATTTTTATAAGCCACTATATAGAAACAGAATGGTCATAGTTTCATTAAATCCGACAAAGGGTATTGGGAAAATCAAAAATATTAATTTATTTGTGGGGAGCAGTTGTAATGCTTTTTCTTTCTTGTTGTAACCGCATAGTAACATGCTATTTTGCAATGAGTTATGCGCTATAAAAGAACTGATTATTATTATTATTATTATCAAAAACAAAAAACAAACAAAACAAAACAAAAAAGAATACAAGAATACACTTCTCATCTCCCTGAAGATAATTTGTGTATATATTATGTGCCCTAAATAATAATGCAAACCTTAAATTTTGTAAGTTTTAGGGCAAGGCCATTTTAATAGGGCACTTTTTTTTAAGGGAAAGTTCACCGTGGGTTTAAATTGGAATTTTAAAAAATGCAGAAATAAAAATACGAGTGAAGATTTGGAGAAAATCGACCAAAAATAACGAAGTTATGAATATTTAAAATGTTTATTTTGTGACGTCTCATGCAAGCAGTTCCCCTATGTGTTATGTAGTGAAAATTCCATAAAGTGTCATTTTTTCAAAAGAAAATTTATTATTTCACCTGTGCGGTCGATACATCATCAAACATATGTTAATTTACATGCCTCTATCAAATTAACCCATTCCTTTATCACGAACCATAAAAAAAGACAAATTTATGGAATTTACATACATAACTGGGAGAGCTGCTCGCACGTGACCTCACAGAATCAAAACTTTAAATATTCATAACTCCGCTATTTTTAGTCGATTTTCTTCAAACTTTCATTCATATTTTTCCGCATTTTTTTAAACCAATAAACTTCCAGGGTGATCTTCCCCTTTAAGTACAGTGCAAAAGCAAATGTCTAGAAAAGACACCTAATTCTCCAAGGCCAAATAGGGAAGTAAGTAAGAGGGCATATAAGGCGATTGCCTATGTGGCCTTTGACAAATTTAAGCCCTTTAATGTCTGCATTTATCATCAATATTTGTAGTCAATTAAATCAAACGGGAGATTGAATATGCGTTTAACAAACTGACTATAAAAATGACTGTAACATTTCAATTATATATATATTTTTTTCCTTTAGCTTTTATCGAGTTTCCGTCATTTTTTTCACTCAATATTTTATTCTTCTCTCATTTACTGCTTTTATCAACACCAATTGTAATATCAGTGTACATACTTCTGCATCTTTAAGACATTTCTTCTCCTTTGAAGACGAGGGTATTTGCTATCGCAATAATCAAATGATATACGGCTGTTCTAATTATCTCTGTAATTGATATCTTGACACTGTTATAATCCCACCAATTAAGAACAGGACAGTGATATTTCCGTTAGGTCAAGTAGAGCGTTTCTTAAATATGAGTTTTTTTTGTTGTTGTTTGTTAACCCACATTTGTCAAATAAATCTGTCAATACGTTTATTAATTTGTTTAATCCATAATTGTCCTCTGAAATAACTGCGGGATATTCTGTCTCTTCGTGAATCACAATTTCTATAATTGAATTTATAATAATGTATAAGGATAATTAGCATTGAGTTTGTTCTCCATCATGTCCATAGTAAACTAAATTATGGCGTTTACAAAATAAAATGAAATGTAATAAATTTCTAAAGAACATTGAACATGGCATTCATAATTCCAAAGGCTTCACCATTCCTTTACCATGACGAATCTTATTTTCTTCAATTATTAAATAGATTTTTACCAAGTACTGGCTTTGCGTTTTGAAGGCATCTAAACTGTATCACTTAGATGTATGATAACCCCAAACAGATGTTTATTTTATTTTTATTTTTTTAATGTTGATAATTTTTTAAATTATGTTTTGTCCATCAAACTTCATGCAATTTATACGTGTGGATTTGGTGCAGAATAACGGAGTCAAATAATTTGTGAAACAAGTGCAATTTGTAAGAAAATATATAATATCTTTTTAAAGGTTAATGGATGAAGCTATTGTTTTTGAAAGTTTATTTACCGATTACCGAATAAGGTTAATTTGCTTTATGTGTTTACTTTCAACATTACTTTTGATATAAAATCTATGTAACATTTTACAATGAAATATTGAACACTTTTTGTATTGGTTTATGTACATATGGGACCTATTTTATCATAATTGTTCCTTCTATCCAAAATATTGCTCTTCCCCCATGGGCTTTACTTTAACCAACAATTGTACAGCAGGTAGGCGGGTAAGGTCGGATGCTTTGATTTATTTCTTACTTCCCGAAGCAGGTAATTCAAAAATCAAGAAAAAAATAATTGCTAAAAAAACAACGAAATTTGCTAATTAACTTTAGTTGCTATATACAAAACCTGCACAGTAAATCATGTGTACGACACCTTTTGATTTATAATGTTGACACCTTTGCTTGGCAAGTTTCAATACAGGTTGAAGGCCAGTTGATCCGTTGGTTGTCAGTCTTGACATAGTCCAAGAAAAGGATTGTACCCATATTTATGATCCCTTTCCCTCCCCTTGGCCATCCAGGTAAACAGGGAGTCTTAATCCTCCGTATCACTTACTTTCCTCAGGTGTTAAATAGTTTGTTGAATTTAACGGAAAGAACTCAAGAAAGTTCGATTAAGTTGGTCATGACATTGGGAAATGAGGCTTAGCAAATATTCTTTCCATCTTGATCAGCGCATGAGCTTTAGTTATGTTTTCATATTTTATCAAAAACAGTTATCTTATTTTCTTTCAGAATTTCATTTTTAAACAATGAATACTGTATAAATTAGAATCAAATTTCGGTTGTGATATTTGATTTCATGTTCACTTATGAACATGATGAATATAACGTTCACGTTTGTAGGCTCCCATCCTGTCAATAGAGGATGTGTTAAATTTATATGCGTTATTATATATTTTACATGACATTTGCATCGTTTAACCGCCTGAGGTACAAGGACACTTAGCCAATTATTGATAACGCAATATCATATAGACAATTCCTGTCTCAGCTGTTGAAATTTGAGGGCGATTATGGATGATTATTTTTAATCTGCCGTCTTGTGTATACATTTACGTGTAGATTTCCTCACCGAATGAAACAATTATTACGTGTTGAAAGACAAATCTTTGTATAATTAGAAAAGATCAGCTAGTTGTTTTATCGGAGTCGGCGCCAATGTGGCTTCATTTCATTTCCTTTGTCCATTCCAAAAGCTAAAGAAATATAGAACGTCATGTATATTTTGAGAACGTATCAAAAAACACATGTATGCGATAGGCCATTAATCGACTCAGTGGGTAATTGAAGAAATTAATCATCCATAGTAAGAATAGCTGTGTGACAACATGAGCCGATCAGTATTATAATTTCATTGGAAATAATTAATCCTCCAAAGATTACAAAAGTATCTTAAAAGTCTATACATTTGAAGCGAAATGTTTAAGGATTCATTGGCCATCATTACTCACAGAGACTGAAACTTAAGTCAAAATTGCGCCATCTCGCGACCCTAGTCAAATAAGCCTTCTTTAAATTGGGGATCAGAAGTTGGTCGAACGGTAACACTCTTTGTCAACCCTCTGCATCAGCCTACACACTGATATGGAGCGGACCTAGGTTCTAAACTCAGTCATGTCTCTCGGATGGTGACGGTAAAGGTTGGTCTCTGATGTAAATAATCATATCTGTCAAAATAATATACTCTGTCAAAAACCCAGATCCCCCTCTCTCTCAAATGGCACAGAGTATTTACATTCCATAGACTCTTGTTTTAAAATTGAGATACAAGAAACTTATTAAAAATTAATGTTATAATGGCATCCTTCAAACTTTAAGTTTTTACTTGGTCATTTTTTTCCTCTCTTAATCTTGTAAAAAAAATATGTTTTTTGCTCTTTTTTGGTTTGTTGTTGTTGTTGTTGTTGTTGTTTGTTTGTTTTTGTTTGTTTGTTTTGTTTTTTTTTTTTTTTGGGGGGGGGGGGCTGCAGTAAGCTTATTCACGAATTGACCAAAGGGGCGCTATATGAAGACCTATTTCCTGCTAAAATCCCACAGGGCACCTAACTTACTCCATTGTGAACCATTGATAAATCCCTATAATTAGATAAAATTGAAAGCTTAGGTGCCAAGTTTCCATTAATAAAACTGACAGTCTAATGGACAAAAATTAAACAGATTAAAATATGCGAAATTGTTAAATCTCTGTACCATAAAGTTCAATGGGGAGGAAATCCAATACCTGATAGATATAAATTCGGTCTATTTTCGACTGGATGTTACTGTTCATCTTACCATGAGTTATTTCAAGAAACTTGCACAGTGAGCTTCAACGGTAATGAAATGGGCTCATGCCAAATTAGCGTATACGTGAAGTCGCATACGTGGAGAACATCAGGGATTTTTGTGAAATAAAATCGAGAGTACTCCCCGAAAGAATTTTTGATGTTTAATCAAGTAAGAATTTAGACTTTTAGTCCGATACGATGAAAAAAAAAAAAAAAAAAACGCTTTTCCAGTCTCATGTGCTGAATGAAGCATGAATTCATGAATAAATCCCATCGGATCATTGACCATGTTGACACACGCTCAAAGATTACATGTTGACACATGCTCAAAGATTATAAACATAATTTTTAAAAAATGTATGGAGATGGTTTTTATTACATAACATTACTGAAATACCTCGTCATAATTCTAAAATGGCCTATTTTTTGGTTGTTTTATGTGTTCATTCAACCGTGAATGAAGGGATGTTGTTTGCAAATTCGGAAATACAATTCCAAAAAGGAGTTCCTTTAAATGATCAATGCCATTGCGAGCCGCTGATGTGCTCATGTGTGCAACCGAAACTTATTTTCATCTGTAGGCATTGCCACGTCTCCCATAGAAATCACGTTTTTCTTATCGTCATAATCATGTTAAATGCGAATGAAATAAACCATTTCCTTTTTCTCTCTCTCTCTCTCTTTTTTTCTTCTCCAATTTTTCGTTTTTCATTCGTAATTAAGCAGGGAGAATATTTTTGTGAAGATTGGTTAAAGGTAGTCGGGCAGCTGCGTATATATGGTTCCTGGCTATAGGGTATCATAGCACTCTATCGGGATAATAAATTGCTCTCTTCCTTTCGCCGATGTATGTAGGTAATTTTTAAGAGAGTTACAAGCATCAATACTTTATACAAAAATATTGTTTAGTAAAAGGGGTACTCTTTTGGGCGCCCAGTTCGTAGGGACCACATGCAGCAGAGATACATCAGAGATGCACTGCCAGACGCTAGGTTTGGTAAATGTGGAGTTCTTCCTCATGTGTTCTAAAACTCAGATACTGTACCTCGTTCGTTTGATCAAAAGTTACACAGCTGTCTGACTACCTCTTATCCCTTGCTTTCTTCTTAATCTCAAGCTTTTCTTACACTCTCTCTCTCTTTCTCGATCACTGTAATTGTTTGCTCTCTTTCTATATACACCATGTTTACGTTTTCTGATCCAACTTGTAAACTGATTGAGAAGAAAGAAGAAGAACAAAAAGTGTCAATGTAAAATCGTGACATCGGAAGAGTTCCGTCCTTGCCTTACACTAAAAAAAAAATTGAGGTTTAACAATAACATCCAGCGTGTGGGTGCTTCATGGTGGGTTATGGAGGTTGTGTGTCTGGGAGAGGGTACAATGATTCATGGAAAATAAAAAATAAGTCATACGTTTTAACAAGATACAAGATGCAACATACAAGATATGTTATATTTTAACCCTATTAAGTCCAACTTATTTTACCGTTTACAGGCTTAGGGCCCGCATTATGCCCCCTCTATATTTATTTACTAGACTGATCATTTTGATATTCGGAATGATGATAGGGCAACTCTACAATTTTGTACAAGCCACTTTTCTCAAGGTTACCAAACAGAGGTACTATTTACTCTAAAATGAAGAAATACAGAGAAAATGCCCAAAATTTGCATTAAAACAGTTTAACTCTGTAATTATTGCAGTATGATGATCGACGCTTCAGCAAATCTGTTTTATGACATATTAAATGTATTATTATCATTTAAGGTTACACAATGGGGGCACACTGTGAAATCAAATAAGAAAAACCCGATTTCACCACAAGAGGGCGTTTTGTGCAATTAAATAAGATAATTAAAATTTGAGTGGTGGTGCTAATTCGCACTATTTTGGTTCACCTAGGCAATTATATTAGTAATCATATTCTATGAATTTAAAAGGATAAACTCCTTTGAAACTCAAGACCTGTGAAAAATTTGTATCTTTTTTAATTTTCCTGTTATATTTTATTTTGTCACATTAGAATTAAGAAAATTAAAAGAAAGG
>CALNVZ010000174.1:23756621-23854710 GCA_940671915.1 Paracentrotus lividus
GGAGGGGGTTTGTCCCCCGTGAATGGTAACATTAACGTAAATAACGGTTAATTCTGTATTGTCAGGGGTCTTATTCTAAAATGCAAGTTAAAATAACCTGAGACATCTATTTTGTTGAGGACGTCTCGAGAAGTCTTGTACTTCTTGGATATTGTATGTTTATTTCTCTCAAAATGAGTCAATCGATTGTCATTTATTTGTGTAATTCCTTATATCAAGTTGATTTTTTTGGGGAAAACCTGCCTTTATGTCAGTACCACCTGCCATCCGTTCTCATTCTGCCCCCTTTCATACTATAATAACTGTTTATTGGCCTTTGCGCCCCCTTCCTGAGCCGCCACCGTGCACGCCCCTTCACTCTCCTCAATCCCGATGGCGTCTACTACAGCCCTCCTGTTTGAGCCTTAACATCTGGCCCTGCTCTTCCTCTCATCGGGGTTTAGGCGCCAAGGTCAGTAGCCATCAATGGATGCGGCACTTTCATCGTCTCTTTGTTTAAATCTCTTCATCTTCTTCTTCATATACCCCTCAGTTAGGAGATATTAAAGCTAGAGTAAAGCCATGGTAAATCTCAAAGTATTATCTTTTACATTTTAACTTTACTTTGAGGTATTATGATAAAACTAGACACTTGAAAAATGATATGTAAACATCATCTTAAATTTGCATGATTAATATATAAAAATGTGTGATACCAAAATTCGGATTCCTGGCAGATTTGTTCCCCTTAATATAAAATGACTATGTAATTTGGTAACATAATCAGGACCGGACATGTCGGCTCATAGGTCGGAGCGCATGCCACATGAACGGGAGGTTGTGGTTTCGATCCCCAGACGATTCATACCACAGACGTTTTAAAATGAAACCTCTGCCTAAGTTGTAGCAAGGTGTATGTCGTTTCAGAATGGAGCAGGGTCGTATTATTGGTATAGTACTTCCACATCTACCCCTGACGGACATGCTATTATTTTTTTTTAACCTATCATGTGCATGATATAATATTGCTTTTTATATTTTTACAAATTCTTCTCAAAACAAGGTGAATTCAGACGTCGTTAAGTTAAATATGGGTGCTTTGAATATTAATTTGGAATAATTTGTATATGTTATACAAACGAATTTTGTATAGTGTTTGTGTGCTTTGTTTTCATGGTCGTCATTTGATGAATTTAGTTGTCTAAATGCTCCCTAATCATAAATCGACTATTTGGTTTATTTTCTGGGACAAAAGTATTTGAAATAAAATTTTATTTGCAAATTAGAGTCGTCTTTGCTTCATATTTTTATCAATTTATTATTTACTTTTCTGTTTAGAAAATATTAAGTTGTATACCATTCAGGAAATGAGGTGACCATCCTATAAAACATAGACAGAAAGATTTAACGTCATAGGTAGTATAATTAATTGATATATAATGCCTAGACGCATTGTTGACTATAACTATATGTCATTATCGATCTACGTTTTCGCCAGATTGAGTATTTTGCAATAGAAGAGAAGATTTTACTTTTTAAAAAAATGCTTTATTGTTGACATATCCTGCAGTGTTTCTATAGATAATAAAAGTGCATAAACATAATAAAGAATTCCCCTTTTTTGAGAAACGGGTAAACATGTAAATATACCGGGTGAGTCAGAAAAAAAAAATTTACACCTAGAAAAATTTCAATAAAAAGAAAACCAATATATAGACCCTAAATTTTTATATATATTCTGAAAGAGTTACTCCTCCCGCATCTTCTGGTACCATTTTTGTGTGGTATGTCTTTACGCTTGGATGAACACGACGCATTGTTTGCGAACATATAAATTCCGAATTGTGCAAGGGTGGGGTTGAAATTGAAACAACAAAAGCTGAAAAAAAGCAACTCCATCATGAATAAAATAGCATAACTTTTTAACAACATCGTTTTTAGCAAAATATCTTGGCAAGGGTGTTGCTACAGTTATCGACTAGATTCTGTGTAAAAATTAGATTAACTCGTCAAGTAATGCACAAATGAGTACACATCAAAGAGTAAATTGCCACTGACAGACCTAAAAAGACCTAATACTTTTGAAAAGTGATTATTTTGTCTTTGTCGTGTGCTCACTCATGCTTGACTCTACAGATTTATCCCATTTTCACACAAATCTGTCAGTGGCAATTTACTCTTTGATGTGTACTCATTCGTGCATTACTTGACAAGTTAATCTAATTTTTATGCAAAATGTAGTCGATATGTGTAACAACGCCCCCGCCAAGTTATTTAGCGCAAGACATTTTCGTTAAAAAGTTATGCTATTTTAACAACATTGTTTTTAGCCAAATAACTTGGCAGGTGTGTAGTTACACATAATTATTGACTACATTTTGCATAAAAATAAGATTAACTCGTCAAGTAATGCACAAATGAGTACACATCAAAGAGTAAATTGCCACTGACAGACCTAAAAAGACCTAATACTTTAATTTGAAAAGTGATTATTTTGTCTCTGACGTGTGCTCACTCATGCTTGACTCTACAGATCCATCTCATTTTCATACAAAATGTATTCAATATGTGTAACAGCGCCCCTTCCAAATTATTAAGCGGAAAAAATTTTTATTAAAAAGCTATGCTATTTTAATCAGGATGAATATGCTTTTCTATAGCTTTTTGTTGTTTTGATTTTACTCCCATTCTGGCACAATTCGAAATTGACATGTTCGCAAACAATGCGTCGCATTCATCCAAGCGTAAAGATATAACACACGAAATTGGTACCAACAGATGCGGGAGGAGTTACTCTTTCAGAATATGTAAAACAATTTGGGGTTTATAAATTGGTTTTCGTTTTATTGACATTTTTCTAGGTGTAAAGTTTTTTCTGACTCACTCGGTATAATATAGCGAAAGAAATGTATCCCGGACAAAACGTTGTTGGTGCTTTATTGTATGAATTGTACAAGTGGAAGATTTTTTTTGTTGTTCTTATGTTTCAATTGTAGAAAGCTTGGCACAATAAAAAAAAGGTACACAGAAGCTACGACTGGAGTTTCATTTCTTCATTTCTTCCACTCTTTCTCTCTCCCACCCACTCTCTCTCTCTCTAGCATTCTCTCTCGCTCTCTCCCTCTCTCTTTCCTTCTTGCAAAACCTCTCAATGATTCTTCTGCGCTCAACACCTCATCGATCCCCACAAACCCCTTCTCCCCATCTCCATCATCATCATCTTCATCGTGACCACATCTTATTCTCTGTTTCCTCCTCTGTGTCTACCACAAGCAGATCACCATCCAGTCATGCCACTGTATCTTCAGCAGAGGCCAGTGAAACCTGACCAAAACTTCCCCCTCCAGAAATCCTTCCAAAGGCAATTAGTTGATATTCTCTCTCCCCGATCCAGGTCACACCATTTTAGACAAATCATAATAGTTGACCCATGGACATTCTGGAGATAAGATGTATCTTCGACCAGCATTACTGAAACGTTAGCACCTCAGGTTCTTCTAATCTGCGAATATATGGTGTGGTGGTATTAACTATAGACGGAGAGACAGAAAGATAAATCTGGAATACCACTTTTTGTATCGTCTTACCCATCTGAATTACCAGTCGCACGCAGCTGTGAATAAGTTAACCTCTATAATCGGTAGTATGCAAATTCCCCGATACAAATTTCTCCTTGACTCAGAAATTATCAATAACCTCAACCATATTTGTTACATTTATCTGTTGAAATATGATATGGAAGAGTTTACTCTCGTTCCCATTCGTAATCTTCTCCTCCTCCTCCCTTTCTCAATAATCATATCCCCCTCTCTCTGTCCTCTTCTCCATCTGAGACTCTTTTGATAGTCATCTATTCATCAACAAATTTGACCCCTTCATTTCATTTTCTCTCTGACTGGCTGACGGGCTCTTCTATCTGTTATAGCGACTCATTTCATCCATTGTCTAAATGGTCACGTTTCCAATCTTGTTCTCGCTTTTTTTTTTCTTTTTTTTTTTTGATAGCACAGACAGCTCTTTCTAGGCTAGTTTTTTCTCTCATATTTAAACAAATTTTACTCTCTTTTTTGTGTGCAGATCTTTTCTTTATCTTATTTTCGTTTTATCATTATGGATTACGTATTTAGATTTTATGATCTCCACCCAATCTGCCTCCCCTATCTCTCTCTCCCCCTCTCTCTACCTATCATTATCTTTATCTCCATGTCTAATTATATTACTTATGTTTGTCTTGTCAATTGAATGATTAGAGCTTTTCAAATAGAGGAATCATGTTATGTTTCTTTATTATGATAATTATGCTTAAATCGTATATGTTTCTGTCTTTTTCAGTAAGGATACTGTAATCGCTTATATTTGGAATTCGATTTTTTTTTTTTATGTTGCCTAACACACAACAACTAATAATCGGCTTCTTTCATACCCCCATCCATATATTTCTCTTTAATTTTCTAAATGTGAAGGATAAAAGGGTGATAGATGACATAATAAACAATAATTAGCTCATCCGGCCTGAAGGGCCAGATGAGCTTATACCGTGGCATGGCGTCCGTCGTCCGTCGTCTGTCGTCTGTCGTCCGTCGTCCGTCCACAATTTCAAAATGCTTCTTCTTCGTCATTTTTAGTCTGATTTCAATTCTGGTTGCTTTATATGATAGCACTAGGTGGGGGATTCAAAACTTCTACACAGAATTTTGAAGCTCATTAAATATGCTGATTTATGCGCATTTTTCAAAATTCAACAAAAAATGCTGAACTTATTTTTGTTGACCGATTTTGATTTTGATTTGTTTGTTTGTTTGTTTGTTTGTTTTTTTTTTTTTTTTTTGTTGATACCATCTGGTAGAGCTTCATGAGGTTCACCAAACGACACAGAATTTTGAAATTTTGTCAAGAAAATTAATTTATGCTAAATTTAAAAATAGTGTTTATAGTTCTTCGCAAGATGCCGGATGAGTACCACATCATTGATGTGCTAGTTTTGGTATTCTTATCATGCAGGTATCAACTCGTTTTACCGTTGACTAATGGACAGTGCACGAGAGAGTTCGAATCCTTGCGTCGGCAGGATTTTTTTTGGGTAAGTGACATTGAGAATAATGTGCGTTTGTATTGATATGTAATTGAAAAAGGAGATAATGAATCGTGGATAAAGGAGGGAGGTATTAAGATAATGTCAGAGCAACGGGGGAAAAAATAAATTGTGCGAAATTGCTCCCACAAAATGGTACAAGATTGCACTATTTGAAAAGGTACCTATTAGGTGCTCCCGTTGTTGCTCATTTTGCATCTTTAGAGGTGCAAAGTTACATCCTTTGTCCATCTTTATTTATAAGAATGTATGAACAGATTCGATATCTTTCTTGAGCGTAAATGTGGCCATTCCATTTTTTTTAATATGAAGGGTTGTCCCTCATTATTCTTTGTTAGAATGGAATGTAAGTATTTAAAAAAAGAATCCTTCTACAATCTTTATATTTTAAAAAGATCACACTTTGTCCATTTTATCGAATATGAAATATTTACCCTATTTCTTGTTGTTTCTGTTTGTTATCTTTTATTTATTTACTTTTTTATTTTGACAAATTAAAACTAGAGAGAAAACTTATATCCCATTTCTTTATTACTCTTGTGAAATAAGAAATAAAAATCAATTTAGATTTAAACTATTATATAATGTAAACATTCGACCGCAATAACTAATGTTCATAAATGGCATGAATGGTATTGCAAGAATGATTTGTCAATCTGATTTGTTGCCTGTGCTACATTGTAATTATGTTCATGTTATCAATTGTCTGAGTTATTCCTTACATCGATTGATCTCCGTTTGGTTGAATCACATTTTTGTATACGCATATTTGTTTGCATGTGAAAAAAAAAGAAAGAAATAGACCTTTAAATTCAAAATAGAAAGGCAAAATACCGCCTGTATTTGTTCGCTTGTGTCACCATCGATAAAGTGGAATGTTGCCCTCTCGTGATCAAATAACGCTCAACTACGACGCTCGTTTTCTGCTGCAGATATATCCCCTGTTTGTTTTGCCATGTTTGCATACATTTACAAATCGGCAAGTATTTAAAAGAAAATATATATTTATTTATATGAGTATACAAATAGATTACGTTCAATAGCATTTGGTTTTATCAAAAGTTCTCCAATTTCACAAATATATTGTAACGGACACTTCAAGCTCAAACGTCTTGACGAAGTCCGTCAACAGCAACAATACACTAAATAACAAAAATAAATTAATTAATAAGTAAAAATTTAAAAAAAAAAGTAGAACGCCATTCCACTGCTTTAATCATAATGTCTCCTTATTTATACGAATGTATTCTAATACCGAAAGATCTGAAAAGGACAGAGACGCCTGTCTAACGTACAAAAGTCATATTGTACATTGCACTGAAATATTTGCATGATCTAAACAATTACATAATATCCCTTTTCAGAACACAAAATAAAAGAGCACTATAATTTATAAGTATGATATTTTAATATACTTGATTTTAAAACTTAGCTATGCATTAAAAAAAAAAAAATGGTTAAAAGCTATAAAGAAATATCATAGAACAAAGGATCTTTATCAAAACAGAAATTATCTAATCTGAAACAGCAATTGCAAGAAGAAAAAAAAGGAAGAAAGATGGAGATACACTGAGCAAGAGAGGACAAGTGCTGATAGGGCTCAAAACACTCTTCTTCGGACATTGACCTGAGCGGCTGGTGCATACTAATAACGATTATCATAACGATCCCAACCTTCCTATCATTTTACGTATAGCATGAATCGTTTCCTCTCCCCTCCATTTCACCCCATTCTATATACAGGGTAAAAACTGAATTGTCAATAACATTTGCATTTACTGATATTAAAAAGAAGTTAGAGAGTAAAAGTATATTATACTTGCTTTTATTCTTTGCAGGAAATTTGAATGTAATTGTCTTTCTTTCCTTCAGACGATTATAATGACATAAGTCGTGTAAAAGCCTCAACTATGTTCAATACTGTAGATGGGTAGGCCGAATGCATTCCTCACATGTGTTGATGTTACACGGAATTGAACAAGAGATAAACATTCGTCCCAGTTTGATGTTATTTTTTATTTGGTTTCTAATGAAAATGTCTATTGATTTGGTATTATGAACATGCACAAGTTCATTTTTTCTATTAATCTGAAAATGTCCCTCTGTCAATTATTGGTGGTTCTTTTTAAGTTGTAATTGTATTGCAAAGAAAGAAATGTGTCAATGAAATGAAGGAACTCTACACCTTCGGATCGCATGGAAGGTAAATATACTTTGACAAGGAATCGTGCATCTTTAGTCCTTGTATGCTTTTATTTGCGTATATCGTTGATGAAATTGAGAAATGTGAGACAAGTTCTTGTGATATTGGTACTACATGAGTATCCGAAGGTTAAACTGGGAGATAACACATTCGGGAAACATAGCGAGATTTTATGTTTCATTCATTTAAGGAAAATGAATTGTAGGAAGTTCCATTACCCTATTAATTGTAGCCTCAAATGATGATATAATACTAAATAAAAAGGTCAACCACACTGCCATGCTAAAATTGTATTATAATGCACATCGTCATATCAAACATGATATCTGGCAATATGGTGATATTTTTTTAAATATTATTATTATTTTTTTGGGTGGATGGGGGGGGGGGGGGTCTGTGTAAGTTCATCATTGAATATCATGATGTATATTATAATCTTGTAGCGCTTGCAACTCTGAGAAGTGGCAAGATGCACCATGCACTTCAGCATCTGACCGGCATCCGCTGCCAAGGATTTCTTGAACTCCTCCATGCGCTGCCTTAATGGATGTTAATGGCTCAACAAGAAAAGGGAGGGAAATGAATGGGAGAAAGAAAATGAGAATGATTTTGCCTTTAATGATAAAACGAGACAATCAGCTCGAATTACACGCACTCTCTTTGGCTGCATCTCGGGTTACCATGTCTTGAAACACTCCTAGACCACATAAGCGTGACGATAAGATGCTGCGCGAGCACAGCCCCCTGTCTCATCACATTGTCTCACCAACATATACATGTACACCAGTTGTGTACAGACTTATTAAGAAGAAACCATATACGACCAGTATATTTGTCCTGATTGTTGTTTAGTGTGTGTCTTCATCGTCTTCGATTTTTATTTCCAGCTTTTGATGGATGTCATCGACATCAAAAACAAAAAAGGGCACGTATTATCCCATTTAGAAAGCACAGAGGACGTTTCAAGTTTTCAACTTTTATTATCCACACATAGTACAGGACATATTTTTGATGAAATAAGTATCATCATTAATGTTATTATTGTTATTAATATTATCATCATTTCGTTATTATCATTGATACTATTATTGCTGTTGTTGTTGTTGTTGATATCATTGTTATTAACGTCACTAGTATTATTATCTTTTTTTTTCCAGTAAAGACGTACTGACTGTCTAATGTTTTAATTTGTGATGAATAAATGATACATTCTATGTCATTTTTTTACAATTAAAATTGGAGACTTGTTCATAGGCAGGCATTTAGTCCATGCATGTTGTAACTTTTAGTTCAACTTCTTCAATAACAAACATATAATTTCACTTACCCCCTCCCACCTCGCATGCATATACATTCTGTGTAATGTCCAATAACACGGTACAAGTGGAAAACATTTTTTTTTTTAAGTATGAAAATTAATCACATTCTAAAAGTGTTTGATATTTCCATGAAGTAGGAATATCGGGCCTTTTTTTTTTTTTTTCTTTTTTTTCTTTTTTTTCTAAATCCCATTTGGTGCTTTAGATCTTGAGATATGACCAGTTTTCTATAATCAAGATTTGCATGGGTTTCGCACATACAATAGCCATGGATTCAGAGCACCGAAACAATAATTATGCGTAATTTCGATTAGCTCAAAATTTAGCATAACTTTTGTTTAACAAAAGCAAATTATACAAAACAAAGTGCAAAAGCAAATTATACAAAACAAAGTGCACCAGCAACAAGAATCCTTTGGCTTTAAGTTGGTACCACATTCACACATCATTTGAGAAGATTTCATACCTCCTTTTTTTTCCCCGACTGTACCATTTGTTTTGACACAGACTGTACATCATTCACTCACAGCAAAGT
This sequence comes from Paracentrotus lividus, assembly GCA_940671915.1. NCBI lineage: Eukaryota > Metazoa > Echinodermata > Echinoidea > Camarodonta > Echinidae > Paracentrotus > Paracentrotus lividus. Next base: position 23,765,750 of record CALNVZ010000174.1, read on the forward strand.
TCCTGCTCACATCCAAACAGGAGTGAATATGAGATACCCGCAAAATGCTAAAGATCCATAATTTTCTCTCACTTTGATGGTCATAATTCATGTTTTATTATACGTTGTTCCAGGTTAACGAGAACATATATTTACTCCGCCCAAGAACTATCACGGGGAGGAGATAAACACGATATTAATTCTGTCATATAACACAGTCGTGCATGTGATATCCACCAGGACATTTATGCTATACCATGGCAATCATTTCTGGAAAATCATTTCTTTCGGTACTTTTTTTTTAAATTCATGTACTAATCACTCTCTCTGCATTATAAAAAACATATATACCTCTATCGTTCGGAAGGCTCTAGGCGGCTTGTGAAAATAGCAAGTTGTAAAAAATGTATTTGGTTTGTAAAACCATATAGGTTAAATAAAACAAAGTTTCCATTATGCATGTCTTTTTATAACATTGAGATTCAAACTTGGCGTTTTACATGAAATGGCTTTAATGGGTAATTATTCCTGGCATAAATATTGGGTTTATTTTTGTGCATATAATCACTAAAAAAAAGTAAAATTCCACAAAATGATAAACCATACACGTTTCACTTTCTTCATTTTTAATAAGCTTTAGTCAAAGCTCATATCGCCAATACTAAGCACATGGTCAATTGTCAAACTCATTTAATGTGCAGATAAATTTTGAAGAATTTTGAAAAAAAACCTAGTTAATTGCATACTAATAACACATGGAATCATGCCATTATCATCATATACATTTTTTTATTATTACTGAATAATTTTTCTATCGGCTATTGTGGGTCACTACGCTCACCTCTCTGTCAAGGTTAGTGTTGGAAAATCACAGAATTATGTTTTCTTTCTTGACGGGCCCTTTAAAGCGCCCTTTAAAGATCAATCGCAGTGGATAAGGGCACAAGAGCGACTGCGCTGTGTTGATTAGTGAGCCTTTATCGAGGAGCCAATGTTGACTCAAAAGTACCTCGCCCTATTGCACACCGTTGTTCTTTTCTCTCCACCTTCCTAAAAATCCGATTCATATTTTCATCAATCGATAAAGATGAGGAGAAAGGAGAGGGCAAAGGGGGTAGCATGAAGATTTTTGTGAGGGAAGAGATGGGAAGAATGTGTAATGGTAAAGGGAGGAAAAAGGGGAATAGATAGAGATGGGAGTGGTTAGGGAGGAAGTGAGGTTTTTGGATATTGGATAAGACGGGGGTTGGAGGTTTCAAAAAGAGTGAAGCGGTCACTGATGATATTGATGACTATGTTAGATACAAATTTTGGGTTATCGGCCTAGCCGCCCCCTCCCCCAATTTGTTTCTTCCCGTTATTCTCTGCCCATTACGATCATGATGACCTTCTACCCTCACCCTCACTCTCTCTCTCTCCCTATCTCTCTCTCTCTCACACACACACACTCACACACACACACACACACACACACACATTTTCTCTCTCTTTATCTATCTCTCTCTTTCTTTCTGCCTATTCATCCCTCTCTCTCTCTCCCTCTCTCACACACACACACACACATTTTCTCTCTCTTTATCTATCTCTCTCTTTCTCTCTGCCTATTCATCCCTCTCTCTCTTTCTCCCATCTTCATCTATTTTGCCCACCTCCATGCAAGCAGACGAGTGTGAGAAAGGCGCGAACACCAGCATTAATTTGCATCTGAAAATTTGTCTTGGCAGCGAGGAGCATTCAAACCCAAAGTTTGTTTCATCTCGGATTTCATGGACCGACCGTCCCCCACAAAAGAAAAGCCCACACAAAAAATACCCGTCGCAATACTCGAATGATAATATTGAGACAGACAGAAATGTAGCGAATTCGACGATATGTCCAGTATAAACAAATCTCTGATGTGTCTAATATGCAGATAACTCACTTGCTTCTTGATACATGTATAACACAGTATAACGAACGTGAAGTTGATATTGCTTTGATAAAAAAAAAGTATAGCAACGCCATCGCGCTCCTTGAAACACCAAGTCCCTGGCTCACTCTCAAAATATACATGGATAGAATGTTATACTAAGTCAACATATTAATATCCACAAGCCGAAGGTTCAGCAATGTACACCGAACTCTCCCAGGACTCATGCTCACGTCTTTGTAAGGGTCACCTGATGTGTGCCTGTGTAAACTGTTATTTCTATATTAAATTTTACTTGGGACAAAAATTTCCCACCGTCATTCAAGAGACCATCCCTCATTGCTTTTTTTTTAAATCAAAGAATCAGATATGACTGATCAATTTTGATTGAAATGGAAATTATAAAAAAGGGGGACCCGTGACTAATCGGGGAATATATAATTATTAAGATTTGTGATCAAAGGATGTTTAACAGAATGAACAATGAACACACATCTGAAAAAAAAAAATGTAAATGAACCCTTGTGTTCGGAGAACCTTTGTTGAACAAAAAAGTAAAAGAAAAAACACCAAACAAACAACTATCTATATAATATTAGACTCTTAATATTGAACGTCTGTTGTGTTTATGCAAGAAAATATAACGAACAATGTTTTACAGTAAGTGTGAAGAAAAATAAAATAAAATTGTGATAGTTAGATTTTTTTTTTCGGTTCGAAATATTATCGAGTTATTTAATAAGTTAAATTAAAAACGCTTCACCAGTTTACACATAATTATGTATAAAGTGAAAGTAAAATATGTATTTTTTTAAATGGAAAAACATATAATTTTAGGCACGTTATTATCACAGCTCAGAATAGTAAAGGTGTACTATTAACCTTTTTTTTTTTTTTTTTTTTTTAAACATTTGCCAAAAATAAGTTACAAATCTTTAATTATATTTTAGAAGGGTCAAAAATTGTTTAAAGTACACTCCTTGCCTTGGCCACCAATACTAGTAGGAACATATGCAAAACTTAAATTACAAAAATGAGGAAATGCTGCTGCTTTCCACTTTCATCAGCCAGGTATAGATGGAGTGGCGCCCGAAAAAGGTAGTGTACCTACACAATAAAGGATCACGCCCTCTTGAGGTTTAAATTTGAAGGGGGAAAAAAAAAACAGGATCAAAAGATGGTCGTGCAGGGACGCACATTGTTATTGATAGGGGCCAAGGTTGGAATCTCACTAATATCTTTCAGATGGAAACGTTAAATATAACATCGGTAGATATGAATATTCATATCTGATAAATTAGCAATTATCAACTAACCTATTACTTGAGTATGTAAACACAAAAAGTCAACCCGTATAATATCTCCAAAAAATTATTTTCAACCTTTCCGAAATAAAAGTGAAGATTTATCAATGAAAAAAAGAGATAAAGGAGCTTTAGTCCGCCTTTTCAAAAGTATAATCATAATTATTATTATTCATTTATTATAATTTTTTTATCTTATTTATTTATTTTTTTTTTTTTTTCTGAATGTTAAATGGAGTCCCGTTATAACTCATCAAATTATTCCTCTTTTCGTTCTAATATTTGTTGCGAAAATTCCGTTTGTCAATATTTAATTTCTCTACTTATGTCTAGTAAACATTAGGATAGTTATAGCCTTATGTCAGTAATTATTGAGGTTTATACGAGGTCCCTTGTAGATCCAATCAAACGAGATGGTGATGGTGGTGATGGTGGTGATGATAAGGCTCAGGGTGTTAAAGTCGAAGACGATAATGAATATATTACTCATCACAAACGTGTTGAGAAAGATATAAATAAACAGTTTATCATGTTTACACCAAAGACAGCGTCGATTCAAACTTTTAATAGTTTGTAGCGATGTAAATGATATCTGTGAAGGTACGTGGGAGCAAAAACAAAGCAAGAGAAATTGAAAGATGATGATGGAAATGATAGTTCAGAATTAGTTACAACTAGTATCTTGAGGATGTCAAATATTCAATTTCATAACACTCGTCTGCCCGTGATGCTGGGAACAGATGGGCCATGTTTAATGAATCTCTGGTATAAATGAAATTATAAGAGAGACCACTGGAAATAGCATCAAATGTGAAAGATGCATGTAATATCAATTCATGGTAAGACTTGTCAAAATAAACTTATCTTCTAAAGAATTTGCTCTACTCCAGGAGGGGGGAAAGGGCAGAAAGTCCCTATTAGGTGCACAGAGGGAGATCCGAAGAACTTTCTTATGATAAAAGATGAGCAGGGAGACTGTGAACTTTTGATTCATGACACCAAAGATCACACGTAATCAAAGCCCAAGTCCTGAAAGTAATACGTGTCTCGTGGAATCCTGAGTTCAGAACATGGAACATTATGCAACGTGTGCTCACTTTTGGGGTACGTCTCTTGCCCCCATAACTCTTTATATTACCCCAATAATTCATTGACACAGTTAACAACGGGGGAGATGATTGTGTACGCTCAGAATCTTTTATATTAGACTAGACAAACTAGGTTAAGAAGACCAGTGTGACCCTTGATGGTAACCCAGATGCATATCGTTACATGGTACGATTTCTTTATGTTATATTAATACCTGGCTTTAGCCTGATGGGGAGCAATGAGTTTGAAGAAGATGGGAAGTGAAAACTAGGGCGAGCACAGTTTGACTTCGTGTATTTGCGCATAACTGGGTCAACAATTACATCCATAAATGTTTTGAATATTCCTGTGATTCGATATTTTATTAATCCAGTGTTGTGCTACGTCTATCCAATGTATTACCCTGTCACGTCGTTTTGTATGGCCCAACTATGAACTTTATGCGCCTACGACTAAAAAAGAACTTTTTATCTAGAGCAATTGTCTTGCTCGTCTAACCGAATTTCCGGTTGTATCGTTATGGAAGGTATTGCTAACCGGTGAAAATATTTTGTTTTGCATAACGGAGGTGGATAATGTGAACTTTTCATGTCCTGTGAAAGAACAATTCGACCCGTATGTGTCCAATCTTCAGGGCTCGTCCGAGATTGTGAGACGGTATAGCGTGCAGAAGAACTGGAATAAGATGTGGAAACAGCAGGGGAGTAGGAGAAACTAGGTAATGGGAACAGTGAGCTCACGCCTACACCACACCAGAGCTTGGTTCGGTTGGTTGGAGGTGAAGTGAGCCTGGTGTCTGATGTCGTTTTAGGTCAACCTCACAACATTTTAAGGTTTAGCAAGTTTTTTTTTTAATGAAAATATCTCAAATATCATATTGCATGGAACTCCTTCGAGCCTTCTGTTATTGCATATGCAAAATTGAGATTTTTGTTCCTATACTCAACTATGTCAACAGTTATTTATTTTGAAACCTAGTTTATTCTGGTTGCAGCTTCCCATATTAATTACCTAAAGGTAAAATGGCTTGTGCAGACATTTAAGTAGTAGGAACATTTTTTCTTTTTTTTTTTTATTTATTTTTTTATTTATTTTTTTTTGTAAAGGGCAGTTCATTCGAATTGGTTGGCAACATATCAGCTTGTGCTCAAGATTGCCCTCTACAATAAATAAACGAAATAGACTTCGCATCCAGATCAAACTTTTCTCGTTGAATATAAACTTTTATTTTATTTTCAAAAGGATGCCGAGTTTCAATATGTTTTTGTTCTTTATTTTTGTTACCCATGCATCGTTACAGTGTCAGCTCTCAGTATTAGCCTACAAACTAATTTTGAACGGACCGAAGTTCGAATCTCCGTCATGTGTTTTGGATGATGACGTTAAAAGTCGGTTCCAGATGTAAATAATAAAATATGATTGATACACGTGTGCTAGAGCCCAATCAACCCATTTCATTTTGATTCTACTACATGTCCCCCTTAAAATTATAGTGCGTTCATCTTTACTCGATCTACCGTGCGTTAAAAAAAATGAAATGAGTGACGATGTGATTAGGGGATGCTTATATACAAATGGAAACCTCTATGGCATAGACTCAAAACAAAGTCCAAAATAATTCATGGTTGGCTGAGCACAGCTAACTTTTATAAAGGGTATTACCATTTTTTTCTTTTACAAAAGTAGGCATTGCTTACTCGGGAATGAATTATTTTCAGACTTTTTCCTCTAAGAATGGTTTATTTTCCATTTTGAAATGCGCATTAAACGTGTTAAGTATTTTTCTTTTCTTTTTGATGTATGTCTACTGTTTGTTTCGATTCACGATATCAAGGGACAGTCATGATCTTTATAATTCATTCCATTTGTTGAAAGGCGCCACCAATCTGCCACCAAGCAAACACTTCTCCGCACCCTTACATTGATCAACCATCATCTATCACCTTCTTCAATTAAAGAAACTAAATCCAAAGTTTAGATACCCAATCCCGAAACTATTTGCATCTTTCACGCAACAATCACCCCTATCGTCTGTCGGATCCATGTCTGGTCCTGTCTCAGTCGTCAAACCAGCCTCCAAGAAAACGCAACAATATCCCTCTTGTTTCATCTCTCTTTCAGATCCTTTGTTGTACAGTCTCTATTATGATCCCCGATTATTATTTGTGGTGAGGTGAGGTGTGTCGGTTCTGTTACAAATGCAGGATCAAGTCTCTATCTTTCTGTTTTGTTTGAGAGGGTAGAAGAGTATACAAACGATATTGATACCAACCCTCTGCGTTTGACAGCACGCTGGAGTAGCCTCTCAGGTTAGATTCATTGGCCTCTAAGGTAAAGAACGTAAGCTTTAGTGATAATAATAATAATGGTAATAATAATGATGATGATGATAATAATAATAATATCAAGAGTTGACATTACTTGGCGCAACATATTGTTACCCCGGCTTTAGCATGACATAAAGTAGTATTCGCATTTTAAGGAATGAAATCCTACCACGTACCCATTTACCTCACTTCTGTCGAGTGTGGAAAATTTGTAGATCTATGTCTTGCAAAAGAACGCGAGTGGAATGGACGGGATTGGAACCACGTATGAGATCGTCAGTCCGCTGAGTTATCCACTTGACCATACCACCTCTACATTTTGGACAAAATATTTTTGTGTTTAATCAATTTCCAAAGATTTCTACTTTAAATAACACGAAAGAAACCCCGGTTATATGCCCTTGTATATAAAATCGAGTGAAAATAGTAAATATAGAACAAGGATCCCTCCTTAGGACAAAAAAAAAAAAGCAAAAAAACAAACAAACAAACATAATAACAAAATAAAAATAGAAAAATCAAGTTTCAATTGCTTTTTTTTTCCACTCATAATTTTTTTTAATACTATTATCATAAAATATTTTTTGTAATGCATTGGAATTGTCAACATTAGTGTAATACTGAATTTGATACAGATAATACATCATTAAAGAAATTAGCAAGCTCTTTATAACAATATATCATTAAAGTTCATATCTTCAGTCGAACAGCAAGATATAGAGCTTCATTTACTACTGTTTTTTTTATTGTTTTTAATTTATTTTTAAACGCATTGACGAGTACTAGTAGTCCAGAACCCAATACATTCTACGTCAACTTTATGCTCCTTTACGAGTCAGAAATCTTTCCATAGACCATTTGCTTCATATGGTAACTAAAAAAAAAACTTTCTGTTAGATTAAATCGTTATCCCAAAATGGTAATTAAAATGCTCAAAAGCTAGGTGACAGTGAATTATGGCTTGTTACAGATTGTGACAAGTGACATAGGTGCAAAAGACGGGTCTTTTTCCTTTCCTTCTTCGACAATTTGTATTTTATCTATACTGTCTATGGTAACAATCCTAAGCATCATCAAGATAAGTATGACATCTTTAATTGGACAATTTCCTCGTCTGTCGAACTTACTTCTTGTTTCTTACTCTATATGATCAGTTTCTCGAATGAGAGAAAAAAGGTGTTCCCAAGTAATAAAGACGCAATGATTGGTCAATATATAGTGGGTTTTGTGCGCATGTGCGTAAGTGTGGCTCTCATTGGAGATTTCCGTTGTCTGGCTAACAGTGGCACAATCATGACAATATATCTATTGGAAATCGGTTTCGTTCCATTTCATTTTTCATTTTTTTGTTTGTTTGTTTGTTTGTTTGTTTGTTGTTGTTGTTGTTGTTGTTGTTGTTGTTTTTTTTTTGGGGGGGGGGGTTACGAAACCGCCCTTTTACTATGCCTTTCGGTTTATGTCATATTTCAATCTTCAGAATGATTGCAGGGTTCTACCAATAAAAAAATTTAAAAAAAAAAAAAAGAAAAAGAAGAATATTCGCATCATTTGGGTGCTTGTACAAAACAAAACCGTTACCATAATACCAATTAACATGACTTACATGTCTTTGCAAGTTTGAAGAAATTGATTTTTCTTGTCTGATGTTTGTCAATGATAATATGTCGTACTATTTGTCTGCTTAACGAGAGTTTCGGTGACGAGGAAGTGGTGCAACCTTACATTTATGAATATACTTCCAAATAACAAGTGAGAGGTGCTGCGAACCTGGCGAATATGGTTATATACATTTTTTATCTCCTTGTCCAACATCCGGGCCATCCATCTGTCAAAGATGACTAAGGTCTGAAAAGAGATAGGATCTTTCCCGCCAAAACCAAACGCGGGAACCTCCATGCGAAATCGAAGCCACAGATTCCGACGGAACGTCTAATCTTCGACATCCTTATCTCAGCAGCACCGAACTCCCCATCGCTGCCAAATTCGTCCGCAAACGACAGAGTAGTGGAAGTCGGGCTCTCTCTCTTCGACGATACTCCCGCGAGGAGCTTGTTGAATTTACTTTCCCATCATTATCTCCCCTTCTTTTTTTTTCTTCTGTTATCGACAGGTGATCAGTAAAAGGACGGAAAATGGGGGAGAGGGGAGGATAAGGAGGAAGAGGGGAAAGGTGAAGGGCAAGAAGATCTTAATAGCTGGTTGCGTCAACAGGGATTGGGGCGTAAAAACAGGACGTTCTTCTGAGTTCATTTGGGATTATTAACTGGTGTTCTATCTCGAGGTGCCAAGAGATGACTGCGTAGAATAAAGACATCTTTTAATACACCTCCAACTGTAGTCCCTTGGGGGAAGCAGAAAGTGCAAGACAAGGTTGGAACTAATTAATAAATTAACATCAGGTAATGGGGTAATCTGGTTGGGAAATTCGTTAGCTTTAAAGAGTTGATGTGGATGTTAAGAGTAAAATATAGCAATACTAATTAGTTATAGATTTGTGTCCATGAAAGATTGTATTTACGAGCCTAACTTCAATGATTCCCCTTTGCACCATTTCCACCCATGCTCCAAATTCCAACATACAGAAACCTAAACGAAAATATATATCTCCACATTTTCAATCATCTGAAAGATTCAATTAAACATGACATCCATGTACAGCCATCGTTAAGTATCTAAACTTTCTAGGGAACGTTAATGAAAGTCATATTTCTTCATAAATTACGTCTTAAACACCATACACTACAGCATTGTCCATATTTAACATTCATTTGGTTTTAATCCGACCACGCTATGAACTTCCTTCAATATTGATATCTTGGATGTATTCATAACTGCTACTGTGCTGACCGGATCACCTTAGATGAAAAGTCTTGGCAAATCTACGAAATAAAAATCTGCATATTTCTCGACGGCGAAACCTCGACCAATGACTTCATGATGGTGTTTTTTTTTGTTTTGTTTTTTTTATATAAATCCATTTGACCTCCTCGCCATGATCTTGTGAATCAAATATAAAATTGAAAATTCAGACGTAAAAGAATGGGTATAGAATTGTGTTCATATCGTGTCAACAGATCATCATTCGGTCCCTCCTTAATCATTTTTGTTTTTAATCATTGCATACTATCGATAGAAATTTAGATTGGATTACAGTAGTAGCCTTCAAACTGTTTTTGCTTTAAAAAAATATATATATATAAAAAAATACATATTCCAGATTTTGGTTTTAAAAAAAGTCTTGACGAACAAGGCTGCAGTGTCTTCAAGATAATACAAAATGTATCAGAAATGGTGGAGGGAGCCAATTGAATGATGAAATATTTTATTGAATAAATAAAATCAAAAGTTATCAAAGGATCGTTGATACAACATAATAAATGCACACAACCGATTCTATTTACTTGCACTACTAAAATGTACTAAAACAAATCTTTGAATTAATTTCCCCCTCCAAGTAGCTGGATGTTTTGCTTTTTTGATAATCCGTCCATGTTGGATGATTTTCGTGACTTTCAATATTATCCTGTTTTAATAATGTTCTTGGTTCTAATTGGGCCAAATAATTTTTAGCGTAATTTACTCATTTTTTCTGTAAAAAAAACAACAAATACTTTGCATGATTTTTTGATTGAAATTGAAATCTGCTAGGCATACATTTTTATTAAAACAAACTAATAACTGTAAGATTTAATTTAAATTGAATCATTCATGGGTTAACTTTTCTAGATTTTTTTTTTAAATCTCGTCTTTATTGAGATGAAATCATATACTGTAGTATACAAATGTAACTATTTTGATTGTGTATATTACAAGCAAGAATTTCATATGTTCCATATCTTTATCATTTATTCGAATCAGTTGATTCATTATCATCTGGTCAACCGTTCATCGTTAGTCACTAAGCCACACTTTGTATTATTCTTGATTAATGAAAGAAGAAAGAAAGATGGGGAATGAGGCGATTCATTTGCGTTGCTCATTTTTTGACGCTCATCAATCCGTGACTCCAAACCAAAAATAAAGAGGTCTATTTAAGACCCTATCTGGACAGGAAGCTTACGGGGGATAGCGAGTATCTGCTCAGAAACTTTGTTTCCCAATAAGCTCGGGTGATCCTTAGAGAATCCACAGAGTGCCCACACAAACTAATTTTGTAACGAAATCCTGGCGTATCATATCATGGGACTTAATGAGCTGTAATGGATAGGCCATCCGGGTGTTGAGAGAAAGAAAGAAGAGAGAGGTCTCCTGTCTGATGGTCACGGCCAGTCCAAGGATGGACACTTGGCAGGTGAAACGGATGACCCTAGAGGTAGATGTCAAGAAGAAGGAAGGAATCTATACACCTTCGTGCATGCTATTAGCAGAATTGACCCACTTCTTCTGTCCTATCCCGGGTGCTTTTAAAGTAGGAGAAGACCGGACTATGAGACGATCCAGGAAGTCTACCCGTGTACACGTGCTTGGCGGAAAAACACTGTGTGAACTTTCCGCCATGAACGACGTTCTCTGATTGGCTGAACCCACTTGGGGATGAGCTATCTAAAGAAGACGTGCATTTCATTCATCAACCCATCTTTGTCGCTTTGCTACGGATCACGTCAGTCAGCGCCGTCACACAGCCTGGTTTTCTACCCCTGTCCACCATCCCATCCCCCGACGTTTCGCCAACATTTAACACCTTCCTTGCAGTCCAACCGTGAAACCAAGTCGTCATCAGCTTCAGAAACTGCAGGAAAAAGACAATCAGAAGTTATAAATACAGGGGCTCAAATCCGGCTTCACAATTACCTGTATGATTAATGGTGGGTTGTGCCAGAGGGATAATTGAATTTTTGGACAAAACTACTGTCTGATACAGTGGACTGACTTTTTTAAAATGATACATCTAAAATGTTTCACTGTAATCGATTACGTTGCTCATAACAATTTTCTGAAAGCATGTAGAAAAGACATTTTAAATATAAATTCTAAAAGAAGGAGAGAAGCCAGTTCAGCCCCTCATCCTATATATAAATAAAAAAATCGATTCAGTGGGTTATCATCTAAAGTATATTACAAGTTCTGTAGCTTCTCATAATACTAAGAAGGTATTTGAAAAGTGGATCATTTTACTGCAACAGTCTTTGTATAATGACAATTTGAAACTCACAATATTTTTGTTAATATTTCCCACTACAGTCTTTGGAAAAATATGGTACAGTCGGGGGAAAAAAATTAGGTGTGAAATCTTTTCAAATGGTGTGTGTGTGTGGTACCAAAAAAAAGCCAAAATACTTTCCTTGCTGGTGTGCTTTTTTGGTGCAATTTACTTTCATAGAACAAAAGTTATGCTAAATTGAAATTTCGCACTTCTATTGTTCTGGAGCGCTGAATGCATGGGCTTTGTGCGAAACCTGCACAAAAGCATGGGACGGCGTGCGGAAGTAGATTTTTCTAAATTGTAGAAAAGTAGTCATATCTCAAAAATTACAGCACCAAATGTGATGAAAAAAATGCAGATGAAAGTCTGATTTTCCTGCTTTATGAAAATACAAAACAATACCAAGTTGTGATCTATCTTCATACTATAAAAAATGTTTTCCACTTATACCATTTTATTTGACACATGGATACTGTATAGGTGTATCACAAAATGAAAATAAATTGCGATGCTTTTTTTTTATCAATCTTCAAATATCTTATATATAAGTATAAGAAAATTCATATGCAAGAAGGTTTCTGATTGGTCAGATACGCTCTCCTTGCTACTGGTAATTATAGCCACGACCGTTGTACATGCCGACAACGATATGCGCACACGCTAGCAATACTATAATACGCGCAGCAACGATAAACGTCATGATGGCTTGGAACAAAAAAATACTTTATTCTTGTTCTTATGTAAATTATTTGGTCACCTCCCATAAACAGTTTTTTGTATAAGGCATAATATATGCTTATCAATTATCTTCAAATATTCCATTAAATTTGCATCCATAGATTTAGAATCATTAAATGTCAACAAGGCCGTATGGATTCACACACTACGGTATATTCAACTCCAGAGCATGGACTATATAAATTACTGATTATCATTATTATTTTTATTATCATTATTATTACTATTATTATCATTATTATTATTATTATTATTATTATTATTATTATCATTATCATTATTATTATTATTATTATTATTATTATTATTATTATTATCATTATCATTATTATTATTATTATTATTATTATTATTATTATTATTATTATTATTATTATTATCATCATCATCATCATCATCATCATCATCATCATCATCATCATCATCATCATCATCATTATTATTATTATTATTATTATTATTATTATTATTATTATTATTATTATTATTATTATTATTATTATTATTATTATTATTATTATTATTATTATTATTATTATTATTATTATTATTATTATTATTATTATTATTATTATTATTATTATTATTATTATTATTATTATTATTATTATTATTATTATTATTATTATTATTATTATTATTATTATTATTATTATTATGATTATGATTATGATTATGATTATGATTATTATTATTATTATTATTATTATTATTATTATTATATATGAATGTTCAAAATGAAAAAAAAAAATCATGACTTTGTATTTTAATATCAATCCATAGACCAGGTAAACTGAGACCAGGCAATTGAGGAATACCTATCTTAATCTCTACCCTAGCATGACTAGTGTGGAGAGAATGGATGAAAACCCGATACCGTCATGTGCTTAAACAAAACGTACTTCGGCAAAAGATATGTTTTCAAATTAAGCTATCTGGCAGCAAAATGAGCGACTGGTTGGGGTCAGAGTGAAACGTGATCAATGTGAATTTATGCTTACTAATATACCATGAACTATGACACCATTCAAATACTGTCCTGGAAGGGTATTGGTAAAGCCCAGATGTTCTATGAACTTTGGGCCTACCATGCCTATACTATTCAAAGGCAATGCCCTCAAAATTCCATGCTCGAAAACATGTAAAATAATTGTCAAATTGACATGAATTAAATCAACATGAAACTTAGTGTAATGGCGTCAAATGAATGAAGAAAGGGAATGAAATCACGTAAACTTTAAATATTAAGCTGATAAATCATTATTAAAAATCAAAAATAGATGCATAAACAAACTTTAAATAAACATTCATAAGAAATATGTGTTTTTGTCTAAATTAAATGAAAAAATCATTATATTTCTTCAAATCATGTTCATTAATTTTTATTTAAGTAAAGCTAGTGTTAAAAATAATATGTTACTATTTTCATGGTCTTATTTTCCTCCCTTTTACTGTATTAATACAAATACGTTTTACATTATGGTTAAATATTGTATTGACTTTATTACACAGCATTTCGACTGCACTTTATTGAGCTTTCAGTAATTAAAGAAAAATGATATTAATATGCCTAGTTGAATACCTGAGACATTTTTTTTCTTTATTATTTTCCAATTGTACTTTGAAAAAAAACGTATTCTTTTGGAGTTCTTAATGTTATATTAAATATTAACATATGACTGTTAAAACAAGTACTGTGCATAGCTTTTACACATATTTACATTACTATGAATGGGGATGACATGACAAAGCATGTTTTCGTACAGAGACATGGATTTACACGAGGGAGGTTTGGCTTTATAAACGTGCTCATTCATGGGCATCATGAGTTCGTCTGGATTACTCATTATTTGGATTATCTTTCAAATCGTTCATCTTCAACAAAGAGCATGTAACTGAGAAGGCTGTCAGGAATGATGGGCCCAGCAGAACCTCTGCAGTGAGCGCCATCTTCTGCAAGTTTCTATCTTACCGTAAAATCAAAATAGTCTTTCAGAAGGCGTTTATTTACTGTTTTTTCATATTATCTAATAAAACATTCGATTGCTGGCACATATAACAAAAAAATATATTATTTTTATTGCTGAAAATGTACCATTTTGCATCTCTTTGAAATCAAGAAATTGTTCCTCTTTAATTTACTGATATTAGATTTATGTAATTCCTGGAGAAGAGGAATATAATGAAAGAAGTTATTTCGATTAGTGGCGTTAATGAGTGATCCAAGGTATCATACAGGGAGTCCGACTGTTAAGTGCGAATAAACTACATTGATAGCGGGTATTAATGTCATGTTGTGATAACGTGTACATGATATGGCGTTGTAGCGACAGAATGGTAACAAGAGATTAAAGGCGTGATACAGATAACTCACTTCTTACCGCAGTCGTCACTTTAATGCAGAGTGTGATTTGTGAATAATATGGATATAAGAAGAAATTTGAATGACTCTTTGTTTGCTCATGAAATTAGGGACTCTTTCAAGAGAAAAATATAGACCCTTTCACTCCTGGAAAGAAACAGTGTCCCACAGTTGTAAACCTTTTATGTGAAATACAGTGTAAACACAATGAAAAATCATCTTCACACTGTGAAAACAGTGTTTTAACACCGTGAGTCACACCTTCAAATTGTGAGAGAGTAAATTCACAATACGAAACTAAACATCACTATGTGAACATTTTGTGAAATAGTACACCCCTGTGTGTAATTACCTTCACACTGTTAAATTCTAGCATTTTATCATCGCCGATTATGTCAACACACTGTGGTACACTGTGTTATTTCCAGCACGTCCAGTGAGGTTCTCAATAAAGCAGTTTCACCCAGTATCCTAAGGTATGAGCATTCAACCTCAAGGATATTATATAACCAAGGCGTTGTTATGATTTCGACTAAATTAGCATAATTCATATGCGCCTGTAAAATGGTTTCCTGATAGAAATGATCCCTTTAGCAGTTGAGAGTGTGCGCCTCAAGTGCAGAATCGTAAACAAAACTCAAAAGACCAATAAAACTTTAGCTTTGCTCAATCTAATTGGCGCTATATTCAAACACATTAATGTATGAAGAGCTCATTTTCAAAATGTAGTACATCCATTTTCCATCGATTTTTTTTAATTTTTTAAAACATTAATCTACTCATTTTTGGCACCTCTACACGCTTTTACAAACAGAAAGCTGAATTTTCAATAAGAAGGGTGAAAAAATTACTTTCAAAAATCATTTCCTTTCCAAATGGTACTGCATCCATTTCAGTTCATTTCCAAAAGGTACTACAGCCACTTTTTATGTAGTCCCATGTATTTGTTTTTATTGCATGTAAATAATGCGTAGTTGTTTGGGTTTGCCAGAGCATCAGTGAAAATGTACAACTCAATGCAAAGTTTGATTTGTTTTAAAAATGGCATCTATTAATTTACAAACTCTGAGACATATAATTTCCAAAAGGTACTACATCCATCAGAACAAAAAATTAAACATTTATTTACAGAAAAACTTGCAGACCTAGATTATTGTTAGATTGGTTTCCCTTCAGTATCATTGAATAGAACAATCTTTAAAAGTTTAATTCCAAACAGACACTCCTATCAATGAAAAATATAAAAATAGTGTTGTTTTTTTCTCTGAACCAACAAATATGGATGTACATGTAGTACCTTTTGGAAATGACCTCTTCATATACGTGAGACAAAAATAATTATAATATCGATATGGAGCATAAGCATCAATAACAATAATCGTTTTCCAATCCGGTTTTAAATGCCATCTTATAACTTCCCGGGAAGAAAATATCAATCAAACCACTTTCTAGGGCACTTATGAGCAAACTATCTCCTTTTGTGGAACGGATTCAAAGAATTTACCGACAAGAGTTGAGAGGTTTGCTGGGAGTATGTAATGTAAAACTCACAATGGGAATATATTGTTGACGAGTGCATGGCAGCCCCTGGTGCATCGCCCTTGGTACGTTTTGTATGGGTTAAGTAATTCTACCTAAAAACATCACCTCGTTGTGTAATTATTGTAATATCTTGTCTACTCCATTTCGTTTATATTTTATCTGCGTCTCTTTCTTAATTTCCATAAACTTTTTAATTGGGTTTAGGCAGTCTAGGTATTACAAATTTGAAATGAAGGACTATGTCATTTCAAGTGCTCACTTTAATTTTTGAATATTGTTTCGTTTGTGGTAGTTCGGTAACTCTGTGTTCACTACTACAGGATATTGTTTTAAGTATAAAAAAAGACACACTAGATTGTAAAATGTTTAAACATTTTTTGGTTAAAAGATGTAATAATAATCGAAATATTAATCTGTCTGTATAAATTTGTCAGAATGTTTGGACATTTAACACGAATTCTGCACGGTTGAAAAAATGAACAACACTCTCATTCTATAGTTTTTTCATGATTTTTCATCTTTCCATTCATTTTTTTGTTAAGAAAAACGATGCTGACATTTAGAATTAACACAACTCCACAGATTATATCGCCTAATAATTTTAATGCAGCAACAAAAAGATAAATATATAAATAGAAAATGAATAAATAAAATAAAAATAGAAACAATAGTAGTAACAATCCTTAACATACGTAGAGCCCACACCTAAAGATGAACGGGAAACAGTGCTGCTAGGTTAAACGGCAGTATAATGCAAAAATAAATAGCTTTCTACAACCATAAAACATAAAATCAAAAAGGTATATATTTCAATTACGTCTAATCCCTCATATGACCTGGATAACTATATCGCTAATATTCCTCCATATACTTTACAGGTCTTTAAGCGGAAAGACCATCATGTTTATCTTCCAACTTACACGTTGTTCCTCCTTCACCACAAGAGAGATCAGATGTGTTGCAAACTGCTTAGAGATTAGCACCGAATTATCACTGTGCTTCAATTACAACTTGAGGTAATCAACCCGTCTACCTAATGGGAGGGGCCATCTTGGGAATATTAGGATAATCCCAAGAAGTTATGTATCCAGTTGTATTATTACTCGGTGATAATTTTTCGTAAGACGATATTGTTGGAAATTTTGATGTACAGTCTTGTTGGCGATTATAATTGGCCAAGAGGCGCCGATAATGCTGTCATTAGGTTTGGTTGCTGAAAGATAGACCGCGAGGACTTTTTTTTTAAATATTAAAGTCATAAAAGAAATTCTCTAATTTTGTGGAGGCATGATTTGATAAATTATTGATTTGTCATGGTAGCTGTTGCATGTTAATAGACGAATAAACAGCCAAAATACAAAGGTTTTACAAGGTGTGATTATCTAATTATATATCTAATTACTGAATATATCACTATTTGCAAAACTGTACCTGGTACAACTTGGTAACATTGCAGTCAATGTACGGGAATATAGCGTGGTATTTCCGATCACATTAAAATTTTCACTTATAATGAAGCATGTAATGATGCCTAGGAAATTAATTTGTCAGCTCTTCAACTTTAAAAAATATACATGCCATGAAGAACAAAATTGTGACGATGTTACAATGACAGATTTACTAAAAATATAGTAAACCCGTCAGGCTAAATTTTTAACACCTGAAGGACTGTAAACAGATATCATATTTTCATTTTCTGTTTTTAATGACATACCCTGTATCAACGACACGAGGGGAAGTCTTTCTGCAATATTTTTATATATGATCCTCATTTATTTGGTGCTTCGTGTTAAGAAATTGCAGCTTTATTCCATAAGTTGATTTTACGTACAGTGGCGTATACAGGAGTTCAGGATAGGGGGCGCCAGGCCCGATAGGGGGGGGGGGCGCCGCCGATTTTTTTTTCGGATTATAACATGTACGGTCAATGATCGGTTTTCAAATTAGAGGGGGGCGCGTCCCCTGCGCCCCCGCCTGGATCCGCCACTGACGTACGACTAGCTCCTGGTGATCATGGGTACACGCTTTGGGCGTATTACCACTAGCCAGACACAGACCATAACCAACGCACTGTCTTCAGATTTTGGTATTTGTTTTATCCTGTACAACTATCCCATACTTTTGTCGGTTCCTTGCCAAATACGGTAATAATCGTAATAAAAGGAAATTCATATTTAGTAACTGAGGAATATTAAGGAATGAGAAATTAAGAAAATTGGGGGGGGGATATGTATACTCTTCTCCATTATAAATGCTGACAAAATGAGGCAGAACAAATAATTCAAGCCAAAATGTACATTTTGAATTGGAGGAGGATGCATATTACCTAAATACATTTTTGTCCCCTTTCTTTCAACCCCTAAAGCGTTTTATTTATTCCATAAAATCAAAACACATGTAATGATTCCATGCTGAACAGTCTGTAGACCTATAATAAGAAATTGTCTCGTCTACGCCGTGGCGTGTATACATGGAGACACCTGGAAGACGATGAAAGCCTTTAAATGTCTAATCATACCCTCGCAATAAATGTTTATATTACACGATTGCGTTGGATTTGTTTTGGTGTGACAGATGAATCGCACTTAATGCCGCTTTTATTTGTCTTCAACACGTGGCATGATAATGAATTCATGACTGATTAATTGTTCGTTTCCCGACCGAACGTCGTGAGTATTTACATATCATGTCTGGCATGTTCGCAGCTTGTTGGTTTAGTGATTTGAGCTGTGAAATTATCCCTGTTCGTTTTATTTTTAAAAATATATAAATATAATATTTCATATTTGATCTAATGCACCACATTAAAACATCTGAGAGAACAAGCTGTGCTATCGTTAAATTTTTTTGTCACATAGGTATTTTTCTCACAGTTAATCCAGTATTTTGAGGTTCAAATTTGTCTGGTTATTATGTATGATATTTCAATGTTAAAAACAATAAAACACTTTACAGGAAGAATTTAATTATACCTTCTATGATAGTATAATTACACGCAGTGATCGATATCATGAAAGGTATAATTCTATGTTAATAATAAGAACTCCATTCTCTTCACTCAAATTATATATTTAGAATATTTTTGTTTAAACATTAAACCTTGATAATTGATTGAAGGTGTACTGTTCTTTTTATTTGAATATGAGATTTCAGCCAAATTATTTGAAGACAGAAAACCGGTATTCGGTACAATTAGGTATGATTGTTAGTAAAATTATGCTATATTTTCGTTTTTAATTATCTTTTACTATTTTACCAGTAACACTATATTACTTGCGACTATTGTTTAATCTTTTATCAACTGTTTAAACATCACCCAGAAGCAATTTACAGTAATCATCTCACCCTCTGTGTTATTGTTATTATCTTCATGAGATGAAGAAACATTGATATAAGTATTTTGTAACAAAATCTTCTTTCATTAACACTTTATACCGCACACAATTTACACCATGGTTTCTTGAAATGAAATCATCTTTATTCTTAAATTACATATCGCCTTTTTTGTTTTTGTTTTGTTTTGTTTTGTTTGTTTTTTTATCATTATTTTTTACTTGAACATTTAATGACTGAAAGCATTTAATCTAAGCATTTTCTATGAACATTATCCTTAGTATATGTTCGTGTCAGTCCATGACCAAAAAAAAAATCAAAAGAAAAAATCTTGATATATCGTCGTATATTTTTATTATGAAAATAAACCCACCAAAAGAAGTACCCTAAAATGCTTAAATGAGTGAGCATGTGGTTCCATAATTGGTATTTTTTATGCGAGGACCGGTTATCCAGCAGTTGGCGAGCCCGATGTATGCAGTACGTGTTATGAGGCAGGACTGAGACTGGTCGAGGCCTACTCAATGCTCTAGACGGAGCAGAAGGCGAGGGAAACCTGCTGTGGACGGTCATAAATCTTTATGGCGGTTCCCGGCTGCGAGGGCGCGCTAATTAAAAAAAAAAGAAGAAAATTGAACTTCTGAAAAATATCGGAAACTGCAAATACATGAAATTTGTCCCCCTTCCTGATTTTTTGCTGTGTTCTTGGGGTTCTGGTGTCGTTCTTCAGATAATGTTAAAAACAAACAAAACTAGAAGATACATGTAGGCCTATATGTATGTCGTCTAAAACTGCTGTCACCTGTTGAGGTGATTTTGTTTTCATACGGCTATAGCACAATGGAAAATATTTTGGTTCTATTGTAATACAAAGTTACATTACTCATAATATCAAAAGTTATAAACTAAAAATATTTTTACATTTTGATAATGGTAGAATATTAAGTTAAAACTGTTATTATGGAAAAAAAACTGTTATTAATTTGTCTTCATTCTTTATTTATTTATTTATTTTTATATTCATGTACACTCATTGACTAGTTACGAATGTTATAAAATTCTAATTTGTTATTGAATTATGTAGAAAAAAGATATTTATTAACTCTTGGTTACTAAATATGGCAGCATGGACATTAAGCAGTTAGTAAGTATTGTGCTTTTAATTAAAAAAAATATATATTTACAATTATTTTTATTTTATTTTGACATGGATGATGAACATAAAATTAATTAATTTGTTCTAACGATTTTTTTTTTTTTTTTTTTTTTTTTTTTTTTTTTTTTTATTGTCATGTATAGAGCCCTGCTGAGTTTATGATAAACTTATAATACACCTAATATTATCAAAAATAAAATATTGTTAAACAAAGAACAAAATAAAAAAAACGAATAATGAAAATCTAGAATATATATTTTAAAAAAATAAAAAATAAAAAAGCATAAGATAAGGTAAGATATGACATGTGAGTTATGATACAATATCAATTTAGATTTTTAAAAATATTATAGCTAAGAGTTTTTAAAAATGGATAAAAACAAAATAATGTTTCACGTATGTCAACACATAGGTCATTCATTAAAAAGCCTGTATCTAAATCATGCCATCAAACAGACAGCTATTTTAGAACAACTGCCTTTGTCTACAGGTGCGTTCTAACAATATATTATATACGCATATACAGAAAAGTAATTTCTAGTCTGACTTTCAAACATCATGTTAAATTGTAACGTGTCGGTGCGGCAGACCATGTATTTATGTATGAATGTAATTTAGAGCTGTGAGCAATAAAGCTTTGCTCATGCTGTTTTTTATCTTCAATTATACATTACTGATACAGAAATATAAGTCACTAACTAGCAAGGTAGTTCCGAATGTGGAAACCTCCGAATTAAGAATTAATAAATAAATAACAAATAACAAAGACTCTTATAGGCTGTCACACAACTACCACTTTTTTGTATTACGATAAGCCCATCTCAATTTGACCTCTGATCATCACATAAAAACAAGGGTTGTAATCAATACACCAAAACAGCAAACTAATTAATTAAACTCGAAATTTAGCCTTTGAATGAGACTAAGGGATCCCAGTCGTCTGCCTACCTTAACTGCCCCCATGGCAGCCCTTGGTCGCTAAACCAACGGGGAGGAGACGGACCCATGGATAACCCTGACCTTCGTGAACGGATTCCATAAATTAAAGAAAGTGCAACCCGATGCCAGACGATCTCAAGACGATGTTCAAGCCCAAAGGTTTGGTATGCTTTGATAGACTTGCTGCAAAACTGCACATATTAAATTATTTATGTTATATAATATAAAAAGGGCTCTATCTAATTAAGCTTCCCTTATGCTGCAGCCTTTAATACCGTATGAATTCTCTTTACGTTTTCATATTTTTTATGAGTGAATAATCATGTGAAATAATATAGGCCTATGTTATGTAGGCCTATATTGTTATATCTGTCGAGTGTCCCACGAAAATGATACATGCTTCAGAGGACCCCAATTAACTGTTTACCTCATAAAGCTTAAAATTAAAAAAAAAAAGGAAAAAAAGGCTCCAGTCCACTAAATTATTATCATTGAAAATGTAAACGGGGACGATTTTGCACAAAAGATTTTTTTTTTTTTTTTTTTTTTTTTTTTTTTTTTGTAATTAACAGTGACACCACTTTCATATAATGTATAATATTATAATTATAATATTGTTATAGAATCCTCCAAAAAAGGTAGATTAATATCGTTTGTTTCAGGTGAATAAACGAAAAATATTAAAATATCCTTTGCTTTATTCTTGTTATGTTAGAACTTTCCAAGGTCGTTGAGAACTTTGCAATGATATTTTTTGTCATAATTTTTTTTTTCGCCTCGCTTTTTTGCTGTTTTGTTTTGTTTTGTTTTTGTTATACCAATTTATTGCAACCCCTCCTGGATTATAGCTACCCGAAATTAACACAAGTTAACTTTGAAGAATAGAATTTGGCATTTCATTAAATGGTAGATTGTGTCACTTTTGTGTTTGCTTTGTGAATCTCATCTGTCAATTCTTATGACAGCCCACACCAAGAGACCAGACTACAATATGAATACACTGACTTTAATTGGCAGTGGTGCTATAATGTTTAATCCATGCAATATTGGGTAAACTTATGGATACCTGGGACGCCAAGTCTTGTATGACAACTAATGCAACATTTGAGGAAGAGTGGCTTGCGTGGGCCCTTCACAAATTCGAGCGTGAAATATGTCCCGGATGGGCCATTAATAAAGATGATATATCCATTGCGTCTTGCTGAAGTTGATGGTAACGACCTACTTGAAAATTAGGATTGGAAATGGTTTGTAAACAGAACAGAGAAAAGTGGAATTATTAATGGTTGCTGTATTAGGTAAAGTTGCCTCGCAAGATTTAGGGCGTTAGTGAAAAGAAAGAAAGAAAAGAAGGAATTGCTATGTAGGCAACGCTTTTGTCTCGGTGGAGTAAGAAACGTTCATTCAGAAACTCGTAAATCTGAATGAAATACAACCGCTGAAAATACCTTTAACAGCCTGGAAGGTTGTTGTTTTCAATTTATACTCCGGTTTGGCTTAAAGGGGAAGTTCACCCTGGAATTTTGTTGGTTTTAAGAAATGCAGAAAAATAAACGAAAAACATGAATGAAAGTTTGAAGAAAATCGACCAAAAGATAGCGAAGTTATGAATATTTAAAGTTTTGATTCTATGACGTCACGTGCGAGCAGCTCTCCCATGTGTTGTGTATGTAAATTCCATAAATTTGCCTTTTTTAATGGTTCTTGATAAAGGAATGGGTCAATTTGATAGAGGCATGTATATTAACATATGTTTGATGATGTATCGACCGCACAGGTGATATAATTAATTTTCTTCAGAAAAAAATGACACTTTATTGAATTTACACTACATAACACATAGGAGAGCTGCTCGCATGTGACGTCACAAAATCAGAACTTTAAATATTCATAACTTTATTATTTTTTGGTCGATTTTCTCCGAATCTCACTCATATTTTTCTTTTATTTTTCTGCATTTTTTAAAAATCAATTTAAACCAAGGGTGAACTTCCCCTTTAATAATAAGATAGATAGCACCCCTTTCAAATCCATAAGTCATAACTTTCCCCCTTTTATCAACAAACTAGTTGTGATTTTTTTTTTTTACACTTAGTTATCCCGATGTACCCTCAGACCAAGCATCTATTGTGTCTGTATTTACAAGCATTTAAACATTAAAAAAAAAAAAAACGATTTGTCTCCAGAGAAGACTTTGAAGAATTTTTATTTCATTTTTATTTATTTATTTTTTATTTTTTTGTTGGGGAGAGGGGTATTTATTTATTAATTCATTTTTATTTTATTTTATTTATTTTTTTTTTAAAGCAAAGGTACAACAAATACAAAAATATCTTTGAAAACTCACAATTTTTTTTTAATGTTAACTGAATGAATTGATGGTGGTAGAGACCTACTACTGGCATTAGCAATTAAATGCTGAGCTGATCTGAAGTCGTGGATGACATCATCATTAAGGCCTATGTCATGTATATCCATTTTTTCTCATTTACTGAATGAGTTTCGCCGAATATTAGCGATTCATTTATGAAAGGAAGTAGTCGTTCCATACCGGAGATATAAGAAGAGATCATTTAAAAATAAGAAAGCTAATGAGTAAAACCATACTTCCTACAACAAATTTCCACAACCTACAGGAATCTCAAAAACCTTTCAGGGATTTTCTGCATCCCTTTGTTTCTGCTGCATCACTATATCAAAATCTTCCGGTAAATTTTGCAGCAATATATAATTTCCGTTAACGATTCGAAAGTATTTGAAATTTAAGACATCCTAATAGTACGTCTCCGTGATGTAATCCTATGGTATCTTTAAATCAAAAGAAACAAATCCGAAATTTTCCATAGAAGTAAGTTTTTGACTGTAATAAGTTGTTTAAAATTGTTTTAGACTGACAGATTTTCCATTCAATTCACACAACCCTCGGTGAGCAAGCATTTGGGAGGATTTAAAAGCCGGACCTTTTGGCGATAAGGCAATTTTCCGGTAGGCTTAGAAGCGGGAAAGCATTTGAGCAGAGAAAACTAAGGAAAGCGGTGACGAAGAGATGCCAAGAATGAAATGGTTGGAACGTCAGTCGACAGACCCTGTCAAATGACGCACTATACGTGGGAACACTACATGGATCACGAAATATACTCTCTCTTCTCTGTGATTTGATTTGTTTTTGACATTTCCTCAATTTGTTTTTAAGTAAGTCAACTTTCTTTCTCGATAGTTGAATTCTCAAATTCATTATACACCATCATTTATTTAAATGACAAACTTTCTAAAATATATTGATAAATGTTTGCTATAATACCGGCATTTATTGAAATGTTTAGGAATCTGGGTATTTGAAGGGGAAATATAATAAAAGAAAATACGAAAATATCAGGTGTTGAATCAAGTTTTTTAGGGTAATCTATTATTTGTTGTTGTTGTTTTCTTTCGTTTTCTTTATGGTTTTTTAAAAAATAAATCCTGGGATAGTGAAAGATCTCAGATGTATGCAAATCCAAAGTTATAAATCAGTAATGTCATTACAATAGCGGGTGGTATATTAATGTACGTTTGACCTGCAAAGCAAATTATTTTTAAAAATAAAAATAAAAATGAGATGATCGTCGATAAGTGAAATCTGACAAAGACGGGACCTAATAATGAGCAATGTGGGACTCCACAGGTGCTTGGCTCATGAGTCAGAATGAATTGTTCAATGCTGACGATAATAAAGTTTATATACAGGCCATTTCTGATTGATAGTACAGCCCTATTTTGATGTTATTGAATATCTACTTGGCTATTATTTTGCTTAAGTTAAGTAATAATATGTATAATATGTCGGAAAAAAAAAAGAAGAGAGATCGGATATCTGGAAGATTAAACATAGAGAAATTGGGGATGAGAGAGAGACGTACACACATACACACACACAAACACTCAAACTTTACAACCTCACACACACACACCCACATCAGTATCACATCATGATAATGCAAGAAAATGCAAGATATTGAGCAGATTGGGAAAAAAAATTGATGAACACTGAAAAGAAGAGAAAGAGAAGAAAGTTTTTATAACGCCAGCTATAACGTTGTAGTCAGTCCTCCCTTGCTGAAGACTGAAATGTTGAGTAGAACCGGCGCAGGATTTTTCCTCAATGGTTCCATGCACGAATGATAAGTTTCCACCTTCAATCTCATTAATTAGTCAACACGCTGTTTAGGTTTTGTGTTTCCCACTAGGCTTAAGTCGGGTTGAGATAGACTGGTTGATGAGTTTCTGAAGGATGCAAAACGCAATTTTACGTGGAAAACCATTCTAATAAATCTTGTTAAAAAGTTTAAACAATTCAGAACGCCCTCACTCGACCTGAAACTGAAAACCTCTACTAAATCTTATTGAAAGCTTTAAACAATTCAAAACGCCCTCGACTTGAAACTAAAAAAAAAAATTAAAAAAATGACATGGAGCAGACCGCAGGTTCGAACACGGTCACATCTCTCGGATAGTGGCGTTAAAGGTCGGTCCAGACGTAAATAATCATATCTGATTGATACAAGTCTGTCAAAAACCCAATACCCCCCCCTTTGACCTTTTTTGTTGTAAAAGATCAAATACTGGATATCGGCTTATTATATTATGTACATCATTATCAAATTGCCCTTTCTCATCTCCTCATAATTGTTGTCAGTTTAATATCTAACAAATTCATATTGGCTACATCCATACCAACTACCAACATCCATACCAACATGTACGTCAAAAGTTTTGTTTTGTTTTGTTTTGTTTTGTTTTCTTTTTTTTTTTTTTGTCTTCTTCTTCTTCTTCGTGTTTGAACGAGCCCGATGTTATTCCGATCCCTTCCTGATACGACACCTGCGCAAATATGAAGATGATCGTCATCACATCGGATGTTTAACTCCGTATTATAGAATAATAGTTACATCCGTTCCGAAGCATGTTAAGTCCAATAATAACTCAATGTCATGAACCCAGGCACTGATTTGATTTATCCAAGCTATAACTGTTTTGAATTGATGGACATCTTTGGTGAAATAAGCAGAATATCCCCCCCCCCATATTACAATATCATGCGATTATTCTAAACTAAATTATGTCGAGACATACTAAATTATTCCGATTAGTCTCACCTGGGCCGAAGTCAATATAAATATACTTGCATGAGTGCTATTTTGGAATAGTTTTAGATAGGACTTTATTCTTAGATACAGTAAATAGACCTCTAATGAATTTAAGTTTTCGCCCCATCCCCTCCCCCCCCAAAAAAAAATGAATCTATTTAACTACTTTTGTTCATAATATTTTCTATATTTCTTAGATTAATTTTGAGGTTGTTGTTGAGAATTGAGATATTTTTTACATTAAAATTTAAATGTATATTTTTTTGTAAGGTAGATAAAGAATATTCAGAAAAATATGTAAGTTAAGGACATTACTTTATTCTCTAAAAGCTTGAATTCTCCAGTTATACAGTCTGTGTCAAATAAAATGGTACAAGTGGAAAACATTTTTTTAAAGTATGAAAATTAATATAAAGTACGAAAATCAGGCTTTCTTCTGAAATTGTTTTCATCCCATTTGGTGCTTTAGATCTTGAGATATGAACAGTTTTTTATTATCAAGAAAAGCATGGGTTTCGCACATAATAGCCATGATGGATTTCAGCGCACCGAAACAAGAGTTGTGCGTAATTTCGATTAGCTCATCGCTGCACAAAATTTAGCATAGGGTAGATGTAGGGAATACCGGACAGTAGGAAATATCGGACGGTCACCACATGTCCAGCCCTAGCCAACATAAGATCAACTGAGTTGAAATACCGGCATCTTTTGGTCAGGTGGTCTGTCTGGGAAGGTTGAATGCTGTATTCGACAACAGCAAGTGAAAATCTCCGAGAAAACTACCTCAATCTGTCAAGGTAGGAAAATTGCAGCCTGAAGAATGGCCTGATGTAAAAAATTGACATTTTAGAGAATGTGATGGTATAAAAATAGAATTGGGCCATGACCTCTATTTCATGCATTATCCACATGTGTGGAGGGTGGGCCAAACGTGTATGGAGTGTTTGCACTGTACAAAGCCTGTGTATTGGGGTGGCAGTGTGTTGAAAAGTGCTAGTCAGTCATTTCTTTTGTGTAGGGAATACCGGACACCACATGGACGGTTGTTTTGTTTACTTCCGGGTTGAGTTGCTAAGCATGTAGATCAAATAGTAAAGTTGCATATATAATGTATTATATTTATTTATTAAATTGTTTGACAATTTTGAAATGTCTATTTCTCTTATTATTATTGTGATATGTCATGATCTACATGAGATATAAAGTCATTCTGATGTTTTGAAATTTTGTAGTAAAATGCATATAATCTTCTAAAAATGAATAATGTTATAAAAAAATCAATACAAACATGTTAAGTTGATGGTTTACATTCAAATCAGTGCTTCCAGACAGATCTTTATACAAAAAAAAGGGTAAAAACATACTGTCCGGTATTTCCTACACTGTAGGGAATGCCGGACAATTTACGATGACGTCATTATTTGCATATAACTGCCTCAACAAATATTTATTACCTCAATTTTTGGGGAAAACAAAGTTGAATGATGTAGCTAAGCAATGAGAATCTTTTTCTTGTTGATTCTATTGTTTTCATGTGCTAATTAAGCAAATGAGCTTAAGTGACCGGTATTCCCTACATCTACCCTAATTTTGTTGTACGAAAGATATTTACAAAACAAAGTGCATCAGCAAAATAATCTTTTGGCTTTAAGTGGTACCACATTCACACATCATTTGAGAGGATTTATACCTAAATAATTTTTTTTCTCGACTGTTTCGATTTTGACACAGACTGTATGTACAAGATATGTACCGATTTCTTACTAATTCCTAATAAATTTACAACGGAATCTCCCACCGAAAGCAAAATTACATGTACCGGTAAAATTGTACAACTAAACACATTTTATGATGCATGGCCCTTTTAATACTACAAAATTATTAAGTATTTGTATTGCTTAGCCCAGTCCTCTATATTGGATCTTTTTAAAATGTCCAAAGAGGTGTCAAAACCTTTTTGTAGAGGAGAAATGCATTTAAAAAATAATTAAAAAATCAAGTGAAGTTTCTTTCCCAAGAGATTACTTTCAGAAAACATTTTATTAACGTACTCTTAAGTGTCTGTGAGAGAGTTGACAATTTCCTATCTTTTTCTACCTTTAAACCTGAGCAAAGGTGATGAAAAATTGATTTCCTGCGCGCAAAAACAAATAACAACGGATAGACTCTATTCACGCCATAGACTGACTTATATTTCCGAAATCACCCGCGGCAAAGTCTTCTTTTTCCAACTTACTTCATATTTGATCTTGATTTCTAAATTACAGGTAACCTTTTTAAATTTCGAAACGTCAAACTGCTCATTTAATGTACGACCCTCCCCTTTTTCAGTATTATGTGAATGAAGACGGAACAAATTATAACACAAATGTAAATAATATACATCAATTCTGATTCTTAATTACAGGTAACTTCTTTCTTTCTTTTTTCGAAACGTCAAACTGCTCATTTAATGTACGACCCTCCCTTTTTCAGTAAGACGGAACGAATTATAACACAAATAAATAATATAACATAATTCTGATTTCAAATTACAGGTAACCTTTTTTTTTTATTTCGAAGCGTCAACTGCTCATTTAGTGTACGACCCTCCCCTTTTTCTGTTTTATGTTAATGAAGACGGAACGAATTATAACACAAATGTGAAATAATCTAAAAATTAATTTAAATAAATCAATGAAAAATAATTTAAGGTATGGTGACATTTCATCTGAAATTTCATCGACTATTTAGTTTCAATTCGAATAAGATAAAACTAGTTTAACAATATTCAATTTTTAAATAACATTTCATTTTTTTCAAAATCGTGGAAATGATTTCAGAGGAAATACATAATTTATATCATTATTCTTGCTACTCAAATGGTCATGAAATAATTAGTAGTACAAACAAGTTTTGTTGTGAAAAGAAAAGAAAGTAAACATATAAAAATATCTGCGTTTATTATTCAATGTCAAGCAATTATGATTATTTATTATTCAAGTTGTTAATTGATTATATATATGAAGTTTAAATGCTTTTATAGTTATTCCTTGAGCGTAAAAAATTTTTACGTACATGGTTATTCTAAACACAATGCCTATCTTGAAAAAAGATGCTATTAATTGTAATTGGTGAAGGAACACATTAAGTAACGTTCAATAACATCTCATAGACTAATAACCTCAAAATAAAGTACATGAATTTTTTATCCTCATTTATGTCTATATTTGTATGCTAAATTGCACAATAAATTGCTTTCTCATCGGTCATTTCTGCCATGGTACAATAATGTGTTATAATGATAATTATAGAATATTTTGGGATATTGTTGTTGGAAGGATGATATATTGATATCGTACTCTTATTATTGACATATACGTCAATTTACGAAAAGCATTAATTATGGTGAGTTGAGAGATGTTGTGGTGATATCATTTACTAAACTGTTTGTATTGATGCATATTGTATGAATAGTCTGAAACCGATCCCCCTCCTTAAAATGAGAGGAGTGCCCCTCTTCTTCTCTATTTGCGAATATTTTCGTTCCTGCTTTCTTTTCTTTTTTTTTTCTCCTTGCTCATTTGTCGTTTTTTTCTTCTTTTTTTTTTTTTTTTTTTTTTTTTTTCTTGTTTTTGTTTTTGGAGAGGAATTCCTGCTGAAGCAGGGGAGCTCTGTAGTAAACCTGATACATTCCTCTGCTCGGTTGAGTGACAGAAGAATGACAGCAAGAATGTTCGATCGCCCATTGTTCTAGATACATGACGCCCGCGGTCTCGCCCGTACTGCCCCAGCAGGCTTTGCCGATAATTCACTCCAAACAGCTCATCGCTTACACTCGTGTTATCATTAGCATTAATCCGAGAGGGATCTTGAAACAAAAGCCGGGCGACAAGTGGTCACCAATTTTCTCGCTTTTCTTAAGGTTGCAGCAGTGATGGTAACCTTGGTTAATGGTCAGTTAACGGTGATTGATCAGGAGACCACCGAGCCTGGGTGTGGGTAGGCCCACCTCCCTCCGAGGCATAAGGTGGGTAAGGGGACCTGGGAAGGGGGCAATACAATATTAGACTAATGAGTCGGACATCCAGGGTAAGGTATGTAGACATTCTGGACGCGACGGTGGTCACTCTGGACTTCGTCCTTGTGTTGAGTTCAAGCAAAGTCCAAGCAAATCCCTGGACTCCTCAGACTCCGTTGGTGTGGAAAGAAACGATTGCCATGTGAATGAATTGTGATGACAATGTAATAAGTTCACACTGCTTTAAATTTTATTCCTAAATACAAACATGAAATATTTTCTTTTACTTCTATTCTTAAAATCTACAATCACATTATAGACATACAATCACATGATATAAGGCCTACCTATAATCAAAGTTGTAAGACCTATTATGATCGCATGTAAATATGAAACTGGGGTCTTTAAGACACTGCGATGTTTGATATGCCACGTTGCTAGGCATTACTACGTGATGATTCCATGTCGGGAAGACCTTTGGAATGTACAAATGGAATATAATTTTTGAAAAGTAGATTAATGCATCACGTTATTCCAGGACAACCCCCGCGAAACAGCTATCATGTAAACATAAACTTAAACATAACCCTATTTCCAGAGGGTAGCGTCATGGGGTAATTGTCCAGGTGGTAGTTGTATTACGGAAACAATGTTTACTGGTTCGAAATATGAGATGATGATCCTGGACATTTAAATGTAACAAAGATTTGCGATAACGGCTATAAAATTGAAATTATAAAGGTAAAATCTTAGTGACCAATCAATTATCATTGGCCACTACTCGATTTTCAAGACGGCGTGACCACGGAAGATCAAATCATCGTTGGACTTGTCTTTCAAAAGATAACCCATGGACAAGTCGGACAAATTTCTGAGCCCTAATCCTCATCGTGTTTTCAGATTTCATCAACATCCTCATGTGAACGGTCAGCAGAATTCATCTAGGGCTAGGAGAACATCACGTTGTCCGCCTGCCTCGACCATCGTTACATCGGGGTAAGACGAGACGGGCAGCTTGAAGTCAAGGGGGTTGGCAGGATGATATATGAGATGGATGATGTTGTTTATACACGATCCCCATTGTAGCTTGAACGAGCTTGGCCTTAAGTCAAGTCTATTGCCACCTCATATCATCACCTCATTAACCTATCATTCCGTAGTGGGACGAAAATGCTTTATGGCTCTTTCTCCACCACAAAATACTCTCAAATTTTAACGAGCGTTATGGACACCAAAGGGCAATTTGTTTAACGCGTAATTTACTCATTAGTTTACTCAGTGCTGGTGTACTATTGCAAAAGAAGTAAAGATAAGAATAAACATGAAATGCCTTAATAGGTGGGGGAAAATATTACCTAAAAGGACGTTATAACAGGACATCTTTAATGAAACGACAATGGTTAATCTTGTATTTATTTACGTTATGATGCTCAATTTCTTTTTTGGACGAAAGAAGAAGAAAAGAAAACAGGCTTGCTCTTTGAGGACACACTTGTAATTGTCTCTCAATATGAGAATTGGAAAATCGTTTATAGTGTTTATAAAGAGACCATTTAAACTTTTAGCATGTAGACTTTGGTCATACCTATAAAGGAGGTTTTAGGGGTGCAGTGAGAAAATGAAAAAAAAATTGACCTAAACAATGTAAACCGGCCACACATTGATAGTACCTTGGACAACTTGATATCCAATTGGAGTGATCTGAACCATATTATGATGTCTTTATCTCTTTGCACATGTAAAAAAAAAAGGAAACGAAAGTTACCTACCACTGACTTTATATGATTTTTGTTCATTGTACAGTTTGGGGTAAGTTGCATTTTCTACGACCAGATCCAATCATTGTACAAGCCTGCGTCCATTTGGTTCCTCAGGAGCGCCCTCTTGTGTGTGATTTGAAATATGCAGATACAATTAGCATCCTTAGCTATCCGAGTTGTACTTGGATGGTAGCCGTTTCTTACATGGATGTGATCATCATTGTAACTTGATTGAGTAAAGGCCCGATCCCACTGGCGGGAGGATTAAAGGGGACCAATACCCAAGGAAATAGTCATTTTTATAAGAAAGAGCACAATCAGAGGAGCAATTTAAAAAAGGTTTCATCAAAATCGGTTATAAAATAAGAAAGTTA
This sequence comes from Paracentrotus lividus, assembly GCA_940671915.1. Taxonomy (NCBI): domain Eukaryota; kingdom Metazoa; phylum Echinodermata; class Echinoidea; order Camarodonta; family Echinidae; genus Paracentrotus; species Paracentrotus lividus. Next base: position 23,798,831 of record CALNVZ010000174.1, read on the forward strand.
TGGAAGTTTGAAAGGGTCTCGTTTTACCTTCAATGGGGATCCTCAAACTGGCAACATCGGCTTCAAAATGGCCGATTTTATGGACAACTCTCCATTGGTTTTGTACAAATTTTTTCAGATTTTCCCATTTTCTTTCAAAATATGTCTTACTCCTTCTGACCTCAACTATGTTTGTGTGAAATATATTTCCCATGACATATTTGAGCTCAGAAGTAAATAAGAACATATTTGAAAGAAAACGGGAAAATCTGAAAATTTGTTGTACAAAACCATGGAGAGTTGTCCATAAAATCGGCCATTTTGAAGCTGATGTTGCCAGTTTGAGGATCCCCATAGAAAGTTAACGAGACTTTTCAAACTTCCATAACTCTCTTATTTTATAACCGATTTTGATGAAATTTTTTTAAATTGCTCCTCTCATTATGCTCTTCCTATGAAAGTGATTATTTCCTTGGGTATTGGTTTCCTTTAATTGCGCATGAGTTGCGAATACAAAATTCGTTCATCCGCAACAAAAAACAAAACAAAACAAACAATCCGCAATTCACACGCAAATCATCCTAAAAAGCTAGTGGGACCGCGCCTTAATTCTTTTTATTATTATTATTATTTATTTTTTTTTTTTTAAAGCAAGTAAGCAAGTAATCGTGTGTTTAAATCTTGTGCCTCATTTTAACAGATATGAAATGTTGTATTAAAATTTATATATATATATATCATTATTATGATAGGTGAAAAGTGGTGGCGTACAAAATGTTAGATATACGTTTGGTCAGGTTCACAGATGTAATAAATATTCTTTTTTTGTATCCAAGCACAATTAATTTGAAGAGTTATTGTTATAGTCGACCGTATAACCGTATAATAAACATTATTAGCCACAGGAAATAATTAATTTACATTTATATAAATCATCTAAAACATAACAAACGAATGCATTAGTTGATTCTACGACACTTTAATATACGTTATCATTATTAAAATTCAAGGCAAAAATTTTGGGAGACCTATCATTGACTTTTTTGAAAAGATGTCATTTTCTTAAATGTCTTTATTCAGTTAAAATGTTGATTGACGTGGGATTTTCCGAGTGTTTTCCTTCACATATGCGATCTGTTTAATTTCAGGAGAACGAGTTTTGGGAGAAAGCGTATACGGCTCTATCAAGTCCTCATACCAAGCTTCATATAAATAATCTTAAAACCCAGAGATCCATCATAAACCCCAAAGAAATATGTCCAGCGGTGTCTTTGCAAATGATTTACCATTCCCACACCTGAGAGTCTATGTTTATTTAGGTAGTTTTATAACTTTCATCACGTACCAGTCCGAATTCATCTGACGAGGAACAGAAAAGAGGAAGAAGACGCTGAACTCTTTTCTATTTTTTATTTTACAAATGCACACCGAGGATCATCGTAAATCACCAATAGCTAAGAGAGATGGAGCAAGGAGTTGAAGAAGTTTCTCCTCAGCTCGCTCCCATCGTGAAAATGGGATTGTCAAGTTGGATGTTTGATATCGATAAATCGTGGCCCTGAACGTGCACGCCGTGTCATTGGCTAAAAACTGCGCTCTTCACATCTCCTGGGATTATTTATAAGTTTGTGAAAGATTAACAAATATTTACGGGCAGGCTCAGAAAACAATGGCACAACTTAACCAAACAAGCGACACAGGGAAAATATTGATGGCTTTGGCCTTTGACCGGGGGATGTCACAAATTTTGGTGAGGGAGGAGGAGTTTTTTCTTTCTTTTTCCATAGATTTCAACAGACAAGCGAGTCGTGATGACACTGCGTGCAAACATGACTTCGTCGAGAATGTCCATCCGCTTTAAAGCAATAAACAGGCGATCCTCCAATCACTTCTCACTCATCTTTGATAAATTCCCGTTGCCATGGCAGTGTTCACCTTCTAAAGTACACCCCCGGTGTAAGAGAACTATTAAGAATATACTCACCTCAGTAAAAAGCGATAATAGCAGACACAAAGTCGAAGGAGCGGTTTCCTCTCTCTGATCTCTAAGTGTCCATCTATCTTTCTTTATTTGCGGGGAAACAGAAAACAGTTTGAAAATGGTATAATGTTGGGCTTGAGAGAGTAATTCTTATGAAACAAACGTGAGAGAAAAGTTTCAGGTAAGATCAAAACAGAGTTAAAGATAATACACCAAGAAGAGATTTATCGTGGAAAATTGTAACAGCTGGGGTTGCCTGTTTGTGTATGTTAAAATCACGTCCGTGACCATCTTCCCAAAACTATCCCTGTTTCCGACGATTTATAACGGCGTGGTGCAAATTAAGTCTTTAGGATTGATGTTCAGGAATTTCTCTCTGTGAGCCGTGTCAAAAGAGCCAACAGCATCCAAAGGAAATATACAGAACCAAAACTATAAGATTTAACTTAAAGGCAAACTTAACTAAGAGGTGTTGTGGCCGAGTGCATGAGTGACCGGGTCTGCAAGTTACGATGTTCGAATCCCTGGCACGTCCTTTGTCAATATGTTACCGTTACGCTACATTTGCCATGCGAGACCCAGAGGAGGCAATTCAGAATGTTTGCCCTGTAAATGCTGAAGCATTCATTATCATGCGAAAAGAGTGTATGTGCGGTTTTTTTTTGTTTTTTTTGCTGTTGCTGTTATTTATTGTAGAGTTAATAAAAAAAAAAGTAAACAAACAAAATTGATCAATGACGATGAACTGATACAACATAAATTATATATCCTTGTCATTGCTCAAATCAATTCAATATCTAATAATTGCTGTGTATAAAATAGACATTATAGAGTAAATAGGTCATTAAAGAATTAGCTTTATATTTTCGTTATTATTTTTTTTTTCAAGTTTGTATTTTGCTCTTTTCATTCATTTTTAATTACGGAAAATTCATTTCCAAAGCATTTCATTTATTCATCTTTTGGGCGATTCCATGCTGTGTCGTACGGGACATTTTGACAACATTTTACATATTTTTGGTGTGAAAATAAAAGAATATTTTCTTGATTGATGGTGATCCTCAAGTAGTACAAAAAGGAGCACAAGAACCAACACTTAACTTGACTTTTACACATCATTTACAATTGAAATTGTAAATAGTAGTGTGTCGTACGGGACACAAAAATAACAGAGAAAACAAAGAGACAAAAACAACAACAGTATGGAATCGCCCTTTTATATCATCATGATCATGTTTTAGAGTGCCTTTGGAAGGGCGGATAGAAACCATAACAAAAAATTTATTGTGCTGAATGTAAATGATTAATTAGTTTTTATATGCCTAATTCATACTTTTTTAAATGATTAAAAACGTATTTAAAATTAGATTACGCATTCAATAAGTAGAAACCTGAAATTGAAAAGGTTAATTAAATTACATAGTCGTACGGACGAAGCATGATCTTTAAAATATATACATTTGCAAAATAAGTGACATCGCTCCTATTCTCTTCCCCTCAGTTCACGGCAAATAATGGAGAAATATATTTGTATTTTATGAATAAAGACAACTAGATCGAGAATTCATCTATTATTTATAAGTTTGCAATAAGCCAATCTCAATAATGCAAAGTCATTGCTTACACGACACTTCATGTTGACTTACTTGGTTGAAAATAAATGTCTAGATTGCAATAACCAATACTGTATTTTCGTGTGTAAAGAGTATTACTCATTTTATCAGCTTTTCCGTCAGTTATATTCCCTGGTTCACTGTACTGCTATCAGTATTTTACTCACTATAAGACTCAACACGTTAAGGGCAGCCGATTTTTGCTCATGAAAGTGGTTTATTTGTACAGCTTGCGACTGATATGATTTTGATATTAAATATAATTACTTTCAATATTGACTTTGCTTAGAAATGCTTACAATAATAATTCAAAACAATTATTTTTCATATACATGCATCGATATTATGTAAATAAAATACGAATATTACTTATTACATTAATATATGTATATATTATTTCATATGTCATATTACTTCAGTTCGTTTCAAAGAAAGAAAGGCTCAGTAGTTTCTTGAGCATAATCATCTCAATTCTTGAGGTGGAAATATATACTGTTTACCGCTAAGTTGAGCTTGAGCTTATAGGGAGGCCATTAATGAGGTTTATTTTAGTTTTGTTGGCACAACCCTTTAGGAGAGATCCCTAAGAGTTATGATTACTTCTCCACCTTGAACTAACACAGGAAAGTACTTTGTCGTTTCTAGCTACATTTTCCCCCATAATTCCGATTCGGAAGCTCAGTCATGCCTCAGTGCAAAACCGTGTGACTGTCTGTTGGCATTCCTTGTGGGTTAACAAACTTATTTTAATTTCCACCCTCTCTCGATTTTTCTGTCTTTGTTTCAGGACCTATTTTGTCTTTTTCTCCCCACCCATTAATCTGCAAATCGCTTTCTCTATCTACCCTCCCTCTCTCTAGCTCTCTCCCATCTCTCAATCGTGTGTCTGTATTGTATGCCTATTGGCTGATATATTTTAGTCTGGTATTTTATCTTAACATCTATCCTATACATCATGTACAATATATGAATAATATATGAATAAATGTATGAATAAATGTAAGAAGGCCATGGTCATTAACATGGATGTCTGGTTTCTTGTAAAAATCTATAACTATAAGCCAAGGATATCAAGATGATTTAGACTTTAATGTGTATTAAACGATCTTATTGTGCCAATCTTTCGGGTTGCTGCCTTTATCACATATTTCGGCAAACAAAAACAAAAAGAAAAGAAATAAACATGACACCCTTAAAGAAGGCTCCTGGCCGAAAGCTTGGCACAACAACGTAGTTTATTACACAGCAACATCTGAATCATTTTTTCGCTTATATTTTCTTATAAGGTAAATACAATCTTTATCATTATATTGCATTATGCACATTTTAGTAAATTATTATGTATAAATCCGAAATATTGATATCATATCCTATTGATGTTTGCATGGCCGTTTTGTACTTTGTTTGATTGTCGTTTAGGCCCCATAAAGGCACAGCCATGTCCGAAAGCTTGCAGCAAATGAAGGGAAGTAGAGAGCTTTATGTTTGGAATCATTTGGATTTGTTTATTTTTTGCCTATGCATAAATATATATGTATATATTTCGAAATCATTTGTTTTCTATTTGAATTGGTATATTTTCCTGACAGATACTGCACGATTATGTTGTGTATTATCTCAAAATGTGTTAATTGTATTTATTTTGATATAAAGACAGTACGATTAGTGTTAATATCTCTAGGATTAAAGGAAATAACCAAGAATATAGTTTACATGTCGAAATTCATATGCATATCAGTGGACCATGAACGTTATAAGCGTGATTAGCCTACATAGCTTCGAAATTATATAGCTGTATCAAGAGCTTTAAATACTATTTTAGACACTTGTTGTGGAAAAAACTTTAAGTTACTGCAACTGTTTATAGGGGGGAAAAAACTCGGACATTCGGCCGAGCTATCAAAGTAAGAAAGGAAAGTAACATTTGAAATGATCAAACGAATAAATAGAAGTGTAGGAAAAGAGGTCAACGTAGCTACGAGCATAATAATTTACAAGACATTTTAACACTTCTGGGATTTCTCAAACTATGTTCAACAGAAAAATATTCATAGTAGCCCAAAGCATATTATTTCACACTTTGCCCACTTTGACGTCACACAAAGTTAGTGGTCTCCAACAAGAATATAACTTGTATGACATATGAACAAGCAAAATGGTTGAGCATTATCGTAAAATTGCATGACCGATACCTGTTGGTCAAGTACCAATCCAATCTAAACCGTCCCTCTACCATGTCTACCTTTCCAATATTTTCTATTCCCATGAAACGTCTCTATTTCATGTTCATGTGTTTCAAATTTGCAACGATTGCCGACAAAGGTGTAAAATACTTGTCACTTTGGCTGTTTCCTGGAGGGGGCGTTGACGAAAGGTATTCTACCTTTTTTTTTCTTTTCTCTTATTTTTTCGTAATGGATTGTATCAAAACTACATCGATGGGAATCGAGAGAAAGTGGGATGAATTAAGGTGATAATTGTCACCATGGTGTCAGAAAGTGATGACAGTTTTGCTTTAGAATCTAATTCAAGAACCGTTCACTCCATTTTATATCAATTTATTCCTTTTCTAGGGGTGTCGACCGGCACAACAAGAGGAGGAAACCCAATATAAATCGGAAATAACACAGTTATTATAATATACATTCATTTCATTGATCATGTGAAACATTTATACAACAAATCGCCATATCTGATGTAAGAATTTTGTCTGTTTCTCTTGTTTTGTTTTGTTTTTGTTTTTGTTTTTTGTTTTTTCTCTCTCTCTCTAGCATGTCCAGGTATATATTTACCATGTTTACGCGAGTTATTTTACAAAATATATTTCTGACCCAACAAAACTGTTTTCTCACAATGATGATAACATGAGCATAAGGATAGAAATAAAGTGAGATTAGAAGGGCAGTGAAAAAAGGAAAGTTGAGATGTGATTGAACTGAAATAGCTTCTGTCATATCTAAGATCAAAGTTCAAAGGTCACGGTCCTGGCAACCAGATGACCCGAGGGGAAAGTCCTTTTTACAATTCCACTGTGATAAAGAGAGGGTCAAGGGAAGAGAATCGGTAACTTTAGGTGAGGTCACGTGTCCTAGGGCACCGCATCAAACCACGTCTTACTTCTCACCTCCTAGTCTTGACACCCAATCATTCGAACTTGAAGAGAGAAAGGTGGAGAGAAAGAGAGAGAAATAGAAAAGATGGTTCTGGGTCAATTTCATTTCTACACGTGTTTTCCATGACAAATGATAAGAATTGAGAGATAAAAAGAAGATTAAAGCAATTTATATTTAGAATTTTAAAGTGGACATATGTTCCAGTTGTAATTAAAATAAATTTATTTGAAGTGACGGATGGATCAAGCTTACTGAAGAAAAAAAACATAACTTTCTCTGCGATTGTTCTAATATTAACATATATATATATATATATATATATATATATATATATATATATTTCAAACCCATTTCAAACACGATATACGCACACTTCCATGCTAAAGTCACGCACGTTCATCATTATTTGAAAACGACAATAATGTGAATTTATCTATTATCTATTCACCTAAAGCTCACTTCAAAATTTTTACACTTACCATGATTATAGTGTTTATTCATCTCTCTATCTATCTCTCTGTCTGTCACACCCACACACACACATACACACACACACACACAAACACACCCATAAACACACACACACATTTTATACATACACAAGCCCTCTTTCCCTCTCTTTCTCCATCTGTGAGTTTATGTGGATTATCCTTAACTTATGCAAACAATGATTAACGAATATTTAGCTGCTATTCAAAACTGGCGACTACACAACGAACTTCTGTTAAACGTAAAGAAATTTAAGCTTATTGCAAAACTAAATCATTTAACAATGTCATTGTAAGGATATGTGACTCTACATTGGATACAGTAAATACATGTGATTACTTAGGGGTAACTCTTGATAAGGAATTATTAGGGAAATCACATATTGATTCTGTCAGATCTAAACTCTTATGTAATCTTTTTATGCTCCGAAGACTAAGACCATATATTGATGTTGACACTGCTGCTCTTTTATACCATACAATGTTACACCCTCATTTTGACTATTGTAACACTGGATGAAACTTGATTCAACGGCTATGAAAAGACTCCATATACTTCAAAACCGAGCTCTCAGAATTGTTTTGCATGTAGATTATCGTTTTAATAGAATTGCATTGTAGCAAACGCTCTCCATAGACTGTTTGAATGTAAAAGTAAAGAAAGACTTTGTTATTCTGGTTTTTAAGCTTCTGAATAACTTGCTACCTGATATACTCTGTTCCAAAATCAATGTTAAACAACAAAATCTATACTCTCTCAGAAATATCGAAAGGATAATAACCTTGCCCAAACCAAAAAAAAATTTTTTTTTTTGGAAAAAAAGCACAGTATATACTGCCAGTCAGTTATTCAACGACCTTCCACAAGATATCAGAACAAAAACAAAATTATCTGTATATATAAAAAGTGTTGAAAATATTTTCCATACATGTTTCTCATATACCCCCACCCCTCAGTTGTATGTTCGACAACTGAGGGGTCTTCTTCTTTTTTTTAATTATCTTTTCCTATGTTACTATTTTTGTATTTGTAATTTTTAATGTTGTAATTAGTTATTTTATGTATTATATGTATTCTTATGTATTCTTATGTACGGACTTGCTGAAAACAGCCTTGCGGCTGATAGCAGGTTTTTTCATACCGTATTTAAATAAATAAAACAATACAAATAAAACAGTCATTACAAAACACTTTTACATATTTGGGTTGAAAAATCCCTTTTATTACAATTGAAAAGAAAAACATAAACGTGAATTATTTTAATATATATATATATATTTTTTTTTTTTGGGGGGGGGATCTCCAATACAAGTTTTTGAATGATTACTACATTTTGCATACAATTTTCTTTCTTTCACATTCTGTTTCCAGCTAAGTTGTATTCACACATAGTAACGGTTACAACGCCGACTTAAGACGAATCAAAAGAGAATACATACTTCAGTATAGTAAGAAAGCGCATTTTGTCATGCTTTGCACTAACGGAGCACAAGAGGAAAAGTTGAGAGGATCAGATACGGGTGAGTTGGCCGAGAGAGATTGAGACCACGTCGGTCTTTCGTTCGTGTGTTTCGCCGAAGCGTCTCCATCGCTTCTCTTTCATCGCTTTCTCTCCACTATTTGAACTCAAACATGCGCATAATAGAGTAATTTATGTGGGTCTAAACGAGGTGGACCGACTCCCATCGAGTGAAACTGAAAGAAATGTATAAAAAATGGAAGAGAGAGAGAGAAGAGGGAAGGGGATAAAATGAGAGATGATGGAGAAATCGAGAAAGAAGGGAAAGAGGGGAGCAAATCTTTTACATTCACACGATTTGCGAAATTTGAAACCATTCTTTGTCCCTTTGTGACACTTCTCTGTCCGACTGAAGAAGAATTGAAAATTGCAGGGGAGTAGAGCGGCAGGCGACTGAATCGAAAGAGTTACATTTATTTGTGAGTTTATCTTCAACGGTAATACTTTCTATCGTAATTCGGACATCAGTTGCCCATATGCCTTTGTTTCCTACTATCATGGCTATTGAGAATTACGTTAAGAAATAACTTTTCAAAACAAATTTCTATCATTGAATTACCCTCAACTTATATCATTTATATTAACTGGCTGACAGTGTATGCCAATTTACATGTAATTATATAACCATATGAATTGATTATATAAAGGCCTGATATAATACACTTCCTTTTCAGCTTTTGTAAAGCCTTCATATTACATTTGTCAAACGGTTTTCTGAAGCATGCAACACCACTAGTCATTACCACTGAACCTGTTTGATGTAGGCTAAGAACCCATAAACATGATCAATGCAAAACATGTTTGATTGTTGCGCCCTATCAAAAATGTCTTACAGATATTTATTTGGAAAAATGCATACCTCAGAAGAGTTGTCAATCAGTTATCCATGATGCGATAGTGACCTCGTTGAACTCAAAGTCATCTGCATATCAGGAAGATAAAAAAAAGGGTTGAAATTGGTAAAGAAAGAGAACCAAATCCTTAAAGGGAAGCTCTGGACCCAAAATAAATTGCTTTTATAAAAAGCATAGAAATTAGAAAAACAGATTTTAAAAAGTTTGAAGAAAATCGGACTAATATTATAAGAAAGTTATGAATATCTTTAGGATGCAAAAAAAAAAAATGATCGCTACACCAAATCGGCAACACCTGTGATGTCTTAGGGGCACAACTTCCCAAGCATTGTCTTTTTTTTTTAATGTTAAATTTTCACTTAATTTGTTAAGAAACTGTTTCCTCATAACTTTGGCCAAGATATATTGATGGTAATCTGTTATTGCATCTATGCATTTTCATAAAATGAGAATTGTAATGACATTTTTTTTTCAAAGTGATATTTTTCATGATATTCAACATTCATGAATATCTTTTTTCTATAACAAAAACCTACTTAAAATCTTTGTTTTTGTATTTCTAGATGGGGTGCTTATTTTACAATATATATATATATATATATATATATATATATATATATATATATATATATATATATATATATATATATATATATATATATATTTAGATGCAATAGCATATTGCCATCAATTATGAGGAACACAGTTTCTTAACAAATAGAGTGAAACTTTATCATAAAACAATATAGAAAATGCATGGCAAGTTGTGCCCCTTTGACATCACAGCTTTGTGAATGTGTTGCCAGTTTGGTTTAGCGATCATTTTTGTGTGCATCGTAAAGATATTCATAACTTTCTTATTATAAGTCCGATTTTCTTCAAAATTTTTTATTCTGTTTTTCTAATTTTTCTGCTTTTTATTAAAGCAACTCATTTTGGGTCCAGACCTTCCCTTTAACCCTATCAAGACCAAGGGTTAGGGGCACAATGTGCCCCCAATCAAAAGTTTATACGCCGTTTCTATACGCTTAAATCATTTTTAAACAAACTTGGTGACGTTTCCTAAAATTTATTCACAAACATTTTGATATATATTTTGTTGGGGCATGATAATCCGTGTTGCCATGGAAACCACAAATAAGCAGCCATTTTTCATAAACATTTTTGTCATTTTTTATATTCATAGTTATAAACAATATGAGAGTGTTATCAATGGGCTTTCTTTATTTAAACTGAATTGAAATAACCTTCGAAACTAAATACCACTCTTCTTCTTTTGATTTTGTTACTTTTCATATGAAGAAAATGGCGCTAAAAAATTGATATCATGTCACATTTTTAAGTTTTAAAATGAGTTTATCCTTTGAAATTCACAGAATATGATTATTGCTTATCATATAACTAATTTGCATACCTAAACAGTGAAAATTTGTACAAAAACAATTAAAATTTAATTATTTTGGATAATAACCCAAAGCGCCCTCTTGTGGGGAAATTGCATTTTTCGTACTGAAGAGCATAGAGTGCCCCCATTTGGTAACGTTGAACATTTTAAATAGATGAAGGAACAATGAATGAATCATAAAATCATATTTGTAACAGTCTTCATCATCAAACTGTGATTTTAGAGAGTTAAAATGATTTAATTCAAATTCTGTGCATTTTTTTAAATGTATTTCTTTATTCAACTGCTAATATCACCCCCTTATTATCATGACCTTGATAAATCTTAGTTTTACCAAGTTGTAGAGTTGCTCTATCGTCATGCCAAATATGAAAGTGATCGGCCAAATAATTAGAAAAAAAAATATTGTGTGTGTGTTTGTGCGTGTTTTATTGTTTGGCGTTAAACCGTTGTACGGAATGTGAGTTCATTAAAGCTGGTGTAAAGTATAGTTTTGGTAAATCTCAAAATATAAACTCTCAAATATTAATTGAAGTGACAGAATGAAAGATAATGTGATAAAACACGTTTCATTTGAAAAATGAGATCTAAAAATCATAACAAATGTTTACTAAATAAAAAGGGCCTATATTTTCTCTCTCTTTTAATATGCAATAATTATTATAGGCACGAATGGAGAGGAATATTTCAAGGAAATATATGTAAATAAATATAATAAAGCTCTTTGACAGATATCGCTAAATATATCGACTAGTGAACAATTTGAAGTCCTATTTTTAGGTAAAATATATCAGAGCGAAAAAAGGGCGTTAGATCTTATGGTCAAATTAATATTTTCACAAAGATTCAGTTTGTATACAAATGAAGCAATGGTCACTTTGGCGTTTTTGTAGTTGAAGTGTATAAATTCAGCTTTTAATTAAGAAAATTTAGTTTTGCCTCATATATGTATAGCCTTAATAATTTCTAAGTATAGTTAAATTGAAACTAAATTTTGTTTATTGTTATTATTAAATTAAATATAATTATACGCATCTATCCCATGTGTTGTAGATAATTGTAAAAAAAAATCTTTACGTGTTTTACAAACATTCTTGTTTAACATTTTGATGATTCTTTTCATTTTCATAGATTGTAAAACAGTGAGTGCGCATAGTATTTAAACAAATATGCCTACACTGTAAAACATATTTGAATTTCAACAGCAAATCTGCTTTTCAGCAGTTCCAATAACTTGTATGTAAAATTTCAGAATTGCCGGTTATTTTTCTCCTGCAAATATTTATGTCACAGATACAAAATATATATCAGGACTAAACGCATTGATTCCGTTTTTTATGTTGACTCTGATGACGTAACTTTGATGCAATGTTTTTTTTTCTTCAAAAAGTGTACGGTACAAAATCAATTATATATATAAGTACGTGGCAGATATTAAACAATTTAGAATAGGGTTTCCATCTCTGACAATCAACATCAAGATAAGAAAATGATGGCAAAGTTCTACATTTAAAGGGTATTTTCTTTCTTTTTTGCTGTTTTGGTGGCGGAGTTGAAGGGAAACAATATAAAACTTTTTTTTTTTTTTTTTTTTTTGCTTCTACTTGAAAGACAGTTTTTTTTCGTATCACAGGGAGCTATTTAATACAAGCTCAACTTTCGGGGGAAAAAAACACCTTTTTGTTTGTAATTTTGTATTGCAAATTGACAATGAATATGCCACGTCATTTCTTGTTATGCTTTATATCAAAATGTACTTCTACTAAGAAGTATAAAACATTACTTAAAATATGGTTACAGAATTTTTATTTTACCTGTGCGTATCAAGGCTAACCCTTAAGATTGAAACAAAAAATATTCACACATTTATTGCACTGCTTAAACTGCACATCATAGCCATTTCTCTATTTATGTTTATTTCTCTCTCTCTTTCTGAATTTCCTGAAACATTGTTACGATTACGTCATTTCCTTCCACATGCCCGGATGAATATGAATTTGTGTCATTTCCTGCCATTTGCTTATTACTCCTAGATTATCCTGAAAATATTTTCATTCGATACTTGTGGCGAGGTGACATTTCTGACTGTATCTGTTGACACTTTGACCAAGCAAATCTGTTCTTCTGCGAGTGGATTACCAAAAAGGATTCTCTTTCTGACGAGATTGGAATGAGGGGCCTACACAACTTAGCCAAGAACAATTCATCTGAAACGACAAATCAACGTCTTACACTATAATGCATCGTCAACTGATGATGATTTTTTGACTCCTCACATCATGCACATCTTTACTGAAGGTTTGATATTTATTCATTAAAAAATAAACAAGATACTATTTCCTTGAATGTATTCTATTCGTTTAGAAATGTTTAGCAGGTTTATGGATGGAAAACCATTATAATTGTCTAAATCGAGTTTAACCCCTTATAGAATTTGTATAATGTTTATAAATTTCGTACTGTACCCCCTCGACAGATCTACCATTCAAAAGCGATAGCAAACCATAATCCCCAGGTCGATATCTATGATTTTTGACGCGAAGGCCTATATTTCCCGCCATGGACTCACCTCGACCTATTTTCTCTTGATTACATGTCATCTCCACTCCCAAGTTCCCATGCATCATCATTGATCCTCGGTCTTATGGCATCGAGACACCAAAACCAAGTCATCCTTAACCCCCTCAACACATCATCATCACATCATAGAGACCAATCACTATGAGATTCCGTAACGTCTCAAGAATAGCTAACGGTCAATGGGTTAACGTGTATATTACACAAGGTCAAGGATACGTGGTCAAGTTTCAAACCAGAGCTATTAATTCTAAACTTTTTGGATTCTTTAGGGAGATTTTTCGTGGTTTATTTGTTTGCGTTGTATTGTGTTTCTTCAAAAGAAAATCCCTGTGTTTTGTTTTCGACGCTTTGCATGCTTTGCAATGTTGGATGACAGGAGCCATCGTTTGTGGATCTTCCTTGTGCTTGTCATCTTCTTCTGGCATGGATTTATATGTCTTTATCTCACTCTAGTCTAACATTTCAAAATATACATCTTCCGTCAAATAATTTCCATGAGCCGCAAAGTTCTCCTGTGTTATATGAGGATCTCCGAAGAAAAGAAAAAAAAAATCATATAAGAAAATTGTCAATTAGGCCTATAACATATGTAGGCCTATTTGTTGTATTGTCAAATTATTCTTTGTTCTCTATAAATATGCGTGATTTATTAATCGACCTACAGCAGACGAACCGTTAGTTTTATAGTTTATTCAATATTTAAGAGGAAAGAAAGTGATGTTATGACATAAGTGAATACCTTTTTAGGTAGATGCTTCTAGGAGGAAGCTTCGACAGACAATTAGGAGGAGTATTCACGTACCAAGAACGTGCTTTTGGACGTAGTCCTCGTGATGACTTGAAGCTGTTCTTATAGTTATCATTCATGATGAGATGTTAGGCGAACCTAGCGAGGTGTGAGATTCTATTGTAATTGCCACTCACTTGCATTCTTTTGTGATGACTTATGGCGTTCCCCAAAATACCAACCATTTCCAACTGGCCTCGCCTTATCCATGTTTTTTTTTTCCTGACCCAGTACATAGACATTTATTCTATGTCACTCGCTGCGCTTATAAGATGAGCATCCCACTTTTTGTTATTATTTCTATTTTTGGTATCAGCTAATGAGGTTTCTTAAACAATGTAAGGAGGACATTTCTTGTGGATCTTTTTCTCTGTGTGTGTGGTTTTTTTTGGGAGGGTGTAGGTTTATTTTCAAACTAAAAGGTCCCCTAAAAAATTAATTACCACAACTTTAAATTACTTTGATAAGGAGCTTATCATAATTAAGAATTAGGGATAATGTCTAAACTGAGATGATTCTGTTTCCGAATGATAGTGCAAATACATTTTATTACAATAAACAAGTGTCATTTTGCAAAACGATGTCATTGAAAGGGTACTACAAAGAAGTTGATTCTTCATGGTCCTAGATTTGAAGGCTAAGAAGACCCCTTTTTCATCTTGATTATGTCTAGCGATATGATCTATCATCACAGTGTATTTGTGATGATGTTCAGAACTGAAACTGCTGTGCTGACAGTAACGAAGTACCTCACACGCCTTAACCCAACCCAGACATCCGAAACTTGAATTTAAGAGGGGAGAAATGTAGAATATCATAGACGTACATGCAGAAAAAAGTATATACCGTTGACCCTTTCCCTCTCTGGCATCGTACCCCCCCCCCCCCCCCCCCCCCCCCCCCCCCCCCCCTCCCCCAACTCTCCCCCACATATACACACCAGGGCCCGTATTCCATAAATGTTGGACTTAAGCATGAAACTTAAGCATTCAAAAATCTTTTTGCTAAAATTAATTTTTGTTTTAATTTAAGAATTTCATCTTAGACTATTTTTGACAGTTAAGCAGAAATTCTTAGATTTGGGCTAAGTCAAACGTCTAAAATGGAGTTGCACCTACAAATACGCACATAAGAAAAGAAAATATTATCCTAACTTTGTTTAACGTGTTTGGAATAAGGGCTTTAAAAAATTCCAGGACAAAATCTTTAAACAAATACTTAGACTTAAGACAAACTGCTCATAGTTTATGGAATGCGGGCCCAGCTTCCCTCAATTATTACTCCGTCTTTGTAATCTGCAATATAATTCCACTGGATAGTATATCTGGGAAGTTGATATAGACATGTTGCATCTAACTTGGATAAACTTGCGAAAATTTATAAATGTACTATAATAAGTATTTATTAAAGATATTTCTCCTTTAAAAAAAAAAGATAATTGTTTGCTTTCCTATAGTTTTTCTTTTGTGTATTACTTGTGTAGGGCCTATTCTAATTGAGTATTACCCAAACTCAGAGCATGCGGAATTAAAGTGGTGGGGGAGTAGGAAAATATTCCCGAATAAACAACGTTAAATAGAGAACTTTAAGTCAAATTTCTTGCAAAATGAATCCCACCTATCAAAGGATGCCAAAGTAGTCATTTATAATGCCACTCCTGCCTAGGCCTATGCCCCCATCCTCTGCCCTTCCCCTCCCCTCACGTCCTCCCATGTGCACGGGTGATTGATACGATGCACACGTTCATTGATGGATTGGGGGAGGAGGTGATGACGGTAGAGTTGTTATTTGGGACAATACTTGTTGAAAGTTTAGGCAGGAAACACGTAACGAGTGAGTTCAATCACGTTGTTATTTACTGACAATTATTGGAGAGGGTCCGATCAGTCAGCCCAGCGCGCCCGTACCGTCCCTCCATGGGAGAACAACCAGAAGATGATGGCATCAGCGGTAGGGCATGAAGCCTGGTGTTTTGGGGGGTTTGTGTCGTTTTTAGAAGATGACTTCATATCATTGGTCGGCGTGTAGTGCAGAGGATGAACGGGTTATCGACCTGTTATATTAGAACGATTGCATTCAACTTATAATGACATATCAAAAAATTATAAAATTGAACAAAAAACCCTCTATTTTCTGCATATTTATAAAGATAAGCTAAGGACCAACGTGTAAAAGTAATATGGATTACTTACAGTCTCCGTGTGGTGTGTTGTGTGTGTGTGTGTGTGTGTGTGTGTGTGTGTGTGGTATGTTTATATTTTATATTGGTTGCAATGTTCGTAGTGTTGGTAGAAACACAATAGTAATAATATTATTATCATTGATAATAATAATAATAATAATAATAATAATATAATAATAATAATAATAATAATATATAATAATAATAATAATAATAATAATAATATAAATAATTAATGGTAAGCATTTATTGTGCTCTTTATTTTAAACTAAAAACACATCATACAGTGCTTACAAAACAAAATGAAATGTTATACAAAGTGATCGATACAATTACTATTTGAAAACAACATTTTAAAAAGTAATTGAAAGATATATGTATGGCATAAAGTAAGACACACATAAAAATGCATAATGAGAGAGCTATATGATTGAAAAAATGCCAGTTGAACTTAACCCCCTCATTTTAAAATGATTACATTCCGAAAATTACTCACGATAAACTGCATTAAAGTGGAATAGTAATACATACACGGCATGTGTAAAATACGCAATTCCCCAAAATACTGATAGTTATGTCAAATATATATATATATATATATATTTTTTACATCACTTTCTTCTTTTCACCAATATTCAATGTATTGTTTTTAAACCTTGAATAGAATATTATAAAATTGCATGAACGAAACTGAGGTAGTATTGACAAATGCCAAGATAATTTATGACAGAATTAAAATCCGTACGAAATCTGTAGTAACAACACAAGTAAAAATAGATTGTTCGGCATCTCTACTATAATTAACGTAATGTTGTATGTATGTATGTATGTATGTATGTATTTTAGTAAAAGGCTCTGTCAATTTTTGTTCTAATTCCGCCAAATTGACACACGAGGTGAATACAAACAGTGGCCGGGTTTTAATCTATATTCGGTTGAAATTGGAACAGTCTAGGTGAGAATCAGACGTAAAACATGATTTTTTGCTTTTAGATTGTGTAAAAACGGATGAAATCTGTAACTACGATTCGAGGTAAACAAACGCGGAAACTCTTTTATGACGTAACAATGCGTGCATTTAAGCCACATCCTGGTACGCGGAGCCCTTCTATGACGTAACAATGAATTTTTATTTAGTGATTAATTGCGCCAAATATTATAGAAAGACGGATTAATACAAACAGTGGCACAAAGTGGCCACATTGTATCCTTACTCTTTTGGAAATGGTTAAGATTTTGCTGAAAATCGGCCTTTTTAACATGAATCACAGGGGCCACAGAACATTTTTGAAAGTGGGGGGGGGGGCTGCAATAGACGGGCGCAGAATAGGCTTAATTATTTTTTCGTTTTTTTTTTTTTTTTTTTTTTTTTTTCTCGCACGTTTACAAAAATGTGAAGGACGGGTCTCTAATGAAACAAAAACTTTGTACGACTTCAAAGAAATTCAGAGCTACATACAACAAAATAAAGATCATCAAGGAACTTCTATTATCAATTAAAATAGGGAATTCATCATTGTCCTGCTAGTCTTTCACAATAATTGTTACGCCTTATCCAATTCCGAATTATTTTGATAAATTTACGATGTTTGACAGACATGGAACTACAATTGGCGTCCGTACTTCACATACATGACTAACACATCGTCTGCTTCGAGACAGTCCCTTAACATTTTGCCACCAGACGGTCATTAATGCACTGTCCATCAGCAATGGATGAAAATATATGGGACGAGTCGATCCGTTGTGCTTTACACCTATCTAAACACTCTAAACAGGGTATCAGTGGAATGATATTTACTTTGTATCACATCTGAAATCACAAAGGTCTATTTTCATTTTCTTCATGTAATATGGTGTTTTTGTAACAAAATGTCTGAAGTTACCCGTCGCGCTTTAAGGTATGCTATAGAGGACTCATAAAATCGTAAAATGTTGGCGACTTAAGCAGATAACTGCCCTCATGAGTCGCGTTTTCATTTGCAGAAGGGTCGTTTGAGGCGCCTTTATATTTTATCATTTCCTTATAATGTAAGACCGTCATTAAATACTATGGACGGCCCCTAGAAATTCTGTCAGTCATCAAAAGAGTCGTACACATTCTGACAACTTTATCTTTTGTTTCTATACGAATACGTTAAAGTATTCCCACTTGACTCGTATATTCTTAAGAACAACAACTGACATGATTTTGCATAAGGTTTGTTTGAAACTTTTCAGCATGGAGAAATTGGATCATTATTGGACATTCTACTCTCCTTGAAAACACAAAACCCATCATGCATATCCTGTGCCATTTCCCAACATAATTTAATTTAATAATCGAAACGTCCAACTAAATAATTGTAGGTAAAATTGGATTTTGAATTTTTGCAATAAGATATGATGTCAATATTTATCATAAATACAAACTTCCTTTGTCCACCATGTCCACCACTGTGTTCTTTTTTTCTCTTTTTTTAATTTTTTTTTTAAATTTTCATTTAATAGAGAAACAAGAGAGCATCATAATGGCTATATTTCAACCTCCCAGCCTAATTTCTGGCCTTCTTTATTTGTTACTTTCTAGAGCGGATCTCGCGTTACGTCTGTCTCATAAATATACCGCTAATATTGATTCAAATCTCTGGCAAATATACCAAATAGGGGTCGAAGCGGTTCGTTCCGTTAAAAGGTAAATAAACCAATGTTGAAACAGATAAAATAAACGAAAGAAGTTTGGGGCATTGAAATTGGCATTATGAATGCAGATTCGATTCGGGTTGGAGTACTTTCTACCGTGTGAACACACATTTGTCATTGTTACAATGGACGCTTAATTTGCTCACCTCATGTATTTAGCACAATTCTTTCCTTTTGCTTGTCTTAGGCGTGTTTGAAGATTCATGCAGGTGCCATTGGAACAAAGATTGTATTCATGTCTGCCGAAATGATGATGATGGTGAACTGAAATCTTTCAAAAATCTATTCTCGGACACTCCTGACATACTTTACTGAAGCATTGATACATATTTACACTTCAGTCACGTGACAGAAATTAGTACCGATCCTATAAGGCTATGATGGATTTGTAACTAAGAATTACAATTGAAATTTCCCAGTTGTGTGGACTTCGTAAACATCTATTAACTGAGATCTTTTGTATTATTTGACTGACCTTAACTTTTGTTTCGCGTTCGTAGTACACCCTTTTTCTTTGAATGTGTTTTCTTTTCATCAGGATGAATAATTTATATTGAAAGACTATCATTGCCCGAATCATATCAACAACAAAAAATGTAGCGATGAAGCGCCCGTGCCACTTGCCTCACCGCAAACTAACACAAACATGCTGCATTTTACTTTTTCGTTCGTAAGGAGGATGTAGAAAAGGGGAAAAGCGAGGGAGAAGACATGCAACAATCCTTCAGCCGTGGCGTTTTTGGCCACATAGTTGTCAAAGAAAATAGATCCGATGTTGTGTGGTTCACTTCAAATCAGGGGTTAATGGTATTTTTCATCGGATAGTAGCTGTTGGGAAGTTTTCATAGCAGCTCGCGTGGTCTTTCCCCCTTACCCTTCTCTCTATCTCTCTCTCCTATCAACCTTACCTCTGATTTTCTCTGAAATACATCATACAGACTTCAAATCTTTTTCTCTCTCATTTTATGGGTGCCGCGGGCAGCTAACTTCAAATCGGTAATGTAAGAAGCCTGGATGATCCTTAAAATATAATAATAGTAATGCGCTTATGAGGTACAAAGCGGAATTGTTTGAATAGGTAAAGCGTTAGGAGAACGATGCAGCACTACGCATAACAAATATAACAAGACACTCTAACAAGCATCGTGTTACATTTGGTAAGGGTATCATCCTTCATATTGGCATATACCCACAAGTATATCTGTTATTTAAGATTGGTATTGTATGTTTTTATATTACGGCGGAGAATTTACAAAAGTGAAGTTTCCCTTTTGTTGGCTAGAAATGGTAAGTTACTTTTAGTAGACCGTCCAGCGCACATATTAAGTTCAAGGTTGGGGTTATAGTGTATATCATAAAATAACTTGTTGTCTTATATCTTTATTCGAAGACCTTTGATAAAGATGGTGAACGCAACAGTCAGTGTCGGTAGAATCTGAAAGAAAAAAAATAAGGGGAGTAGGTAGTATGCATAAAAGCAAGCTTACTTTTACTAAGAATTTTGTTCATGCATTTTCTTATTATTATGAAATCTATTGTTATTGTATTGAATTTGTCATTTCATCGTTTGGATATACCATGAGTTGCATACAGCTCATTAGTATTAAATATCAATGTATTTCACGTTATTGAGAATAATATTTACGACGCCATGTGAAAAGCATAACCATAAAGTGATTACAGTGATTTAAAAAAAAAAATTAACAAGTTTGAAGCGATTAAAAAAAAAAAAAAAACTTGTAATATTTTCCTTATCGAAATCGTATGTGAAAAAAAAAAAATTATAACGAAATTTTTATTCATGAAGGTCATTAAAAAAAAAAAGAAAAAATAATAATAATAACGAAAAAAAAAGTAGACCTACATTCTGGGCTCAGAAAGTTGCTTTTTTTTTCTTTTTTTTTTTTTTTTTTTTTTTTGACTGATGAGACTTCAAGATAATTATCTCTTTACAAGATAATACAGAGAAATAAAGGTAACATTTGAAGTCATCGATTGATTTACCCTTTCCTTGAGAATATCAAATTATGAAACATTATTTAGAATCATATTGTTCATTACCCGAATTATCAATTTGAAATAAGAAAGGTAATTAATACATGTTTATTCGTCAACAGCAACAATTGAATGTGTAAATTAGATGTGGTAAACATGCACACAAATAATTCAAGAGGTTTGATGTGAAAAACAACACTCATACACTTAAACATCCGGGTGTAAACTCCAAAATACATCTATTTATGATACAATTAATTTATTATCTCAAAGAAGCATAAGATTAAAATAAATACATGGAAAAAATATAATACAATGAATATAAATTCATAATTGTAACTTTTATCAAAGCTAGAATTCGCCATTTTTACCACTGAGTTGTCCTTTATACATTAAATTGTATTTATTTTATTGTTAAAGAAACTACAGCCTTTAAGCGCTGCAGTATAGTATACATTAAATATTTATTGTTAATGAATTTATATACAACACAATATAAAATAAGGGTAGTCGGATAGGAAGAACAAAGTAATGCAACAAAAAATTATGTATTTAGCTTATAGATTTTAAAGTGTGACCTTCAATATTACAGTTATTAGAAAAGGTGTAAGACTTTTAGAACACCATTTACTAACTTAGGACACGCTCTATGTCAGAGCTCGTTTTGATATATTCATTTCGTTTTTCTTCTTTTTTTTTCTCCTCGTTTTCCTTAATGTTTATTTTTTATTTTTTCGTTTTGTCATGAAATGCAATTTTGATTCAATTTCTAGCCAACAATCACATGGGCTTTACAAAATGGCGACATGGAAACATGGCGGTTAAGTCGGGGTCAAGAGAAGGAGAAGTTACCAGTAATACTATCATAAAATAGATACCAAAAAAAAGACCAGGGAGAAAGAGGTTAACATCATAATATTATGATACAAATTTGAAAATCATTGCCGTCTTCTCTCGGTGAAATCTGGTTTGCATTAAAGGCGAATTCTTCAGCCGTCTCTTGGTTTTCAACAGTGCCATTAAAACTGCTATCACAGACAGGAAAGTCAAATTATGAGCACCTGGATAGGTCGAAGGGATATCTGTCAGTAACTTTCTGACTTTGACATTTAACTTGAAATGTTTGGGCGGATCAATATGTATACATTATGTTGTCCACTGTCAAGATTTTTCTTTACTTTTTTAATTGTAATGTAAAGGAATTATTGCATTTTGGTTGAAATTTTTCTGCTCAGCTGATACGATTCTTCGAAAAAGTGTTTTACAATTTCTAGGAAAATCGACAATCCATTATGTTAAATGCATGTAATAAATTGCACATTTCGACAAAGACGTCATATGCAAAGGTTCTTTGCCATTTGTATTTTCCGTAACAAATATTTTATTCAGATATTACTATCTTTAAAGGAACGATCATTTTTCCCCCCTTAACACTATTCAATTATATTTAGTTTTTTTTTCTACAATATTTTGTTTTGTGATTGCATTCTAAGGTATATTATAGTAGGATTGAGTTACTATGATTGTCGCATGCCTTTTTAGATTTTTTTTTAGGGTAAAATTATGGCCAAAACAAAGCCATAAATTTAGTAATGTATTTTGATGTAAACATGCATACATGGAAATGTGTATTATCCGAATCCGTGGATACATTACAAACTAGAACTCGGCTTTCGATAGATTTGCCTTTGGACCGGCCGGGGCGAGGTGACGGTGTTGGAGAAGCAAGTGACAGTTATTTTGTCAGCCAACGAAGGACTAGCGTAATACCGGTGATTTTTACCAAAAACATCGGTGGCGATTACGAGGAGATGTTTGGTGAGAAAACTATGAGCAAAGCCGATGTGGAGTAGTTGTGATGTGACCGAGCAATGAAGGAGGTAGGAGAAAGAGAAAATAGTCGGTGCTACACCACGCATATAGCCTTCAGGACAGTATTACAGCTCTCCACTTTTCAAAAAAGCCAGACGCATAATCCCCTTCTTCAACGATTATTTGTCAAAATAACCGAGAGGGAGATAAAAAAATCCTAGTGCTCTAGGAATAGGAACAACAAAGTCGGCGTGAAAAGCTAGAGGAAACAATGCTTCCCTCTCCCTATCGCGTACAGTTAGATAGCAACGTTTTCTTTCAGGCTAAGTTTAGGTGACAAATCCACATTTTTGTGCGTTTTATAGAAAAAAAAGGGAAGAAGAAAAGAAGAGAAAACTTCATGAATTGGTAGGGTATCGCTTACTGCGTTGGGTACGCGGTGTTTATGTGAAATATGCCAAACGGTTGTTTGGTTTTGAGCAAGATTTTACTCATCAGTGCGACCGCCTTTCTAGGCGGAACGGACTCGAAGAATGAACGGCCCAGTTTGGCTCGCTTCAGTGGACGTCCTTCCAACAAAAATCCCCAAGCAAATTATTTCTTTTTGGATGAAATAGCCGCGTGTGAAGAAAATGTATCTATGAGATTAATCCTGAAATCCACCCAGGGAGTTATTAACTAAACGTATACCATGTCATAACCATCAAATATATTCTAGTTTTGTTCATCGTAAACAGTATGAGCGTGAACACATGGAATACAAACTTCGAATTGATATGTTTATGACGGTTTATATCACACTGAGTCACATTTCTCAAGTTCAATTGCATTAAATGATAAAATATACAAATTTCAGGGAATCAGAATCAGTGATGAAACACGTTTTGATTTGATAAGAATATTATTTCATTATTTCCTTATTTAACTTGTAATAGCAATGCGGCTCCTTTCGAGTGAGTGACTAGCCGTTGAGCTGCAGAAACATTCAAACATTAGGAGACATTGTGTAAATACCTTTTCTCCGCCATTTGTATTATTCGGCTGTTGAGGAAAAGGTATATCATAAAGAGGATATTCTAGTTAGGTTAGTATAAATAATATGTGTCGATGGAATAAGCTTGAGATTTTCGAAGCATAACCTCCTTACACTGTGAGCCGCTGCTACCCGACGAACGCACACGAAAGCAAGCAGTATATGGACTGATTGCTTTCCGAGCAGTACGATTTACTCGTCCTATCACAGCCGTGGACAGAGAGCAATGTTTGTCAACGCGCCGCAACAGCGTTTGTTTGTAGAGCGTGTAAAAACGATCAACTTCCACCACTCAGCTCGCCAATAAATCTGTATGTGTTCGCCAATATTCTCAACACCTCTGAATCAATCAAATAACGTTTCACTTCTTTTTAGGCTAATCGATTTTGTTAAACTTGAAAATACAAAGAAACTATATAACCTTTAATTCACCTGAATTATTAAAATGTCAATTAAAAAAAAAAAAAATTATTAGAATTTAAATATCAACTACGGTAGGTCCTCAATTATTTTTTAATAATTTATTGTTCAACGATCTCCTCTTCCAAATACCTGGTCATTTTTCCAATACTTAAGTAACAAATTGCATTGAATTAATTTGTCAGCGGAAGATTAAGTGCCATATACTTGATGAACATCGTAGGAAATAAACATATCAAAAATGATTCCAGAAACCTCCATTTCAAAATGATTATTTGTTTCAAATGGACGCAAAAAATGTACATTCCAGAAAATCAACATAAATGCAGGATTCACAATATCAACTAAGGTCTGGCAAAGACAAGAAAGAAATAAATAATAATAAAAAACAAAACTATAAGCCCTACCTTAATTATCTAGTTCTGCCCATTTCCAAGACAAATTATTTCAAGGTTAGTCAATCGGGATTATGACACTTAAAATTCATAGACAGAAAAACATGCACATTATAAATTACAAGTTTTCATGAGACCTTGCTTACCATGCAAACGACGTTCTCCCTATATGCAATTCGATTATAGTTCAGCTTCCGAAAGCAGCCGAATGTAACGAATGCCTCTTTTATTTCACTCTATCAAGTTTATCAGTATAAATCATAACCAACGATTTGTACTCCTCAATAACTAATGTTTACCTGACCACAGCGCATACAGACTGGACATCGCACAAAATACGCCAATGATGCTGCGTCATGAGTTGAATATGTTCATGTCGAAAACGGCTTTAAAAAATAATATGAGCAACACTCGGTGAGTAAACAGTGTCTCGTCGTCGTGGTCGAGGCTAGGTCAGCTGTAGCCGTATGGTATATCACGATACGCAATTCGAAGCACTCGAGATAGTCACACCGGACTCATCTTGTAATGGTCACTCTTGAAGACGGTAAAGAAGTGTGTCATTCGTTTATTATGAACATGAAAACTATCGACAGTGAGACATGATTCACAACCTTGAAGAATCTATTAACCATGGGCTCGATGAGAAATTAATAAAGAATAAAATGTGAAGAAATAAATATTCTTATTCCCACGATCTCCTCAGCAGGAGGGCTATGTGTTCTACTTGTTCACCTCATACCACTCGTGTCGAGGCTTACGATGACCCCTTTTCCTGCAAACATTGCCGACAAGAAGAAGAAGAAAAATGAAGTCTGATATTAAATTGTTGGGGAGGAATGGAGATGATGGATGACGACTTGGAGATCCTGATGGTTTTTGATGATAACATCAACCATGGCTTCATGCACTAGCACGCCTAGGCTCGCTTGTAAACGCAAAATAAGGGCCTGGCGAAATTCAGCATCTTCACTCAGAAATCAAAATATCCTCTTGAAAATTGGCTGTCTATTACCTCTCTCTATTTACTATTTACTTTTCTCTCTCTCTCTCTCTCTTCTCTTCTTTTTCTTTACTTTGTTTTTTTCTTTTTTGGTCTCTAAATCTTTCCCATTAGGATCTCACAATTAGTGCAATTTCATTGAATTCTAGAAGTGTTTTCATTGTAGACAGACCACGATTCGTGACCTCATATTTCATTTCATATTTCATATTAAATTTTTTTTTTTAATCCCCTAAGATGACCTAAATTTTTAAATCTGAATAAGTCATAACTCTTCGATATGCAATTTCCTGATTACACCAGTATTAGCGATTGATATTTTTGAGATACAAATCTCATGAAACTGAATTCCAGCACCTAACAATCTCTAGGTTTAACGGACATCCATTTGAATATATGTCCTATTTTATGTTTTGAAGGAAAGAATTTGGGTTTGCCATAAATCATTTATTCCTGTCGAGGGGGATTTACGACAAAAGGACGTTGACATATATAAATGTACGAAAGTAAACAGGAATATTTTTTTTAACTGTGTTTTATTCGACAATGTCTAGTTTTCTTTTCACATAATACTATAGGCTATGTGGTGTACCCCCTAGAAGGTTTTTAAACCTTGAGCATATGGTCCAATAACTGTTTAGTGATGAGTGACAGTTATTGGGGTTGTCCAAGAAACGAGTTGAGGTCTTTTAGGACGTCGTTAAACTTGACCACGACTTCAAATTTGGAAAATAGGAAACTCGATCCGTCGGTTTAGAGCTATTCCTGACGGGAGTGCAGGTCGACTGTGTTAACAGATTTAGGTCACAATATCACGTCTTGTCCCAATTCAGCCCGTCCAAATTACCAATCTTTCCTAGAAATAAAACAAAGAATTTGTGGCTCATTTCAATCCCTTATCTTCTTGCACACGTCCTCCAACACGCGAAATTCTGTCTTTGTTAATGTCAATAAAAGGGACCCCATTCGTAATTGTATATATTTCTACATTATTATCAAACTTGCTATCCATATCATTATTATTGGAAATGATATTGCCGCTATAACATCCGGAAATAATAACTAAAAAATAAGGTCATATTTGCATACATTGGATTTTTAAACTGCAAGACGCATGACCAAATAGGGCCCACGCTTTCCTATTTGCTCTTTCATTAGCGTCATCGAGGTATATCATTGTATATGTAAATGATACACAAACAACCATATAAAAATATTATATAGATATTAGTTTTGTTCAATCGTGTTTCATTATCTATTTTGATCGTTCTGCCCCCATTCACCGCTGTGCTTTGTCCCACTGACCAGTAAAAACAACATTTTACCCCACTTTCAAATTAGGAGTATGATTTATTAGTATTCTGAATTGAACAGGTGATTACTATGAGTCTTTGTGTAAAGGTGTGAGAGTATTTGGTAGATTGGTCCGACTCGGGGACACCAAAAAAAAATATGATAAAAAGCATAAAGCATTCAGATTTGCCCTCGGGAATTTTCGAAAAGCGGTAAAATAGAGAAGCTCTGGGCTTACGAAGTAATCTTCAGGAGCTGAGAATGACAGTGAAAGCAACAGGAAAGATGAATGAGAGACAAGGTGTGCGCGAAAGTTGTCATGAGAGTGTCTTGGTTCGGGGTCGCTTTACATTGTGTAGCGTAATAAGTGTGCGTGTGTGTGTGAGTGCGCGAGTGTGCGCGCGGTTGTACGATCATGGCGGGTTCGACGATGATTGCAGGACAACTCATAATCAGCTCTGGTGTCAGAGCCAAAATCTTAGGAAAACATAAACTAATCTCACATCAGAAGTAATTGCTGACCACATGCATATCTTTAAAACCCTACCAGTGTACATAAAGTGGGTACACACATAGGCATAGGAAGCGTTATTTTAAACGTTATTTTATCTTTATTGCACCTTTACTGTTTTAAACTCGAATGATTACTATTATAACTATTTTTCTGCCTATGCAAAGAGTTTTATAATTATAAACGCGTGTTTTTATCAATTGTAGATCTATATAGCAAAACATTGTAATTCACATCATTATTTCTTTTTTCAATAACTAAACCTTTATTTTTGTTTTGTCTTTTTTATATAGGATGATTTATCAATCTTCAAATATACGATGTTACTGCTCGTCATTTGCAAGCGGTGTGATAAACTTCAAGAAGGTATGGTATATCTTTCGAAGTTTGTTGACAAAATATTATATTCACTTTGTTACAAACTTTTTGTGCATACAAAATTCTTTGCTTTATTGAAATCAAATGTTTAATTTTGTTCTACCATTACGTGTGCAAATTGGCCAATGTGAACACAAATTACCCGTGACCTGTTCTGAGTGGCCTATGTTTAACTCTCTCCCACACGTCATTAGCAACAATTCTATGGTAAGAGTCAAATAGGATTTATTTGTCATGCATCGCCCTGCAGTTCGGAGGGGGGAAAAAAGAGGTTGTTCAAGAAAAGTGGTTGGAAGTTGCGCGAGGTCGATAAGAACCACATGTACGCGTAAGTTAGGTTGACGCGATGCTGAAAAAAAAAGTGATGACAGACGCGCACCCCGTGAGTTGGTATTCTGTACCATGCGACAGTGATCTTGAAGAAGTAGTTCGTTTCGCCAATGTGATATGTGACAGAACGCACTGACGCGCGATGTCAATAGGTGGGTCTGAGGGAAAACCCAAGCATGACAGTTTAAAGTGCGTGAATTAGATTAATATTATCAAGTGCTTTAGGGGGCGCGCCGTCTAGTCCCACTGTAATGAAATACGATTGGAAACTTTTGTCAGACGTGAGGGATAATGGAGTTTACAACCACACCAGATTTCATTTTGGTTAATACTTCACGGTCCCTCTTTCCACAAAATCGCCTTACCTCGGTGCGGATCCTGCGGCTTCACACGCTGTGGTTCTTTCTCTCGTCCGACCAGCTCCAAGCACTGCCATCTTGAACCACTATCGTACGCTGTGCTACTACTAGACGGAGATCCGACGGCTTAGCCACCAGCAATCTGGTCTTGCTTTCTTCTCCTAGAGGGCTTCGTCTGAAACAAATTCACTCTTGAGTGCCTACATCTTTCGAAAAGAAAAAAAGAGCGGGTTTAGAGTCCTCGATTTCCAAGCCATTGTCAAGGGTAAATAAACGTCTCGGCGGTTTAGAGAAACATCGAGACCTATTCGTCTAAACCGCGATGGTTGACATAAGCTGCCAGCTCCACACACCTGGTGTATTCAAAACTTAAAGCGACCTTAAAACTTTTCTAAACTTATCCCCCAATTCCAGCAGCTAAGAGTTTCTTTGTGGCTAAGCAGCAATACGAGACGTCCATCAAAAACTCCTTTTCCTTCGATTCTTCTGTAATAGGCCCGGGTGTACCCTGCCCATGGGCTGGCCCCTTCTTTCACCCACAACCGCTGCCTGAACCACACGCGCGTCAATACACCAGCTCACAGCAAACACACTCCATTGAATAGCTCTCAATATGTCATGGCATCTATCCTCGGTCACGTCCCCTCGTCACGCCAGCCATCGCTGTTTTCTCTTTCACCAACGCTTTAAATGGTCGTTCAACAACGCAAACAATACCTACTTATCCTATCTATGATTTCTATTTTTCTCCCCCATTGAGCCCATTTACCCCGCACCCGTGAGTAAAACATTTTCTCCTTCTCAGCTTTTGTTCCTAACTGTCAATTCTTTGTGGCCCAAGGGTGTGAGTAGTGTGTAACAAAAGTTTAGCTTCCAGGGTCCTGGTGGACTTAGGAGGTCAGGACAACAGGAGTTTCCAAAACCGTTCTCTTTTCTATTCGTCATCATTTTGGTATTTCACAGACTAGCCACAATATGTTGCTAACATCATTCTAAAGAGCATCTAAATAGCGTTTTACTAAGTGATGACCAAAGTACGTTAACTAAAATGCATGAGTACCTTAACCAATGCTGATCAATTTGCCTCTCAAGGAAGTCCTCAGCAGGCTCATTGACCCTTCTGATGCATACCCAATCCACAAATAGTGGCACTGTCACTGGCACATATTCATAACATTCAGAACATTTTGTGTGTGTGTGTGTGTGTGTGTGTGTGTGTTCTTGTACAGTTCTTTATTTGACTGTATAGGGCATTCAACTTAGATGTATAACTAATGTCTGAAACTTGAGATCGCAGTACGATTGTGATTCGGCTAAGACAAATTTAAATTTTGTCTGTGGTCTCACACATTCTGTCCTGAATAATTTAGGTTTACGTTATGCAACATTATTCAGTATACAGGGGGAGTTATATTTTCAACATTTCAATAGTGATATACTGCTCAATTGAGAGTTAAAACAAGTAGACCAACACAATCATTTTGCTTTGTAGTTTAGTTTTGAGTTGTTTTGTTTTGTTTTTGTTTTTTGTTTGTTTTTTTTTTTCAGTTTGAATTTAAGATTCCCATATTTAAAAAAATATCTATTTTTTTATTTATTTTATTTCCAGGCAAAAGACTAAAGAATATGTACATGAGAATGATTGAAGATGTATCCTTGATAAGTGATAACCATGTAGATAAATTATAAACGATTATGAAATTAAAATGAATAAAAAAATATACCATTTGTAAGCGGGAAGAGACCATTTAATGGGTTGGCAATTTTTGTTTACCAATGTAGCTGATTAGTCAGACCTTATCTGTCATTTTACATATTGCATAGGGGTTCATTTTTAAAGCGATGGGGAAATGACTTTGACCGCTTTCAATGGCACAGAGGAAACACGCAGTAATAATCGAAGGAACTGCCCTCTCTTTCTTAGGCACCATATATCACAAAAGTTAGACTGGGATGGACCGTTCATCAGCAAAATTTGTTTACTACAATCAATTTCCTGAGGATCGAGAGTATATACTATTATCTTTCCATCAATCGGAATAGCGTATAGATGGCAACCTGTCAGAACAAAACGAGAAATTAAACTATCGTTTTGTTTCAATAATGACACTGCAATTTGAATTGAATTTTTCGCCAAAAAAAATTTGACGACACACATTGGCACTTTTATCGATCGGCTAAAGTTTGCCTAAATGCTCTCTGGTCCGATAAGGCATCGCAATTCTTCTAGTCGCTTATTTGTGATTGTATCTTTTTGTCTGAAATTAAGTTTGCTTACCTGAGTCTTATTGGAGAGAGATATTGAATAACATGAACTCCGATCTGTTACTATGGTAACAGCAAGTCACTTATCCTATCAAAGATTATTTTCATTAAGAAATTTTCACTAGATGTTACTCAACTCAATGACTGATATTGTTGTAATTTTCCAGATAAAATTATCAGCTAAGATGATAATCCTCTAGATATTTTGTTCATGCCCTGATAATAAAAAAACATGGTGACATAATCTACATCTTTGATCACAGAAGACATCCGATAACAATATCGAAACTTTCGTTTTGTGGTGTTTTTATATATAAGTATTTTCGAAATTAAACTATTGCTAATGGAAAGGGATGTTGTTCTTATCGATATTTTGTTATTTTATTTGCGTGTGTTTTTATCTTTCAGAAGTTATAAAAAGAAAATATTTTGTTTTCACATACGTAATAAGGGTAAGTTATTTGATTTGCTTTTAAAATCTGAAATGGACACGGTTTAGTGATTCATTTCTTTGGATAAGTGCATTTCTTTCAATAAGCGAACAACTTATGCCTCCGTTAGCTGCAGTTTCAATTTTACTAATAATGCTCTGGTCAATCTCGTTTTCATGTCTTATCTAAGGACGCGGTATCCCTCAAACGTCGTCCTTGACTTGTACCTTCCGATCGATGCACCATTTTGCTAATGTTTGGCTGAACAAATCTCATGGTCAGGCCTTGAAGGCAACAGGTGGACCTGGGCCAGTCGATAGAGGAGGTCACATTGGCCACTATCTACAGTCCAAAGAGAGACGCTGTACACCTCACCAGCAGAAAGATAATAATTACATGGAAACAATATCCTTCCGCCACCGTTATAATGGAAGCCGGTCTGGACGCGCGAGAGAAACGCAATACTTTGTGTAATATTGATGACATACCAATCCGCTTAAAACAGCAACAAAAAGAAACTTATATGAGCGATATTCCTTTAGCTTTAGTACAGGTACGGATAGAACCCCCAAGTCGTGGTCGCTGGATGATTGCGTATTTTCCTTCGCCGCTTCTTATGCTTTATTTTGATAGATTTCGATTAAAACAAACTGAATCGAAATGAACATATCTTATGTCATGTAACCCTACCTGCCAAATTAACAAATAAAGCGTCTTCAATTCTATATAGCTTATTACTGCTTATTATATTCTCTTGAGATCAGGTTTACATCTTCTATATATGGGACAAACGAAAAAGGAGAGAAGCAACCCTATGCCATGAATAAAGAACACCCCTTAATTGTGCAGAATAGGACTCATACAAGACAACTTAGAAAAGGGATTTCTTCAAGTAAATAGAAGAAGAGATCATTATTTACAAATCTTAGCAGGGATTCCGCACGACGATTGGTCTTTCCTATTAAATACGTTTGCACCATTTCAAAAGAAGGGAATATAAAACTTGTAATGATTTATAGGGCCAATCGACCCTTGTCACCAACAGATACTCCTCGTAGCTATCATTCTCTATTATATTCTCGCGTCTTTGCCCTAGATCGGTCACCATCTTCTTTGGGATATAGTCTGAGTCGACGAAAAACAATTGAGTATACTTATTCAAAGAGACACCCAGTTCCGTCTGCTGTAGGAAACGATATCTGACTGGTTTGGCATTCATCTTGAACTAGTATAGGCTAATATTTAATGGTTGACGATCAAGGCTGGCACATCATCTGTATTCCCAATTGATTTTAGTTAATGTTATTTTCTAAATTATCATGGTTTACTCATCCTGTTTTTAGAATTTTCATGAAACTAATTAGTACATTATTTTACATGATTAAACAATATTGTTTGTGTTAACGTTCATATTTCAAATAAATGTTTTGTTTTT
Source organism: Paracentrotus lividus (assembly GCA_940671915.1). Lineage (NCBI taxonomy): Eukaryota > Metazoa > Echinodermata > Echinoidea > Camarodonta > Echinidae > Paracentrotus > Paracentrotus lividus. The sequence continues at coordinate 23,831,675 of CALNVZ010000174.1, forward strand.
TTTTTATTTTTTTTTAAATTCAAACCATAAAAAATTCATAGGTTACGAATGCTCTGTGATTGAGAAAGATCACGTTAGTCTAAAATAATGTTACTTGGTCACATTAAAGAAAAATTACACAATACAAATTTATAATCCAATGAACAACTTATAACTGAATTATGCCACTTACAATTGAGGCCAGAAGTATACATACACCTAGGGATTTCAATGAATATTGGTCACTTGCCAACCATCATAAAATTGTATGTATCATCAGAAATATCAATACTACCATGACAAATTGTGTATAAAATAAAAGAGGGTTTTGAGCTCTTTCACATGACTGGGATGCGGATAGGTTTGAAGTATATTTTTATGTGAAATATTCTTTGTACAAAAAAAGGAATATTTGTGCCAAATGTATTCTTTTGTTAGTCATTATGTTTTCAAATATCGATTCATAGAAATTTAAAAATGTCAAATCTATGATTGTTATTATATTTTATATTATAATATGTCACCACTGAACAAAAAAAGTTTGTAATCTGAAATGTTTGTGTTGAGAAGTAACGAGCACAAATAAAAAAAAATGTTTTGTTCATTTTCTTTTAATTTGACTAAAATATGAAGATTTTTTTTTTTTTGGGGGGGGGGGCAAATGATACCTAAATATTTTTAAGCTCCTGACGACAAACCGATGTGATGAAAGAGCATGACATACTCATTTTTATAATACCAAATTTGTTATGATAGCGCAAATATTTTATAAGATACAGTGAATTTTATGATATTAGGCAAGTGTATAATTTTTTATTGAATTTCCAGGGTGTGTGTAAATTTCTGGACTCAACTATATGTGCGATATGTATCCAACTAATGTTAGTGATTTATACATTAAAGTATCATTTGTTTTTTTATTTGTAATGTTAACAAAATATCATATACGTTTACTGATGATGTGGAATAAATTTTAGTTCAATCGTTTAAAATCATGAAACACATGTTATCATTTTTAATTTAAGTAACAGCTCTGATGAATAAGCCAATTTTGAGACTTGACCTAGTTTTCGTGAGTCAGTTGTTCAGTATCACATTTAATTCCACTTCACATGTCAAACTACATTAATGTGTGTCTACGACACGACACGAGAGTAAGGTGGGTATCAGGCCAACCTTCCCTAAAAGTTCCAGCAACAAAACACAGGGGAGATCTAACAAAGCGTGTTATCGCTTGTGAAAATAGGTCATGGATGATGCAAACCATTATGGTATCATCAAACGCATCCCACAGTTCTATATCAGAAACGTCAATCAAAAGATGACAGATAAGGCAAGGATATGCCGATGTAGATTCGTATCCAAACGGAAAAGAAAACATTTGTTTACATGACTTCCTATATTTGATGCAACCTTTGCCGAGGCGGGAATTTGGGACGTACCGCAAAAAAAATTGGGAAAAGTCATGGCATTTTGTCTAGCCTTATTTAGTAAAGTTCAGATGTAGAGCAGGTATCAGAATGGAACTGTCCATGTTACTGGAGAAAATGAATAACACAATATAACGACTTTACGAATAAGATACCGCTGCCATCCTGCTTGTTAATACACTTTCGATAGCCACGGTTTTATATAAAAGGATTAATAGAGCGCTTCCTTCATTGTTTATTTAAACAATTGTAAAATTAATGGATACATCTGTCATTAAATAACGTTTGTAGGATGAATCGCTGCTGTCACTGCCAAAGAAAAGAGCGTCAATTTCCGAACCGCGATGCTCAATTTCCAACGTGAACTCGAGTGAATAATCTATTTGTTAATATAAAGACTTGAAACAGTACGGAAGATGGTGTCATGTATAATTATGTGTATCTTGATTCACCAAGATATTCTTGGTCAAACTCACTCTGTCTCAGCAAATATTTACTTAAAGGCCATATGTCGTCTGCTGGAACGAGAAAGACATGAGTAAATTCGCTTTTATCTCTTGACGCAATCCTTTGAAAATGTTTAAGCTGTTAAAAAGAATATCAAGTTATAAATGGAAGTAAATCTAGATTTATTTTTTGTATAAATGGTTTAGTAGAAAGCAAACGCTTTGCCTTAATTTAATACGAAATCTGTCATAACAGGTGGCCAAAACTTCTGACGAATTTTACTTTTTCTCTAAAAGTCATAAAAATTGACATAAATCACTTGTACTTGTCATCCGAACTTTTGGAGGTTCGTGATAAAAATAGAAACATTTACATTTAAGTCGAATTTTCGATGCTAAACAAGAATATGTTTATAGACCTTGAAGTGTATATGGACCTATAAATGTAATGGTCATAGATTGGTGCCAGGTTACACACACACACACACATTCACACACACACACTACACACACCATAATATCATATATATATATATATATATATATATATATATATATATATATATATATATATAGTCGAAATGAAAACAAGAGGAGATTGGCGTTGTTGTAAAAAACACTCTATTTTGCCAAGCTTTTGGCTAAAGCCTTCTTCAAGGGCTGTTAACAAAAACCAAAACAAAACATATAAATATTACCAACAATTATATATATATATATATATATATCATCTGTTTCATTCATTTCGCCTATACTAAATAAAAGATGGTTCACTGCATGGCACGTTACTCAAGGGGCCCGTTTTCACTATATATATATATATATATATATATATATATACATGTGTGTGTTTATATATGTATAGTCAATAGATTTGTAAAGAGCATAATCGAAACCAAAAAGTCGTTATCCTTTCTTTGTATTGCCACCATCTAAAAAGACCGTGTTTCATTATCAAAGTGTATATATTTCATATGTTACATATTTGTTTGGGGTTTTTTGGTTTTCTTTTTTATTGTTCTTTTTTTTCCCGTACGCATTCCATTTCTTTCACTTGTTTCTTACTTTCTTGTTGGGGTGGGACAGAATGCCTAAATCGAAATTTACCTCGATATATAATTGTGTGAGTTCGAGCGCTCCTACGAATGGTTTTGGTTCATCATTTTCATGATATAAGAACCATGACTAACTGTGGCGGATTTTTTGAGGCGCCACATTCGCTCTCCATTTGGCCAAATCCAAACACGCAGTAAGGCTTCATATGAAATATATAAGAAGTCTACACACTTTTATTCAAAGCATTTGAGCACGACATGGATGCATACATTCATGTATAGAGAGAGGGATAAATTATTTTGATAATTCTTTTCAATATCATGAATACTAGGGGAAAAAAATATCGAATTTAAAACAATCTGAAACGGTTAATTCTCAGAAAAAAAGCTGAAGGGCAAGACGACGTAATGGTTTCCTTAGTGACCTGATGGGGAAAAAATGAATGAAAAATCTCAAAACCAAATATTAATTTAATGTCTGTAACCACTTAATTTAATGAGAAATGTTTCGTGAACTTTATACTTTTCTAATGAAAAATTACCCTGGAGGTGAACTGTTAACGTAGCCAAAACATATGGTTTTTTTTTGTTGTCTTCAAGATATTGGTTATTTCTTTTTATGTTTTTTTTTCTTCCTATTTTGCATTCAACCTTTCAGACATGATATTTATGATTGCAAATACGTCGTTTGCTCCTCCCATTTGCCATATATTATTCATTTATCTCAGAGGCAGTTATTCTTCACCAAGTGGCTTATTCGCACAAGCAGGTTCTGATGGTACTTATCCAACGGTCTCTCCACCTACTACCTCCCAGCTGCTCCCGCTAAACCATCCTTGATCCGTATTCTCTCCTCCCGGCGGTTCTTCTGCTAATAGCTCTTCAAAGCTTGCAATATTGAAGACGGAGGCAAACTGGAATAAATCAGCAAGGTTGGTGAAGGAAAGCTGAAATGTTTTGTTTCAGTCCTGTTAATTTCCGAACTCGAGTATGCCCTTTTATATATTCCGAGAGCCCTCGCACTGCAGACATACTAATAGATAAGGATGAGATGTTTTAAATAAAGACACTTTTTTACTCTCACCATACTCACTACCTCAGAATGGGATGTTCATATGCGTGCATATTCTTGCCCACTGTGATCTTTGATGAAATGAGCATAGCTCTAAATAGGGGTCAAGCATTAAAGCAATGTGTTTCATTGAAAAAAGGAACACATTCATATCTAATTGTGATCTTCACAATTTAGAATGAAATGGCTGATGAGCAGTTGAGTAGCGCGAACCCTGGCATTGAGTGGGCAGAGTCTTTCAATATGGGTCAACGATCTGTCTAATGAATTGATTGATTATGGTTAGCGATTGAGGGGAGGCTATGGGAGAACAAACCTGCCCTGCCCCCCCCCCCCACACACACACACACAAACACAAAAAGGGGGAAGTCCAAAATCTTAAAATTAGCAGGGCGCCCTTACCCCTTGCATGAGGAGTCCTAGCAACTCCCTTTCGTCTGTATTTATATTCTGTTTCTCTCATTTTGTGTTTGTCATTTCTTCAGCAGCTGTAGATATGCCCCACTATTCGATAGGTTGATAACGCTTATTCAAAGAATGTACCCTTCTTTCAAATATAAAATGTCTGGCTGTGAGTACAGTTTTTAATATTTCCTATGGAATGGTAGATGTTTGACCTTTTTTGTTTAATTGTGTATAAAAGAAAATTTAGTGTTGTGGAAGAGATGATAAAAACTATTGGGAGCTTTCACATCATTTTAGATATATTACAGTGAAAGATCTACTCGCACGGATTGCTCTTCAAATCCCTTCATATTCATAATATGAAGGTGTCGAACATTTGTCAGAGTCCACATGAGCATTTCTGTGTGCAGTAGAGTAACGGACGCAGACCGGAGTCACACAATGAACTTACCGGCCCATGCGTAAAGATAATAGAGCCGCTTTTGTCCCCAGACAATTGGGCCCCCGAAATGCATTCAATTCGATTTTCTTGATCCGCGCTGCAGTACATGAGATTCTTAGTAGAATCTAGTTGGTTTCTAGTTATTCTGGTAATTACACACGTTGCCACATACATAATTCGTAGGAACATTGTAAATAATATTTCCTAGTCATTTTGTGACAGTTCCTTCAGCAATTAAACATATGACCAGAAGTTTAATTCATCTTTCAAGGCATGTTAATAATATATAATATCCTGATTGTATAGTAAGGTTGAAGTTATTTCAAAAACATAAGCCAAACCATTCCATTATTTTTTCAACAAAACTTGTTGAAGTTGAAAATTGTATTCATAGAGGGGGGTACTGCGATGCAATGCTTTGCGTCTTTGCGAGTGAAAACGATATTATGTCGTGCCTTGTGCAAAATCTCTCGATCTGAATTGTTTTTGCCCCTCTAGCCTGCGGCAATTCAAGCTCTTCTTTCTTCCAGACAATGCTCAAATTCTCCATTCAGATTTCATCGACATATCCAGCAGATGAAATAATATCAATCTGAAATGCAATCCCGACAGCTCATTCTACGTCTCTATTATCTATAGGCTTTTTTTCTTTCTTTTGCTCTTTTCTTTTTTCTTCTTCGGAACACCTGACAAGAAAGGAGAGAAAGTTGAAAAAGTGGCAAACTTGAGAAGTAGTGTAGATGCCCATCTACACGTGTGCTGGTCTGTTACGTCCGATGCGTTAAATGTATTCCTGAGTGTGAATGCTTTCCTCTCACCTCTCCTTTTTTCGCTGCTTCACCGCCGATATCACCTTACCAGTGATATGTTGTAAGAAGTAGTCGAGGAGCTGTAGGTCGGAGAATGACCTCACTATCAAAACGTTCACAATACCTGTTTGGAGAACGTGCTCGCTTTCCGACGAGGTCTCACAAACAGACGAGAGTTCGCTTCTCAAAACAGCCCTGCATACTAATTCTGGCGGTTTCCAAGGTGACATTTACTACAACCTCTTCTCTCTTGCTCTTTTCAGTCAGTGGAGCACTTAATTCACACCAGAGACACATCGCTGCCACCATAATGAGGTTATATTTATATACAAGATAGGCCAAATTTGGAGGAGATGAAAAAATAACGAAGTGAGCAGTCTATAGGATCAGGTTTCAAACCTGTCACACATCAGTTAATTTGTCAGCGCTTCTAGCAGGCGATGAACTGCAGAGCAAAAACACGCCTTCGAGTCTTTGCTTCAATATTAAACAATCCTTACCCCAAATACTCCCCCTCCCTCTTCCCCATCCTCCTACTTCTCCCCTCCATCGTCCAACCTCGATCTTTCATAAAACATTGACGGGAAAATGGCAGAGGGGAGGAAGGGGAAACAGGTCTCCAGACGATGTTCTGTAATCAGGAATATTTTTGAGAGGTTGCCAATTTTCTCGGCCTGCTCCTCTGGCCCCGATGCGCCTCCGCCAATCAGGCGCGTTCATTATTAGCTTAGACAATCCCGCGACGTTTATCTCTAATTGGCAACTCGAAGGGATGCGAGAATGTGCACGGCCCTTGTCGGTTTCATCATTTTCCCACCAGGAGAACTGTGGATGTCAACAGAAGAACCGAAGAGCCAACCCAATGTACTCTAAATCAAAATGTATCCAGGGATAATTAGATGGGTGATATATATTCGCACTGTGCCTGCCTTCCATGATAAATCCAGTTATTATTTTTTCTTCTTCTTCAGAATGCTCAATTAAGTGTATTACGGTCTGTGTAGCGGGGATATGGCAGGCCTGTGGTGATCTCTTTAAAAACTTTTGAAAAGCGCAATCCTCTCACCGGATATTGGTACTTATTATGGGTCAATCCTCAATCAATTTCAAATCATATGTTATTCACGTTGGGATAGATAGATGGCGTATTACACTAAACACTTGTTGGCATATAATGTACATTGAGGACATTAGATATTCTGCAAAGTAATAATAGCTATTTTCAATGAAAAGGCATGCAATTTGTATCAACTGTGAGGTCTAACTTATACTTCACAATATTACGCATGGACAACAATTAGTCAACGATTGTTCAAGTAGCTTTCCCAGACTGGTTATTCTTATTGTTATTGACATGAAATAATACTAGAATACTGACATTTTGGTATTATTTTGAGGATTGACAACTTTACATGGTGATATTTCCATGGTTTCCTCTGAGGGAATGGATGATAAAGATGCGCATGATAAATGTAGAATACGACGACATTCATATAGATACAGCCAGATTACCTGGAGGATATATTACAAAATAAGATCCAAACACATTTGTCTTTTTGTCTTCAGTAAATATTTCTTACTATTCTTACACTATTTCTATATTTGAGAGGAGTTCCTCCTTTCATTTTTCGATAGCTGCATTCTAGGGCAAATACATGAATTATTTATCTTGATGCCCAAGTCAAAGTCCTTCACTCAGAGCACAGATACAAGAATTGCCCGAAGGTCTCAAGTTGAGAGATTCCAGATTTATTCTCAGCAGAGATCAGCTTTTTGTCTTAGCATCGAGTGAAAGGGTCTTCCTCTTCTTAATACGTCGATCCAAAAACAGTAAAAGTACCTTTTCATTCATTTCTCTCTTTTATCTTTTTTTTTCAAATGTGACGCGTTCTTTACATGCATCGGTATTTTTGTTAGGTACCAATCAACCCCCCCCCCCCATCCCCTCAACATTGGGTAATACTTATCCCCCTGATTTAAATTTTTATATTTCTTCTTCTCTATTTTCTTTTATATATATTTTTTTAAATACTTTTTCCCCTTTATTTTCTATTATGCGTGTATGTATTTCACAAACAGCAAATGCCCAGTGTACACTTATTTTATCCAAAAATCAATAATATTGCTTTTGATATGTTTTTTTTTTTATTTGTTTTGTTTTGTTTTTATAATTAAAGCTCATCCTATTTCCTTCTTATGTTATTGATATAGATATTTAACTCAACCTTGGTTATATACCAAGTCAAATGCTTCTTCTGAACTAAAAAGAAACACAACGTTTTAATTTGTAATAATTCTTATCATAAAGAAACGTAAATTCAAATGTGCAATCATTTGGATTTTATTTTGATGAATCTAAAAAGAATAATAGTGTAAAGCACGGTGTGTAAAAGTGTATTATTCTTTAAAGCACCTTCAAATGTACCGCCGCCACAATCCTTTTTAACCAAACAACTGTCTTGAAATAAAGAAGGGAATCCCCAAGTGTGACGTCACACACAGAACCTTTATCATGAGGCAAGTGCGGAAACGAAACAGAGGCGCCACTTGTCACGTGATACCACTAATGGCGCCATTCACCACTGCGCATTCAACTCCATGCAAGTGTATGTCGCTAAATGTGTATGCGGAAAGCGTACAAATCTTTTGCTCTCTTTCTTGCTCTATCCCTAGCTTTGTTTTTCAGCTCACGACCTATTTATAGGTCTCTAGGCAACGGACATTTAAGATGCAATAGGGTTATTCGCATAACCACAATGGTGTGAATGGTTTCCATGAATAATTGATATTTTCCTTCTCGTCCGAACACTGCATAAACTGTTCTGTTCAAGAGGACAGACCTCTGCATAACTGAAATTCATTATAACTGTTTTCATATAAACTTTAAAATGGTATTCGCATTCTAAATATGTTTCGTAATATCCGCTCCAGATTGAAGACACTCATATAGTTTCTTAAAATAACCAGTATCAAGACAAAAAATATGTATGCTATCTCACTTGCCTTTTCTGAGATTGGAAGAGTATAAAATCTAAATGCAACAATTCCGTAATTTAATCAACGCTTTATATTTCAATCAAACAATTTTTTCCTTATTCCGTTTGGACAAACGAGTAAATGATGTAAAGAATTTGAACAAATAAGAAAAACAATAAAAAATATATATATTTTTTAAATCCGAATCACACCTACTAACAAAAAGAACATTATTTCCAAGAAAAATGCTAATAATATAACATCTGAAATATCACCTATCAATTACCTAGAGAACATGCGCATAAATGGCAGACCAAAACGACTTCATCAGAGCCCTTTATTCATTTTGTCTCATCTTATACCCTGGTCTTCTTCCTATGCGTCACCTTCCCCGATGTCCTCTTCCTCCATAATTCATGACTTCACATATGCTCCGACCGAGGTGGACAGAGCGATTGATAAAGCCTGGCCAATAGCAATTGCCATTGAAGAATACAATCACATAAGACTACATATTTGTTATTGATGACGACATTTCCCTTTTTTGTTGTGAACAGATTTTAAGGCTTTGTTCCCTAATCTACAAGCGAATTGGAGTTCTAGTTGGAATGTATTGGTAAGTGTCCATGGATTAGCGTTCAGCATTTGAAGATGCTAGTACTAGAAGTTCCTATGTTACATCAAATCAGTTTTGAGAAACAGAGGGTAAAAATGTAACATACGAACATCTAGTACTAGCATCTTCACTTATTTTACATATTCCGAAAGAGTAACTCCTCCCGCATCTTTTGGTACCATTTTCGTGTGGTATGTCTTTACGCTTGGATGAACACGACACATTGTTACATAAATGTAACAGAGGGCCAAAATGTAACATACGAACTTCTAGTACTAGCATCTTCATTTTTCTTGTTTTAATTTTTTTTTCAAATAAAAAAGGACAGGGGAAAAATATATACTCACTTCGTGATGTTCAAAAACCATTTCAAACAGAGGGTAGCAAAATAATTAAATCTAGCTATGCATTTCTTCGTTACATTTTTTTTCGTTATGGACAATAAAAGAAAAATACGTGGGCTCTCGCCATTTTACGTTTTTGTATGTATGTGTGTGTGTGTGTGTGTGTCTTCTATTACTCTAATGTATATTGATAATTCATTGACTATACCGTTATTATAATGTTAAATCGTTTAGCAAGTTAAAGGGAGTGCTACCGTATTAACATAAAAGGGACTTTCGTTTATTTTTTGGTGGAATTGAAAGTCGCCATATCAATCGTTTAATTCATTTATCTCACACTCATCACCTACGATATTTTATAAACAAAAATAGACCATGCACACTTTTTTTCCTCGTCATAAAGTCACGAAGATTCGATGACTACCACTGAACAAAAAAACGCCATCTCAATGAGCGCCTGAACGGTTCCATCGTCTCTGATCGAGGTACGTTTATCTTTTTGGTGAGAAGTGAAAATAAATCGACTGCCGCATGAGAGACACGTTGGTATGAATGAAAACTGCAATGGGCGTAGAGCGGAAATTCGATTACCCTGAATTTGTTATTATTCGGAAACATACGATCCATATTTGTGATCAGAGATAGCGTGATATCCTCTGATCTTCAGGCAAAAGCAGCTCGTATCGGCTAAGGTGAAATTAAAGAAAATAAATGTTCATGTATCAAGTCAACTCTGAATCTGCATGTGGTCTTTATCTGCAAACACTGGAGTTTATATTTTTTAATGAAATGGAACATCAGGCAGAGATGTTATCACATAACTCTAAAATTGGACGGTGCTTCGACGCAGAAAAATGGAATAAATATAATTGGAACTGTCGTAAATGACATTATAGGCAATTAAGATTTATCTTGACAAATCATTGTACTAAGAGAGGCACTTAATTGCTTAAACCACCTTAACAACCTAACTCGTGTACTGTCTTAAGAAGGCAAAGCTTGTGTGTCTACTCCACCGTCATTATCAAATGATTGCATCTGATTTTCAATTGTCAACTTGTTTATCCTGTATCAAAATTAAGTGGTAGGATGAATCTAGCAACAAACTGAAATAACTCTTTGAAAGATTTCAGTCAATTATTAAGAACAACTAGAAGTGGGATACGTTATGTTTCTTGCATATGCATTGTGATTAATAAAGGGGCGTCATTTTCACTTGATACTGTATCCATTCCATGTATTCTGTACTATGCTTTACAATCATGGAAGCAAACAAAAGTTTTAAATTACCTTTTGGATGAAACAGATCTGAAAATAGTGTATGCTAAGTCATATGATATTCAAGAATTGTGTGCCAATATAAGCCCTAATTTCACATGAAAATGAAATATTATTGCGCCTGTTTTATTATTATCTGAGTTGGCCTACTACGTGCGCGTTGCATTGTGTACTTTCGCTGAGAAAGTATACCGACAGTGGATAATTATTTCAAAGTGGATATGGCACAGTTATTGCATAAACAATCATTGTTGCAAAGCAAAGAAAGACATATTATTAGTACCACGGGACTGCACATTTCATTTCATGTTAAAATATACATCCGCAAGAAACGTTCGGTCTTAATCTTACATTATCGTTTTAAAAGTTTCTAGTTTCAGGAGCTATATTTCTTTTTTAATTTGATACCTTACTGTTTGAAATACGGGAATGAATACAAAGGTGGTTACCATGGTAAAACAACGCTTTGGTATTATATACGTTATGTGCTGATCGACAATCCAAGAATTAGCCATACCATCTCGACGATTACCTGATCACACTCAAGTGTGGCGCCTAATGATAATATCCCCTTAGGAAATACGTATAGATAGGTTAGTATGTAGTATGGTTACTTGCCAGTATATGAAAATGAATTTTTAAAAAAATTAAAGATAGATTAAAACATTAGCCATACTATTTTTCTCAAAAATTGATGCATTTTGATACCCATGTTCTGTCTGCAAAGTTTACAACAGGCCTATAATATCCATATAACTAACCTAATGTTTAAAAGTGATTAAAGCTCAATTATGCGGATTTTTTTTTTTTGATGGAGTGTTTCCAATTTTAAAATTTTTAATAAAACAACTCTCATTGACTTCGATCATCTCGATACAGACATTCACCCCGCCTACTTCTGTATATACCACCAACACCACTATTGAATTGAATAGAGAAAACATACCTCGCAAATCTGATATAGACAAAACAAGCAAACTCCCCACTACTTCGTGCACAGTTACCATGTCATGAGACGCCGTGATGTGTCTCTTCAGCAGCCGTCACATCTGGGTAAATTCGAATCGGCAGAACTGGGCCTCTCCTTCGTCTCACAGCGAAGCCCAACGGGTATACATATTAGCCTTTTGTTTTTGTGGGCCTATCGTTTATTGGATTTAATTCGGACGCATTTTCCAATTCTGTAAGGCGGCATTGCCGTGGTCCTGCCGTCTCACCTCCGTCACGATACAGGGTCAGGAGGTTGAGGAGTGAAGAGCTATTTGACACTAAAGTCTCCTTTCATACGGTAAAGATAATATCTGCAATATGGTCTGTTTTTTCTGTCGGGCATCGGAAAATACGTTCAAAAATCATTTGGAACATGAGGCTATTCATGTTTAAATAGAGAGTATGAATAAGCTGCGCTAAAATCGGTAAGGATTATTGCCTAGAATAAAGACCTAATTCATTTTTATTATATGAAGTAGGTCGATCTCCTGAATGAAGCGTGTTCCGCAATTTAAATTTAGTTTTGAGAATCACGTTTCCCTGAAAGTTGCAGTCAGTAGCACTGACAAATTGAAAACTATTATTATTATCATCATCATGATCATCTTTGTTGTAGTTGTCGCTATTAATTATTATAATTAATTGATTAATATTCCTTATTTCAACAAACACACGTACACAAATTAAATCAAACGATAAGAAAAATTTAATATTCCTGAACAACTTTGTATCTTTGTATCACTAGACCATGTTTATCACATCTTATGATTGAAACTTTCGAGCTTTTTAAAATTTATTTGCTCGTTCAAAAGTTAATTTTATAAAATAAATTTTGATGTCGTCCTTCTAAATAGGTAACGCATTCCAATTGTATGAATTTTTGAAAGGGTTTAATTCATATCCTATCATATTTTGAATAAATAGAGAGTCGAATGCGAAGGATTATATTTTTCTAGAATATGTTAATATGTATGGAAGGCATGACGTGACTACAATATCTTGAATTAAACGTAGGATTTATTTTACATGTGAAAATGTATCGCTACAAAACAAATTATTTTATAATACGTATTGTTTGATCTTTCTGCCAATTTGTGGATTTATTGTTCAGTTTAGACCTCATCACAATGGACCCTTTTTATATCCAAAAAGTAGAAAATGGAATATATATTCAAATATTGAAAAATTAATTTCATAATGTGTACTTGTATCGACCTTTAGAATGATGTCATTATTTTTAAAGGACACTCAAGCGAGGACAATAAAAACCATAGCGTAAAATTTGCATTGTATAGACAATAAAATAGAGTATAAGTCAGTGCGCATGCGCATTTGCAGACTTTCTATTCTTTCTAGCTAGCTCCGTGTCTCACAGGAATTCTGTGAGAACTTCCCGCCACTCATAATTAGACATTCTCACCGCAATTCTCTAGAAGCTCATTACGTGTCATAACCAACTATCATTCGCAAATCAAGCTTGCTTAAGCCATTTTGTCTCTCATTTGCCCATTACATTTGCAAAAGGTGCCAAGTTGCATCTTCACATGAAATGACAATTTAATAGCCCCTATCCCTTGCGTCATGGTGTAATCAAACACGATCGCCGGAGTCATATCCAATACGGCTTCATTTCATTTTATGACCAGCCCCCTTCCCCAACGCATTTAGAAGGCAGACAAGAAGGAAATCACAAATTCATAGAAATTGTTTTTACGGATTTACCTCCTTTTAAAGTTGTCTGGCAAATCCATGTTGTTTTTACAGAGTGGCTGAATGCGTGCAATAAAAATGGATAGAGAGGAACTCGACGCATTTTGTAATGCCGCCGATGGAGGAAGCCCCCTTCACGACCTTGCCGGTGACCCGTTTCATTGACAACCTTTTGAACAAGGCCCAAGACCACAATACCTGACTCAGCCAGCGGACCGTGCCATTTACGAGTATTGGGTGTTTTTATTCTTTCCTTTATTAACCTTCGTTAAAAATGATACTTCATTTATCTGTCAGGGCCATTGTTGTGTGGCAGAGTTCTTGTATTCTAGGCAAAGCTAAATATTAGGTCTTTATATTGAGCATTATATCATTTTAAACATCTAATTTAAACAAAATTAATAGTTATGACAACAATCACGATGACAGATTTTGGACGAAAATGTGTATAGATTCACAAACACACACACACATATATATATATATAATACTCTCGTATGTTTTTAAGGCACTCGCTCTCGTTGTTCGCTTTATATGATTTTAGTGCTTTCTTTTAAAAGAAAAAAATGTAAAGATTGAAAACATTTTAGCAAACCACAAATCGCTTTAAAAAAAATCTAGCTGACCTTGCAATTCTATTCAAAACGCCCATTCAGTTTAGGTCGCATTAGTAGCTCAATTATTTCCCATAGGAGTGTAGGTTAAAGCCATTGGCTAACTTTTTTAGAGTTAAACATAAAATCATTTCTTTACTTGAAAATGGTATTAACATATGAATCATAGTTTAAAATTACCAATCTGAAAGTCTTATGTTGTAATATTCCTTGAAAGTATTTTTTAAATTGTGAAAAACTGATGATTGAAAACGGTAATTTTTATGGTCGATTATTTTAACGGTTATTTCATTTTTCTTGTCAATTTCCTTTCAAATAAAATTGTGTTATTTGAAATAATTAAATTATGATGATTTATTATTTAGAATAAACGTCTGCATGTTTTTACTTCTAATATAAATGTTTCAATTTTTATCGTAATGAGAATTAATAAAATTAACTAAGTAATAAAATATATGTTTGTAACGTAATTATAGCATTTCATTAAAATTTTGGATGGTTTCTGAGTTTCTGAGTAGATATGAAGCTGTCTTTATAAAAATTAATGTGCATATTTCATTTTGACTTGAGTTGTTTAAACTTTATGCTCATAACGTTAGCTCTGTTAAAAAAATATATAACGACAATATTCATGTTTATGCTATAACTAGATGATAATGTTATCTTTATTTCCTCACAGTATGAAGTAACATTCTTCGGCTGGATTTTCTATTTAAAAAAAGTAACAGGACCATTTTTTCAGTCATCACCATGATTATGACAATCCGTTCTGGTTCCTATACCGTTAGATCATGGAGTTACTAAGTTATTAGTAACTCCATCAGGCCCGTAACTAGGATTTTTACGGGAGGCGTTCGGAAATTTGCAAAGTGGCCAAAAGTGTACATCAAATTTTTTCACTTCAGGCCGGGCGAGCAAAAAGGTACATCAATTTTATTGACATCACGCTGGCTGCGCATAAGCGGGGGGGGGGGGGGGGGTGGGGGGGGGTAGGTGTTCAAATTATTTCTGCCTTCGGTTTTCAAGAAGAGTACCATATAAGCTATAGGTTGGCTAAGGTCGTTCGATCGGCCTAAAAAAATGATAAGCGCAAAAAAAACACCTTCTAACCATTTTTTTTTTTTTTTTTTTGTGAAGCGGACCTTTTGGTCGCCAGCGGGGGGTTCGTTCGGAACCCCCGAACCCCCCCCCTGGTTACGGGCCTGTCCATGGTTAAATGAAGACTCAATAAAGTGTTCAAGAAAACCTTAAATAGGACCCAGTCCAGCTCTCAAAACGAAATCATCTGAAACATTAATGATTTTTTAAAATTACTTTCAATATCTATAATTGATTTTATATTTAATATTTTATACTTATCTCAAAACCATTACATCATCTTTGGTACGTGTTGCTCGGCTTTCGAAAAGTCGAATTAGAGGTCTGCGCCCTACAGATAACATTTATTACATCCCTCTACGTTTGTTCTACGTATATCAAAAAAATATCATTAGTGAATCGATTACAGTGATTCAAAATGCTTAAGTCCTTATTTGAAGATATGTGATTGTATTCTGAATAAGGATATAATATATACATTGGGGGCAAAATATAAAATGCAATTGTTCAATTAATTGGACGATTGAATTAATTTTAATAATGTCAATGCCAATGCCAATGGAAAAAAAGGTGTTTCACATTGTAGATTTTTTTTAGATATTTGCCCAAATATAAACTATAAATGGAATAAAAACAATTCTTTAATCTAAAGAGTTGCTAAAACGTGAAAGGGACTAATTGGGGTTTTGAATTTTGATGAAAGTCATCCATACGGAAGCAGCTGTCAAAGCATAGATGAAGTTTTAACTTACACTTTTAATTCATCGGAAATTCCATCCTTTGTGATTGACTCTGATTAGGAGATAAAAGACTCCCTTTTTAATCACTTCTTCGGAAGATATTAAAAGTCATTAATCAGGTTCACGTCGTACTGCGATTCATGCTGATGAAAAGATTATACCTCGGTCCAAGTACGTCGCTCATAATGAGCAAACTTGTATTTCATTGTTCATAAATAGACTTGTAAACAAAATTATTTCATTTTGTTTGCCTTTAATTATTCATTATCTTTAAACAAGGGCTTAACTCACTAATGGAGCAATTAAAAGATATAAAAAAAAAATAATAAACTAGTTTTTTTTTTTTATATATGAGGTATCAAAATAAACATTTTTTTTTTCATATTTCAATGTGTGAAATTATGTAATTTAAACAATTTATGGATACTTTTTGTGAAAATGTTATCCCCTTTTCTCACTACGCATCGGGCCCCCGGGGGTGCCAAATCCTGGATACGCGTTTGCCTACCCCCACCATCCTTTCTATAAGGAATTCAAAATTAATGGAAAACGAAGGGGTTCCTGAAAGAAGTTATTGATAATGATTGATTATGCTTGACCTCTTTTTTTATTTGGTGCTTTCAAGAAAAAATATTTACTATGCATAAGCCGTTATGACTTGAGCGCGACAATGCAAAGAACAAAGTATTTCTGTAAATATTTGCTCACAAAAATTTAACTTGACTTTTGTTTTAAGTTCAAACGGCCATAAACTTTATCAACTTAAATGTCAAGGATTAAAAAAAAATACAGACAATATGATGATCATTTTCATGAGATAAATGAAATAAAATACTCCCATGTTACCAATATTATGATGAGGGCAAGTCCAAGCGCGGTAACAAACGGGACATTCAGAGCCAAAAATAGGGCTTGTTTGAAAAATCCTAAATGAAATCTCAATCCTTAGGTATATTCTTGAAGGTACTAAGAACCTTCAACAAAAACATAAAAAATAGTTGAAATAACTAAATTCATAATCAATTTATGATCATTCATTGGTCGGTAACAAACGGGACCAGAAAAAAAATGTGTTTTCAAATTTTGACTTTGTTCACATATAACTCTGAATTTAAAAAGTAGATCTACACTTGCATAGTCTTATCCTCTTAAACATGTAATAAACATTGTAAGGACATATTTTAAGGTTAACCCAACTCCGAGCTTTCTGGCAAGGTCAAGTTTTAAAAAATATGTCAGGTAACAAAAGGGACATGTAACACACGGGACAAAAATCCCTGTAATATTTTTCATTAAACAATTGGTGTAGCCAAGGCGTAGCAACAGCTTTTGTTAAAAAATCTCTCTGATAAAACAAAAGAAACATAATACAAAATACAAATGTAAAAAAAACACTTATTTTGTTTCATTTCTAAAGGTGGGAGAGTAATAAAAAAGCATGATTTTACATCAGCTCAGTAACTTTTGTGAGACTATTTCTGAGACCTCAATATTTTAAGTCTAAAAATATGGAAAGCTTTGTGCTAGGTTCGTGATAATTTCACCAGAGTTAGCCAAGAAAATGTAGAAACAGAAAATACATACTTCTTGGTTGTACTCCTATGACAAACCTCTTTTTTATATAGTTGAAAATAGCATTTTTAATGCATTTTTTTCCATGAATATTAATTAGCCTTGTGACGTCATATGACCTTGAAATGACTTTTTGACCTCATTTGCATTAAGTTCATTTCATACCCTTTATGGTGATATATGACACATTATGTATACCTTTACAAACTCATTGAAACACTTGACACAAAAATGGTCAAAAAGTTGAAAAATCACCACCTTGGGAACAAATAGTGTGGACTTGCCCATGAACATTCCTTATAAGCGAAACATCTTCGTATATATTACTAGAGTAACTATATATTAATACGCGCTATTATTTGTTGGATTTGTATCATATGGCAATTGTAATTTGTGCGATCGTTTGATATATTTTTTAAAATAGAATACATATTTGCTACTCGATTGGGTTACATTCAGAAGATTCAGCTGTTGCGCTTAGAAACGTAACAACAGTGTAATAGATCATAATTGGAAAAGTGTTTTCTCCTGACGCCTAAAAGGACCTAGACTTGTACCAGATTACATATTCATCGGCCTAACGTTAGATCTACCTCGATCTACGCCATATCGTGTGTTGTATAAAACAAATATACAATGCTATGTCATTCGTGCGACGGTTCGAATTTTACATTTGGTATAAAGGTGAACCGTTCTATTCAACGCCGCTTTATGTCGTTGCATAGAACTGTTCAACTTAATATATTCGGCACCGTCGCACTCAAGAACTTTTTTTTATTAGTATCAAAATTTCGTTATCGGGAATCCCGTCTTTAAAAAATCTGTAATTGCGATAATCGAGTGCACATAATCCAGTATGACGTGCCCATGCAATATCTATATAATATTTGAAAACTGACGAATATACGCAATATAAAGCATGAAGTAAGCCGGCGGAACTGTAGTCAGCGCGCATTACGTTGCAATGTCACAAAAATTTGAGTTCGAAAGCCATCGGAACACAGTTACATTTAATTAGGCCCCTGTTTCATTTTTTATTTTTTTCATGATGTCTCAACAAATCACTGCGTGTCATTTAATCATATATAAACTACGAGTCAAACTGCTTATGCTTAGTAATGAAAACAAAGTAATTCCAATCTGCTCACAGTTAATTTGATATAATAATATTATTGCATCACTTCCCCTAACGAAGCCTTTAAGCCTTTGAGGGCGTCTTAATTATAACTATCATTTCCCAACTGTATGAGGAGCACGGTCTGCCTCTAGACTATTAAAAAGGGAATAACACAATAACTCAAACACCTTCCTTTTCCCCTGAGTATTTTTCCAAATTATCAATGGCACACAAGCATGAACTGGGTGCGAAATGCTCGGTTATAAATACAGGCCTATCATATTTCTTTCACTTCACGGCCATTTGAATGAAACCGTATCAGGCAGAACGCATTTCCAATGAATCATTGTAGCTCAACGTCAGCAATCTATGTGGAGCCCGTGACTAGTGCATGCAAATCGCGACCCGACCATTCTAAAGCTGCCTCTTTTTCTTCAAGTAACACACCCACATAAGACAAAGAAATCGGACTGATATTAAAACCTGAGTCACGTGTGATATTGAAAGACCAATATCCCCTGAAAAAGTATCTAAGAATCGACCCCTGGTCTGCCCTTGAGAATGGCGGAATGTTTGTGCAGTGATCCGACAGCGTCCATGTCCATACAACTTTAACTACTGCATCAACCCGCTTCAATGTTGTCGTTCAAATTTTAATAACAACTTCCCCATCGGCCATACAATTCCTTATATGTAATTCGGAGGAAGCTAATCGATTCACCAACTGGCAAGATATTTCTTGATAAAGGTGATCAAGCAATAAAGCTCGTCGAGCACGACCGAACCCTCATCTCATGATCCCTTAGGACTTGCCCGCTGGACCACTGGAGGAAACAAGAATGCCCGTGCGCTCAACAACGCCGCGCGGCCGATCATTACTTGAAATGAAAAATTGCGAAATGAGGGTGTAGGATTGGAGTAGTTTAGCTGTGACCGGGAAAGGCCTCTTTCCCTCGGCGGACGATTAGAACTTTCCTGGAGGGATCCAAAGAGGTTTGTAAAGATGAGTGAGTGCCTGCTGTTGCCTCGATGAGCAGAGTACGCACCTATTACCACCCCCTACGCGCCGCCATTCTCAAGACGCGTTGCTAAGCAAGATTTTCTCTCTCAGATGCGGATATTATAAACTTGCCATGGGCGCGCAAAATGTATAATTTTCCGCCTTGGCTAGTTTTGACGATTTCTCCTCGCGGCCTCCACGTACAAACGGGCAGCATAAATAACTTTCGGCCAAATCAGACCCAATATTGACACAGAATTTCACAAGGTAGTTGCTTATCGAAACGTAGTTCCACACTTTCTTGAAATTGAGCTCGGCAAAAATGCCCTTTTAACCACACGGCTACCAAGAGGGATAAGTACATGATATGCACAAAATAGGAAAGTGTTTCGTTGCTCCTCGCTGCGTCGATCACTGAATGAGTGATGCATTGGGAATAACGGCGCTCGTCAGACGACACGGAATCATCGAAATGATCGCGGTTACGCTCATGTAGGTCACTTTTCGTCGAAGCAAGGTCAAGATCGAACAGTGCCTGAAACACACCGGTCAACACTGCAAAATTGGTCGGAATAAATGCATGCGTTATCGCAACCATCCCGTGACATAATGAGGTACCTATGAATTCAGGCTCATTGCACGCCAACATCATGAAAATGTCGGGTGAACATCAAACATATGAGTTTGCTTCGTTTCCGTAAATTACAAAATCAATATGCCTACAAAGTTACTTGTATTTCATATAATTGATCATTTTAAGATAAAAAGTCCTCTAATTTCGTGAATTATTGAATAAAATATGCTATCATTCGAGTAAAATGTCTCGTAAAATAAAAAATATATATTTTGACACAACTTGTAGTTACAGAAATAAATATCATAAACATGATAAAGATTCTAATTTATATACCCTCCATTGATTTCAGAACAAGCACTATACGGATATGGTATGAAGCCAATTTTGACCACTAGACAACATTGATATGACGCCAGCCTATAAAACTGGACAGGTCAAATAACCCATATAATACATAAGAATTATTCTGTTCGTAATATAATATGCTCAAAAGAAAATAGGAAAAGGATTTCCCCTCTGTCCGGCTTGCAATGGTCATTGAAAGATACTTAAGTGGGATGAAGACGTTCAATTTATTATTTTTTTAATCACAAGTAATATTTCATTCTGAGTGTAGGTGGAGAAGCATATATGTTAAACAAAGAAAAAAAAATAGCCCACAATGACCAATTAGACATTTAAACCTATTTCCTAGTTTGACCACTACATTGGCTTTGGCCTCAAGCCAGCCAAAACCATTGGTGTGAATAGACAGATCTGCCATTTTTTATTTGCTCTTCTGAAATGACAGTATTCCCTCTTCTCTTTTTATGAAAAATAGCACTGTTTAATTAAAACCCATAAACTGCTACGGGCCAGTTCCTGACCAAGGACCCATGTTTTCTTGAATTAAATAATTATTAGGAGAACTAAACAATGAGGAAATAATTTCATTTGATGAAATAAACAATAAAAATAGGAAAATGGATAACTAGGTCAAAATTTCAATAGCTAAATTGATCAAATGTGTGGGAATACACAGACATTTTAGTATTTATGAAAATATTGGAATAATGCAAAAATCTTAAATTCTAAATCAGATTAATTAATATAAATTTCATTTCTAGTTTCCTAAGATGTCATTCTACGAAATACAATCATTAATTGAGATTACTATATTTGTATCAATATTAAAAATAATTAATAATGCAAATACTTGTTTGAAAATAGTGATGAGTTTGTCATGAATAAGCTTTCGTCTTAAAACGAAAGAAATGTCCTAAAGAAATTTTTAAAAGATAAAAAAGTAAAATAAAATCATTGAAACTGTTTAAGAAAAAATGTATATATATATATATATGATGTGGTAAATAATTCAGTGGAGGAGTATGAAAAACATTTTTTCTTGAATATTTTTTTTTTAAATTGCGTTAAAAATCCTAAAATCTAAAAAGCCCTTCAGCATAAATATCATCTATTTCAATGAAGTTGCAGTATTTTGATAAATTACATTTAATTATATCACATTTCCATTTAATTTCTGTTGTTTTTATTGCTGTTTGCTTGTTTGTTTTGATTTTCCCCCTTTTTAAACCTTATGTGCAGATGAATGGATAAATGGTATAAACTGTGTTTCGTGTTATGTGTCGCAGTTGGTATAAGACTGGGACATAATATTATCAAGATATTATATCTTGGTTGTGTTTAACAAAATTGACTAAGGATTGATAGGAAACAGCCGGGATTGTAAAGCTTTTGCAGACATTATTTTAAGATATATGTATCTGACTGAATACCTCCTTTATCAAAAATGTTCTGGGTCGTGCTTTAGTCTAATATCATATGCTAACACTGCAGTTTTTAGATGAAAGGTCTTATATTTGCCACTTAATTAGGTTTCTGTGAAGCATTTGATGACTATTTAATTTTAATTTTTTTTTGTTTTATGTATTATCATTTATTTTGTCATTTTACAATGCAATCGCATATTACAACTCGAATTACTTTTGTTAACCTTCCACACAGTGGCCGATTTTGTATGTACGTAAATAGCTGTGGTTAATTATTTACATGCTTATATCGTGGTACATAAGCAAAATCAAACTGTCCACTCACTTTCATTTTGTGCTAAAATATATATACAGCTGGGGCCAAAAGTTTGCATACACCTGGTAAGACATATAAACTTATAAATCATATAAATACCACCATTAGAACATTGGGTATCATTTATTTTGATAAATATTGTTAGGTATGTTATCTTATTTGATTTCAAAGAGTAGGTTTTCATTTTTAAAAAATATCTAGAAACATATATATATGATTAATTTTCCTTCAGTTTGGATAAAACTCAATGGGTCAAAAGTTTACATACACTAACCAAAATTGGTGATGGTGTTGCCTGTATTTTGCTTATTTTTCACTTTTTCACTTGATGGAGCTCTCTGTATACTTCTCCTGAGATTATTTTCCATTCCACCAGCAAGATTGCAACAATTCAGTCCCATTTACAGATTTCCTTGGTCGACTACCATTTTATAGGTCTGCCCATATGGTTTGTACAGGGATCTGGTCTAGACATGTGACAACCCCTCCATAAGCACCCTTTTCTCTGTTAACCCACTCTAAAAAGTAGTTTAAATTGATGTTTGAGTTATTGTGGAAATTAAAGACTCAATCTTAATAAGGTTCCAACTCTCAGGCTTGCATATTTATATGATGCTACATGCTCCAACATCACATTTTACAAACTATAGGGTTTATCAATGGGGTTTATACATTGTTTGT
>CALNVZ010000174.1:23854735-23891684 GCA_940671915.1 Paracentrotus lividus
CCCGTCCAGCAACTTTCTTTATGTCTTTCTGGTATGGAGCCCCGACGTTTGCAGCAAATCACTAAACACTTAAAATGCTGATTGCACATCGCAAAATCGCGACCCCGACACACCACCACCCCCCCGCCCACACCATGCCCCCCCGCCCCCGGACCCCCGACCCCCCGACCATTCTCTTAAAAGACCTTAGCTCGGCCTCTTTCTTCAACATAGATTCTTTTGTTTAAGAATACAAGAGTATTTAAAGTAGTACACACACATAGACAAAAGTAGAAATCCGGAGCCATGTATGCAGGCCCAATTTGCATTGTACATCAAATATATTATAAGATTACTGTTATATTTGATAACTGCTCAGCCAATGGAAAAAACATATTAACATAATTTCGGCCAAGTTTGGCCATTATAAAGAAGGTCAAAATTGTATAATTAAGTCTTTATAGAGTAGGTTTGAGTCAGCGTATTACATCTATCGAGGGTATTTAGAATTATTTTTCTCCATTTTTAAAAATAATTTTACTTATTTATACTGTTATTGATTCATGTATTTATTTATTTTTATTTATTATTTTTGTTTGCTTTATTATTCAATTTTGGCGCCCCCTCCCTCTAGCGCGCCAAAAGCGGTCAGCCATACCACGTACGTAGGCCTAACTGCTCGTTACTGGAGTCTTAAGTACCCATACTATCAACAGCTTTGAGGGAAGCTGCAATATCAATATTAGCTACCCCCTATTGGCTTTTGGAGGGAGCCAGCAAATTACGCTTCATTTCACAGGTTGTCGAACCATATTCACGGGTACCCTATTCAGGTTTTCCCTCTAAGAATGAAAAACTATCCCTTATAAAAAAAAATTTATAAAAGTTACGTGGGCGTAAATAATGCATATAAAAAAAAAAAATAACATAAAATAAAAAAAAAAAATCCGTATTTCAATGATTTTCGGATTTTCCTCCCTGCCTAAATAGAAATATTTGGAAATGAGTGCATACGAGGTGTTTGGTTGACACCTGGAGTATATCAGGGACCCGGGTAAAAAGGCCTAAGTGATGAAAATCAAAATATGGACGCGCTATAGCCCGGCCCCCCCCCCCTCCCAAATTTGGCTGGCGAAAATGTAGGCCTAATAAATAAAATAATAAGTTCTATTCAATTGTTTTTTTTTGGCTCGGCTGTTCGTATCCTGAAACACCGATTGGAGTGTAGTAAAATCTGGAATTTAGATTATTGAACCCCTGCATGAATATCTTGTGGAGCTGCGCAAGTCTATTATGTAAAACTAATTAAAGGGGTCGAAACCACCGTGAGCCCTGTCCCGGGATTTCGCCAATGTCAGGCATATAAGTATGTCATCAGTGTCCCGCTTTTTTATCATTAACATTGTCCTTTTTATTTACTGGATGAATAGGTCATTGCGAATTATAATTTCTCGTAAGTTCTCGTATTTAGTGGGAGTAGAGAGGTGATTAAAAGTGTATTATGCCTAAAATTTATCATTAGGCACCTTGTTCCGAACAATCGTTTTGGTGTATGTACTAAGTCCTAGTCCAGTCGGTTTGTATTTAGGGGCAGCTTGTCTTCACATGATTCATAATTTAGCTGTGGAGAAAATAGAGAATATTAAGTAAAAATAACTGAAAAACAGAGCGATCGCCGCCTCCCAGTGCACGCCCCCTTTTCCCAAAATGGCGACGGATGTAAACAAAGTAATTTCAAATAAGCACACGATTCCGGGTTTTGACCGACCGTGCGGGTCAAAGGTAAGCCAGAGAATCTCGAGTCAGATCTATATCTACCCGATCGACCGAAAAAAACTGGCTCTCGGCTTCAATTAAGACTTTGAAAAGAACATTGCATTTCTCTTTGAAAAGAAATTATACAAATAGGAAGTTATTACATCAGTATTATAGAACGTATAATTTTAAAGATGTTTCACCGCTTTGTTACTATAAATGTTACTAATTTTTAATCTTTCAAGCATTCGGCTTTCTAGATCGAACTACACATTGTCAAAGCCATGCACAAGCCTTCGATCGAAGTCATTACAGGCACAGCACAGCCCAACAACAGTCAACACAGGCAACACAAAAACAAAAGTAAAAAATGGGTCCACTAGCTACTAAACGAGGTAGCATGGGTGCAGGCTCTACTGAAGCAACAACAATATCAATGCAAGTACAAAAATGTAAATGTTTTAAATGAAATAGATGTGAAATGATGTGCTATATATACTTTTGTTAAGTAACGGCCGCCACATGACATCACATAGATCTAATTAGATCTAACGTTAGATCTAACTAAGCGTTAATAGATTCTAGAAATTTTTACTCCGTAATTTATGCACGACGCTCAAATGATCACGTTAGGCATATGAGATACACTTAGTGACCATTGTTGCCTATCCAGATGAACAATAGTCACGATAAAATGGAGATTCGTCATTGATTTTTCGGTTAAGTCCTCATTTCTTTATAATTATACTTTCTCAACTCCGACAGTGCAGGTCTTTATCGGGAACAGCTGAATCGCCGTTGTTCAGTTACGGTCAACGCATCAGTCATCGCATCCAGGGAGCAGAGCTCAAAGCGATAACTAATCAGAGCACCCAACAATCAAAATGCATGTCCTCTGGTCTGTACGAACGAAACTTGTAGCATTTTCGATGTGGCCGTTCCAATGTTTTAATTCTAACGGAAGTGGCTAACACACTTCCTTAAAGGTTAGAGTGTCATCCTTTGTTTTCACAAATTTCGAAAAAACTATGCAACTTGCAATTAAATTAGGATGTAACACATATGCGTGCAAACCTACATTAGATATGAAATAATGAGCAAAAAAATGGGCGGGTAGGTACCATCGGGATCGTCGAACCAGAGACCTCCTGGGATCAGTCAAAGGCCGCTTACCTACTGAGCTATAGTAAGGCAGCCCCCCCGCCACCGCGAGGGTTGTCCCTAATTACCCGTTAAATTCTTCAATGCTCGAGTGGTCAGAAGCTATGAAACCTGGCATAAACCCGAAGGATTTTTATGCCAGGTTCTTATTAGCTTCTGACACCTCGAGCATTAAGGGTTAACGGGTATTAGGGACAACCCCTACCGGGGCGTTACTATAGCTCAGTAGGTTAGAGCGGCCTGACTAGTATCCAGGAGGTCTTGTATCGAATCCCGGATGGTACCCCATTTTCTTTGCTCATTTTTTCATATTATATATTTTTCTGGTCAGGGTTCCCAAATTTTCAAAATTATAATAAAAAAGTGCATCACTTCACCGTGATCCCCGCATTTACTCCCAAGTTGATTTCTATCCTTCGGGTTTAGCCGGTTTTCTAAGCTTCTGACCACTCGAGCATTGAAGAGTTAACGGCCTATTAGGGACAAACCCCTACCGGGCTTACTATCTAGCTCAGTAGGTACTAGATGCGCAAGCTGAACTAGTCATCCAGGAAGCTGTCTCTGTTCGAAATCCCGATGGTACCCCATTTTCTCTTTTGCTCATTTTGTCTAATTATATATATTCTGATCAGTTCCCAAAATTATTCACATAACTACGATTAGAACGGAGATTTCCGAAGCATTCTGCAGCCATCGGACGGGCTACCGATTCCCAATTTTGAAAAGCGATTATGTATTTTAATGATTCATTTATAACAATAATATTGATTTTACACTGCACCTGATCTATATAATCATGAAATCTCTCTATTGAGTGATTAGTTAGAGGTACGAGAACATTTCAAAATTGATTGAAATTCTTGAAGTCTATTTAATATCCTCCTTTCAACCACATTGCTAGCATGAGGTAGAACGGTTTCGAGTGTGCAACCAGCTAAATATACGTTGAACGACGCTGACGGCCTCTGCTAGATCCTAAACAGAAGTACTTTAAATCGCTTAAAGAGGACAGAACCTATTCAATAAAGCAATTAAATATTACGCATAATTTTTTGTTATTGAACTATCTTTGTATAATGGGGACAATGCTTTGTTTACGAATAGGTAAACAGGATTGACCTCCCAGCATCGAAAAACCGCGGAACTCAAATTGAAACTCATTACGGGACTAGCTTTCTCCAGGCCCACAGCATGATTTTTTTTTATGAATAGATTTTATCACGAGTAGTTCCCATGAACCAATATTGTAACTTAGATAGATTTTGGGAGGGTTTTTTTGGGGCCCATCATAAAGGTCATCAAGTATAAGCCATATGGAGGGTAACATTCATTACGTTAAATCGGGCGGTTTCTCCATTCCCCCCCCCCCAATTTTTTTTTAAATTTTTTTTTTTATGGGGGGGGGGGGGAGGATTAAAATTTTTTTTTTGCCCATCATTAATTATAAATCGAGCTGGTCTTCAATTTCCACCTTTATTTCTTTCTCTGTTTTTTTTTTTTTTCTTTTCTTTTTTTTTTGGACGGGGGTATTGGTTGTAAATTTTTATTTGGCCTTTGTGCCATCAGGTATTGGCTAGAAGTAAAATCTGGTCGGTTGCCCAATGTTTTTCCTCTTTTTTTTTCATGTCCCGTTTTTGTTCTTTTTCAATTTTTTTATCTAGGTGTTTTTTTTTATTTATTTTTTTTTTATTTTGCCATCATAAATCTTAAATCGAGCCAATTCGCCCATTGTTTTTTTTTTTTTTTTTTTTTTTCAGGGCAGGAGGGCAGGGGGGGGGAGAGGCGGGCGTGGCGGGGCACCCTGGATACGTGCCCCCGAACATCCATTCCGCAAAGTGGTTTCGCCCCCAGACCGTGTACAAAGTCCATCCGGTTGCAGAAAAAAAGGCTAACAAAAAAGAGATAGAGAAGAGGGGGGAGGTGGGGGGGAGAGAGGGAGAAGGAAAAGGATTAACGACAGGAGAAAAATTGAAACTTCCTGAGATGGGGGGTGGAGGTAAATAGAAAAACTGTGCAGATCAATTTATCAAACAAATCTCGTATTAGAAGCAAATAAATTTCATTGCTTGTTTTATCGCGACATGAGTTGATAAAATTAAGACGGCCTATATACGAGACTAATGCTCTCAAAAGAAAAATTCTCTTTCTGCAGATTCCCACGGAGAGCAGTCCACGCAAAGCGGTGAGGTTTTCCACCAGTTATTTATTATATCTATCATTGATTTTAGAGCTAAAAAAAATAGCATATAATGTATCATATATAGGCTAAACTATCATTTCCGGTACCGCATATTTAATTGTATAAATGTGTGTATATAAAAAAAGGCAGAGAAATCGTGCGTTCAACTGGAGTGAGCTTTCCGCCGTATACAACCTACTCCGCAGGTGCAAAAGGTTCACTTAATAGTTGGACCGATGCATAAGTGTAAGTGGATTGTAACCCAGCATATACTGTCTATTCAATCTTATGTCATAGGATGCCTAGCTATCAGTAATATGAAACGAAAATCTGACTACCAATCTAGACCAGCTCATCCAATTCAACACCGTGGATATTTACAGTGCGTGTGGCAGGCACGGCCACCACGCCGAGCAATATACCAACGGCGCAAATCAGGCGTGCATTATTCTCTGCCGCTAACGGTCAAACGGTTGCGCCACACGAGTTTACTGGTTATCATTTTCGAGGTTCGAAAAATAGGAATTACATTTTGATAATCGCAATATAATGACAAACCATACACATTTGGTCCTTAATCATTGTTGTGGAAATATTAGTCAGTGATATACTACTATATCCTCTAAAAACCTAGAGAAATGTAATATTTTTGCCTGCAAAAGGCTGACACATACCCTTTAAATATTTTTTTTTTTTTTTTTTTTTTGTGTGGTATGGCATCTGGCCTGATAGCGCAATAGAAAATGGGGCATATGGAAGATCCCTTCCACCCGATGCATCCATCCAGACCACAAAACCACTCTCCATACACACAAAACATACATGTGAAGTGATGTGGGTTTCAGGATATGCTCTATATTCTTTCTTTCTTTTCTTTTTGTATAGGATGGATCTGCCTGAGGCAATAGAGGATGGAAGGATTATGGAGATCCCTGCCACCTGATACTCCTCCATACACAACACTCTCTACCACACAGAAGGCTTTTGAGTGCTCAATGTTTTCAAGAAAGTGAGTATAAAAAACTAATTAGTTCTTAAAGATCAGAAATACAATTTCTTTCATTTTATAAATTTTTTTTTGAACTTCCTTGTTGTATCTCGTTGTAATATTCTTTTTTTAAAATTGTATTGTTACCATCGGTTTTTGTTGTTATGTAGTTATGCAAAGTAGCCACATCATGTATTAAAGACGAGTTACTGTAGTTAAAAAAGATTGTAATTGTATAGCGAGAATTTAAATAAAAAGAATCCACTGGAAACGATTGCGCTCTTCAAATCGCTCCACAGTCATTAATACGACCCCCCCACCCCCCAAAAAAAAAAAAAAAAAAACAACAGTTAATGTATCACATTCACAGTATTTTAAGGAGTGCATGGTCATAATAGGCCGGCATCCCTGAGCTCTCGAAGATTTCATTCAAGCGAATAAGCGCACACGGAATAACTGACCCATAGGGAGGTTGGGATGTACCCTGGTGCCTGGCACAAACAATGAATTGCGTGCCGGGTCTAAGCTGTGGCCTTCCCGCCAAATCACACATTTGTGACGGTCACACCGGAAGTTACTTTTGAGACAAATGTACAGGGAGGCACTTGACACTATCACACAAAACGTATCCCCAACATATTTTTGGGCTTGTCATTTTTCATAAATTTCTTTTTCTTGAGTTTGATTAACCGATAGTATACATGCACCACAATGAGCTTTTCCTGGCATTTTTCGTCCCTGAGATCGATGATAGCGACTAGTTAACATCGCGAGAGCCACGATGTCGTCGATTTGCGACCCAATTGTCTGTTTTTTACCGTTTCTCGGATGTCAAATTTCTGAAGTTTTGTTTAGATTGTTTTAAAAATAATTCAATTGCTCTGAAACTTTGCCAACGTTCTAAAGCAAGTCCGTCCGCTTTCGGGACAATATTTGGTTTTATAAAAAAATGTTATATGTATTTTTTTCCTATTTTGGAGCCATGTTAAGTAAACATGGTTTTAAGGAAAATACGGTGGTCAAAATAATTGAAAAGAGAAGACTTTTGAGAAGAGTAAAGTATTTCCGATTCAGCCATATCCTCATAATAATACCCTCACCACGTCTTTGTAATGAAGGGAATTAAATAACCGATACTCATTATAATCTCACAAACATTATCATTATCCCCTGATGCCTACAACTATGTCTATCATCCCGACTATCTTAATGGAATTCCCCACACCTCACCTCACCCCTAACCCACACCACCACCATCGCAAGCGTATACCACACATCTACGCACCACACCCTCAGCACACGCTATCACAGCAACACCACGACGCAATGGACGCACTCCTCTGTGCGACCCTCTCTCTCTCTCTCTGCCTTTTACGCGTCTCTAAATACTTAATTTTGCGGTTTTATAATTCCTCATGACTTTAACCCCCTCTGCTTTGGTCACAAATTTCTCCGGTCCCCTTCCAAAATTCTCCTGGGTCTCTTTATCTTCCTCTCTCTCTCCACCTCTCTGTCTCTGTTTCTCCTTCTCTTTATCTCTCTCCTATCTCTCTGTCCCGTTACACTTCTCTATTACCACACTCTGCTACTTCTATCCTCCTGCTCTCCCTCCCCCTGTTTGTTTTCTCTCGAATCAAGTTCACTTTGCGGTCTGTATAATTATATTTTCATGCAAATTAATGTATACAGTTTCAAAGGAAAATTTAAAATGTTGTCTGCCTTTAATTCAAATGAGATAGATCAGATATATTTTGCAGTATTGCCATTAAACATAGTGAGTTGTGCGGTTCTTCTTTTTTTGTATTTCTCAGGAGGGGGGGTTGTTGAAATTTTCATATTATTTGGATTAGATCCTGTTTAACAGGTATTGACATAGAGTGTAAATCCACAATAGAGAAAATAAATAAATGTCCGTCGAGTGCAGATTATGACATTGTAGCTTACAGCATAACCCCTGCGAAT
The DNA here is from genome assembly GCA_940671915.1 of Paracentrotus lividus. Classification (NCBI taxonomy): domain Eukaryota; kingdom Metazoa; phylum Echinodermata; class Echinoidea; order Camarodonta; family Echinidae; genus Paracentrotus; species Paracentrotus lividus. Next base: position 23,862,760 of record CALNVZ010000174.1, read on the forward strand.
TTCACCAGGCGCTTTCACATACCAATAATGTGCGGTTCATATATAGTTTAATAACAAAACAATATTCTCTCCATCGGTCCATAATCATCCATTCCTATAATAATGAATCTAATACACATATCAGGTGGAAGAAAGTTAGATCAGGTCAAAACCTGTTAATTCCAGATATCTCTAGGTAGTGTCATCTCAATCTGATCCAACTGCTAACAACTACTTTTCTAGAGTTGGAAATGAAACTGCGAATTGCACTAGCAAGAATGCTTGTCAATTCTAAACAACATAGCAGAACACTGACAGCCAAATAAGAACTTCAATCACTAAAGCACAAGAGAGCACTGAGAACGACAAGAAGCATCTCACATCAGTGTCTCACTGGAGTCTGCGTGTAGGAGTTTGCTTGGCCGTTCTGGGTATATAGCCACTGGATCGAGAGAGCGATAACAAGGTGGGAGAATAAAGCACCGCTCAGAAGAAAGTGCACGGATGACAATAGCCCTCGCTGAGAGTGCATCCGTCGTTTGTCGAGACTCCAGATTACGTTATAATAGAGTGAGAGAGAGTGCGAGAGAGAGTGGAGGTAGAGGAATACTGGTTAAAGCATTGTTGTCATGCTAATGAGGATGGCGAGAAGTAGTAGTTTAGCCAAACAGAGCTGAGATGAACACGTGTGAAGGATCATTGCACGTGCATGGTATACAACCAATCAGGAGGACGAGAAGGAACACAAGTAGATTCTCGTTGGAGGATCCAAAGAGTTTGTAAAGATGGGCGACATCTGACTAGTGGCCGTGAATAAGCATGTTGCGGCCATCAGATAGTGTAGCTGAAGGGAAAGTATCGGCGAAACGCTCAAAAAGGGAATTAAACAACCCCGGCTATCAGACCCGCCAAGGGCCATCTCAGACGCGGATTGCTTCTAAGCGAAGATATTTGTGCTCTCTCAGATGCTCGGATATTATAATTGTCTGGCGCAACTGTAAGAGAGGGCGAGACAGCCGATAAATATAGTAAGTTATAGTTATTACGCCGCGCGATAGTCCTCGCGAAGACACTGAACGTAATTTGTGGAAGATGTATATCTATTACATCCGCTTCTGAGGCTGGGCTCTCTAGAGCCTGCCCTCACAATTAGGCAGACAAGCAGCGAAGAAGGCACACTGTAAAAAAATATTATTATATAAGATTATTCGGCCCAACTAACCAGTGAGAACGACCTACATTCATATGACAAGCTACGAACTTCACCTCAAGTGAGATATGACTAACAGCGTTCATCTCTGAAACACCAGAGTTATTTCCACATACAGTGGCCTCCAGAAACAAATAGCGAGTGCTCGGCCAAAAAAGATGTGGCGATATCGCACATTATCTTTTATCACACTCAGAGCTCTATTCGCTGAGGTAGCGATCTAGAAAGTACATAATGAAACTATGCTCGACATAGCTCACGAATAAAGATTGAATTTTTCACTGATGGGTGCTGCACTACAGCGTGGCGTCGATCATGAATTACTGGAAGCCACATCGTCTTTTTAATGTGCGAGGGAGTGGATGATCTGGTTTAAAATCATCCATTTTTCTGGGAATATCATAGAACGAGCGCTGTTCCTATATCACAGAACGACAGGCGTGGAAATCCATCGAGAGAGTATTATAAACGGGGGCTTACGCGCTCTACATAACGACTTAGTACTTCTCTTATACGTGTTCGGATAGAGCGAAGCGTCAAAGAATTCGAACAGTCCGAAACACAGCCGTGTCAAAACACATGCAAAAGGTCGGAATATGATATGTGAGCTGAAGCAATGGCGTTATATCTCGCCCAACCATACATACGTCGTTAAAGGCGAGTGATGAGAGATGTATTAACCCAAGGAGTTGTTGTGGTAACACTAGCTGAACTCTCCTCTGAGGTTCTATTTAGCCCACCTCCCGTCGTATATCAATCTATGAAAATGCGGTGGTCAGATCATGACAGTGACTTACCACCTACGTACACTGGCCATTCATGACAAGTTGAGAGCATTCAACTGAAAGCATATATGAGCTCTCTGAAGCATTACGATACTCGACGGTGTCATAATTACACAATCAATTGATGCCTACAAAGGTTACTTGCCTATTCATTATCAATTGATCATGTTTCAGCATAATAGAAAGTCCTCTTTAATTTCTGAAAATTATATGAGAGACACAGACTCTCTGCTATGCAATAATTCGAAGTGAGTAAAGAGTCTCTCGTATGAAACATTACAAAGACAATCTAAACATCTTTACAACAACTTCGTGATAGGTTATCAGACAATAATATAAAGTATGCGTATTATTCATGATGAGATGAAGATTCTCTAACATATTAATCTCAGCCCTGAATACCCTCCATTGATATCAGAACACGGCCACTATACGGATATGTATGAAGCAATGTTGAACACTAGACAACATTGCAATGGAGATAATCTAGTAACGCCAGCTTCCATTAGACAATAACTAACTTTAGGACTCAGTCATCAAATAGAGCCGCTAGTTACCTGATAAATATCAGTTTGATATATGAACTTGTGACTATGCATAAGTATCGATTAAGAAATTATAATATATGCATCAAGAGTAAGAAGGTAGTGCCAAATATAGGTTTTTCCCCTCAAGTACACGTCATATGACAATGATTGTCGACATTGAACACATATTAAGCTGGCATGAAGAGTTCACAATTTCTGTATAAATATTCTCAAGTAAGGGTACTTGCTCAGTCCTAGATGATGTTGTACAGGATGGACGAAGACAATATATTGTTAAAACACAAGAAGAGATTATCAACGATAACATAAGATTGCTCTATCAAATGACCATATATAAGACTAAGTTTCTCAGTACCCTATTACCACTTTCCCAAGAGCGCGATTTGACCACGTGAGCATTGCTTTGGCCTCAAGCCAGTCACCCTAGTGTCCGTTGGTGCTGGACGTATATGATAAGTGAGTATCTCGATTTTTTATAACTTGCGTCACTGTTCACTCATATATATAGATAGAACTCCAGTCATAGCTTCCCCTCTTTGCCTCAGACTTTTATGGAAAAATTCACAGAACGATGATCTCAATTTATAGACGAGTTATATACGTGTAGATGCGTAACGAGTCACCAGTTCCTGACCAAGGACCCCATGTTTATCTGTGGACATTAAATTAATTAGTATAGTAGAACGTAGAACCTCTAATGCTATGACAATAATTTCATTGATGCAGAGAACAAAGAATACTCGAGTGTACTCTCCAGACGACATTGTGAACGAAGTAACCATATACAAAAAAATATACGAAATGACTAATAATATATGAAAAATTAAATCAATAAATATAGCTGTTTGGTGCGAGATGGACTCACCATAGAATCGATCTTTTGAGGTTATGCTTATGTAGAGACTAGATTGAATAAGATGAGTGTAGTAAATATATCTTTAAATGGCTAATATTCTGATATTAATAATTTTATAATATAACTAAATCATCACATCCAAATACTTCCTAGTCGTAAAATCACTCTCGGATACAAGCGATATAATTGTGTACATCATAGCATTCAGTAGCTATTACCTGCTATCCTTTCTGCGTTAAGTTCTTGTTATGACCTGATCCTTGTATGATTGTCTTATTATTTCTTGATAAATTAAAATCTCAAATAAATGCATAGAGGAAGCGTATGGTGCATCGTTAAAAATAGTGATAGAGCTCTGGTCAAATGGGAATCATAAGCTTTTCGTCTTTAAAACGAAAGCATATTAGTGCCTAATGCAAATATTTAATACAAGAATAGTAAAAATAAATGTGTTCAATAGTACAACTCATCATTGCCAAACTGATATTGTTAAAGAAAATATAAATAGTGGGGTATCTACGAGCTGAGAAGATCAATTAGTAAACGTCGAATAATGGTATAGAAATCACCTAATGTGCGATGCCTCAAAGCACTGGAGCAATGGAAGAGGGGTAAAAACTAACTCGTGAAGTATAGCATCAGACTCAGAGTTGCCTGACATGTGTAGTATGAAAAATCACATGTAATGTCTGATATCATGATTCTCATTTTCCATTTCTAATTAGACATATAGAAAATGCATTAAAAGTCAAAAGAAAGCTCCATTCGAGCATAAATTATCATTATTTCAATGAGTTGCAAGTATAATTCTAACTGATATCCATAAAATCACATAATATACTCCGTTATGCCTCTCTATACAATCTAAACTTCTTACGTATTGTTATTATCACTCGCTGAGTGTTATCAAGCCTTGTTTTGTTATGATCTCTATCCTCCTCTCAATATACTATTACAACTGCTTAAGATGCTCGAGTCGAATGCGATACCTCAAAACACACTTCTTCCAGTGTAAGAATGTGAATTTACGTTTTGTATAACATGTTGTTCTGCAGTTGAGCTATAAAGAGCATGTATCAGCTAAATTAATTCAAGATTTATAGTCTGTGTGATTGTTGCTTACCACAATAAAATATTGAAACTCTAAGTTGTGACTTACAGCCGAAAAATCGAGCCGCTGGTCGATGTAAGAGCAGTTTAGCATGTACAATCTCATTAAGATATATGTAATGCCGATAAGAGACTGGAAATTAGCCTTCTTATATATATTCAAGAAACTTTGCTCTAGAGGATATTCGGTGGGCCGATGGTAAATTTTACGAGACATCGAAAGTGATTCATTATGACGTATCACCACAGTGACCAAGTTTTTATTGAGTGACAGCAATACGGCTCCCTGTAAATAATGGCCTACTTTAATTATCTGAATAAATGGTTTTCTGTGAGAATGCATTGGACATGACTATTAATTTTAATTTTTTTTTGTTTTAGTATTATCATTATAAATTTGTCCATTTTACAAGGTGCCTCTCGAAGTCGACCATCTTCTGATTCTCTTGAACAGAGAATACTCGAAATTACTTTATTAGGGCTTTATAAGAAACTTCAACAATCTGGATGGGTTATCTGGACTTTTCGACACTTCAAGTTGTGCGCTAGTAGCCGCTCAAAATAGCTGTGTTCATATTATTTACATGTGACTTCTACTATTTGTGCGAGCCTAACGCGATGTGTCTTGTGTATAAACAATACAGGCAAAATACAAACCGTTACCCACGGCATACTGATGTAACTCCATCGACTTTCATCGTGTGTGATGCTAAAAATAGTATGATTGAGCATACACGTGGGGCGCGAGCCAGACATAGATTAGCAAACTTGTACCACCTGTAAGACATATAAACTTATAAAAATCATTATAAATACACCATCCACTTAACCCAACAGTTAGGAAGCAATTTAGACCGTCTATGACGATATATTTTCTTGATGACATATAGTGCTCGGCTGATGTATTTCTATACGCTGGATTCAAAGGAGTCCTTAGGGTTTTACAGTAGCGGTAAAATAGGAAATTATAGAAAGTATCAGACCTTATCATACTACTTATTAATTTGCACTCCTACAGTTTGGACTATAATACTTCAGATCATGGGGCTCTCTAAACTAGTTAATCTCACATGTTGGTAGACCAACAATGCTTTTGATTTGTGTTCTGCCTGTATTTTTGCGTGTATTTTGTTTCTATCTTCTTAATCGACTTGGAGTGAGGCTCTCTGTAGTAGCTTCTCCTAGAGAATTATTTTCCAAATATACACAGCAAATTGCAACAATTACCTGAGCGTACATCACAATTTAGCAGATTTCTTTGGGTTGAGCTACTCAATATCTATTATATTTCGTTAGGTGTTTGCACGAGTGAAGTGAGTGAAAACCCATGTTGTCTCAATAGTCACAGAGGAGGTACGGGTCTAGACATGTGACAACCTCTTCAGTCGACACAATAATGTCACCTCCCTTTGCTCCTGTTAACCCACTCTAAAAAGTAGTTTAAATTGATGTTATATAGAGTTGATAACGGCTAAATCTTGTGTGACAAATTTTAACAGATCATCAATACTAGATAAGGCTTCATCTATACTCTCCGTAGACTTGCACTTAGCTCTCTCATGAGTAATGATTAGATCTATCACTGCTCCAAGAATCTCTTGTTGGTATCACCATTGTCCTTTTATCATCTGTATTTGGTGGAGTGCACGATAGAAAGAGGGATTATTGACTTCATCTCATATTTTTCGATCGTTACTCAGAATATACAAAAAGTCCTGGGCTGTCTTTTATAATCGAGAGTATGCGCGAGACACATATGAACTGATAATCAAATATCGCTGAAAGTTGGAAATTTATGAGTCTTCATGCAGTCACCACAAAAGCCCAAACATTCATTTGAATTAGGTTTAGAGTGGGTAAAACAAAGAAAAGAGGAAATTATGGAGGGGTTGTCACATGTCTAGATCAGATCCATGCACAAATCATATGGGCAGACCAAAAAAAAAAATGGTATTCGCCCCATTAAACCTGTAAATGGGACTGAAGGGTTGCAAGCTTGCTGGTGGGAATGGAAAAATAATCTCAGGAGAAGTATACAGAGAGCTCTTTGACAGCTCCAACAAGTGAAAAAATGAAAAATAAACAAAATACAGGCAACACCATCACCAATTTTGGTTAGTGTATGTAAACTTTTGACCCATTGAATTTATCCACACTGAAGTAAGACCAACCATATATATCTTTCTAGATATTTTTTATGAAAACATATTCTTTGAAATCAAATTAGATACATGCCTAACCATATTTATTAAAATAAATGATGCACAATGTTCTTATGTGGTAAAAATCGTATTTATATGATTTCTTACCAGGTATATGTAAACTTTTTGCCTCAACTGGATAATATATATATATATATATATATATATATATATATATATATATTATATTATCAGTCTGTAATGTATGTTCTCGGTGTGGAGTCCTTTTGGTCCGTGCGAACAATAATTCTATAATATTTTTTTCTTGTTTTTTTTTTTTTTTTTTTTTTTTTTGTATTTCGTTTAGACTTGTGTTCATTTTTCATGAAGATTCGGGCAGTACTGATGTTCGTTCTATATATTTATTTAACATATAACATATATTATATAAATAGTGTACAATCTATCGCACAATATACTGGATTATAAGTACGACAAATACTAAATTATCCCGAGTGCAGATTTGTGTCTCCGAGGCCGCAGGCCGAGGTGAAATAGATCTGCACTAGGGATAATTAAGTATTTGGAGTTCATATAGCCCAGTAATGTTGCAAGATGGAGCGTTCACTATTTATTATAGTAAATAGACCCCTAGATATTTGACCTTTACTAATCTGATTTTATCTTTGCCAAATTGTTGATGCTAATTAGCTATTGTGACGTATTTTGTAGCTCCGCGTATCCATTGTTATAAGCTGTTTTTGCGCAACATTTTACTGTAATTACGCGCTGGTGCAATGAGGCAAACGATAGAATCGATACCCTCTCCATTCATTTAACACGGGCTTTACCCAACAAAAACCGAAGGTTATATTGTACATATGTACAATATAACAATTTGAAGGTAGGTCACGTGGTACTTATCTATTCAATGACGACGCGTATTTTTCCACCACCATTTACTATACATACTTATATAACATTTAAAGGCTGTTTTGTTTAAAGTTGTTTTTACAATAAACACAACACAAGTTTTCAATTTGATCTCTATTATATACTATTTTCTTTTCATCTAGTAAAACAACATAACAATAGAATGAAAGAGGAAGAAATGATGATGGCAATAGTCCAACAAAACTCATGATCTGGATCTGGTAGTAGTTTGACGGTGAAAATGAATAGGATTTTGAAAACTTCAATCGGAAATCCTGCTATTGACATGATTGATGCGACAATCTTTTGAGATTCATCTTCCTGATCACGTCTCTCGTCGAATACAATATCACTTAATGGATATTAGAATAAACCCACGTCTTTGCAAACTATTCGGGTATGGTTCTGCGCATTTTCATGACACAAAGTCATCACTGAATGGAAAGAAACGCCATTCATGTCATTATCTACATGATCTAATACACTTATTGTGAAATGTAAATTAGAAATTATGGAATGCTGTCCGTGGTCACACACGGTTTTAATCTTCCCATTCATGATTGTATCTTTAAAAGATGAAGGAAAACGAGTGGGCTATCTTAAGCGAACAGGCCTCGGGTAAGAGGATACAGGGCTTGGCAAAAATATGAAACCTGAATCGAGGCAGATAGGGCCACGATCGCTTTACCAGACCGGACAATCGTCACCAGTACGAGTGAGGGGATGATTTGGACACGTTCATACAGCCTGTCATCAACCCTCCAGGCGAGAATTTACCCCTAGGCCCATCCGAACCTTCCTCTAACCCTTAAAGGCATGCTCTCCCCCACAAGCCATGCATGCATGCTAACCATCTCTGCACTTCCCTCTTTCCTTGCATCTTTCTTCTTCTTCATCCCAAACACGTCCTCTCTGCACTGCTATCTATCTTTACAGCATGGGCGAGTGGCGTCCGAGGTAGCGCAACTTATCAATTAGTGAGATTCATTTTGGTAGTGGCGTACTCTCTCTGCATCTCTTGATTGAGTGCCACATGGTCACGTGGTTCAGAAAGGAGATCCCTCCTAATGGCTAAACTCAGTTAGGAAAGCTACTAAGATGTTTTAATCATGACAAACTACGGAATTTCATTACATTTCTAGATCAGCGATATAAATGGACTCACAGATTCTATTGCTCACAGATTCTATTGCACAACTCATACAAGTGACTTTCTCCTTCACACACATACATGCCTTGCACAGGCATGACAATAGGAAACATGCGTATATGAAATTAAAGACAGGCAATAATTGCAAGGACCATACTTTTAGCCGTCGCTTGCATTCTACTTTATGTTTCAACAACCTGTTTCCAAAATGCGTTTATCCACTATCGAGTATTTCCGAAACAACTTGTCATGATACATTCTCTTTCAGAATGTTAAACAGGTATAATCATCATATCACCTCAATCAAGCACATGACTTAACTCTGCAAACATAATTATGTTGGAGTAATAATAGTATATTTCATGTTAATTCCTTTGTAATCAATAAACATGACAAATCATGGCTTTTAGATTAGCATATATAAGAAATCTGTTGTTGTTTTTTTTTGTTTTTTGTTTTTTCCAAGCTTTAAATTTGTGAGAACAATAAAATTCTAATATTAAAAAGGAAAATATCTCTCTTTTTTTTTCTGAAATAGACTTCCATAACTAAATAATCGGGATGGTTGATGATATGTTGACACACTTTCTCCCTTACACTTATTTCTCTCCTGTGCGCGAAATACTTTGATTGGCTTCTCTTTGTAGAGCTTTCAGAAAGATACAATAACAAAAATGTATACCTGTATATTGAAGATTAATCCGATGCAGCACCTTTCCTTTAAATCGACCTCTTCATTGCCTTTAAATGAGGGGCTCGATAACCTAACACGATATGTTTCATGTTCATATGGAGCGACATGCTGCGTATAACGAACCTTGGACGACCCACTCAGCAAGCCTGCTACAACTCGGCCACTTATTCTCCCATTGTCATTGTTTCGACCACTGGTCAAGATATGCAACTGGCCAATACTGAAAGAAAATATGACGAATAAAAGTGGGAGAGTTATGCAAATATTATATTTACCGCAGTACGACTTGATATGATTAATAAAAGTGTACTTTCTTGGTTTCGGCTGTCACCCACCACGTGGCAAGTGCAATTGCCCCCCTTGGCGGGCGAAAAATGTGGTCGTGTAAATTAAACTATTCAAATCTTCCCTCACTATCTACGGGTGTTGATTCTCTACATTATTCTCTCCTTCATATTTAGACTATAAACGCTTTATTTACACAACAGCACACACGAGTAAATATAGTGGAAGGAAAAGCACGTATGAAACGAGACGGTGTTTGATGTTGGAAACCACAGTGCAGTGCATTCACTTCTTGATTTGGCTTAGTTAAGTTGGTAGCATTTGATGGAAGTAATTGGAGCTGTTGATAACCATAAACGGGTTGATGGCTAGTTAGTTATTTAGTCAGTTTATGATTGAGTGTAACGTCTGGTCAGCTGCACGGCAAGCCCATTGACTAGTAGTTACCTGTCGATGGTGAGTATGAACCTTGCACAAGTTCGTCTCATGAGCATCATTCGAGTGAATCGATAAGAAGATATGGGTAAATGCTTGGTTGATTGGGCGCTTCGCCCCTTTGTTGGTTGACAAAAAGTTTTTAATTGGTTAGTTGTGAGTTGGTCTGGAGGCTTTACATAATTCATGACATTGGGTTTTGTCAGGGTTAAACTTGGTATCTCTCTTGCCATGAGACGGGTTTGAGACTGGTTTACGGAGACGTCTCTAAGTCTCGCGATATGAGATACCATATATAGTTAGATTGTGTGTAAAAAAAAAATTAAAAATAAAAATAATAAAAAAGTTCTGACCAATTAGCAGTCGGACCGTCAATGAATTGGTATCTTGATTTGTTGTTCATTTGAATAGTTCTCATTTCATTAGTTTGTTGATTTGCATAGACCATGGACACTATACGCTTCGGCGGATAAGAGAGGTTTGGTAGCGTGCATATCGTCGAAGTGGTTGGGGCTACTCACCTTGGCAAAGACAACCTTCGTCGCGGAAACTGGCCATCAAGTTCAGGTTATCACGGCAAAGCTGGTCGACAAGGCAGACCTTGGTGACTGATGAGCTTTGGCGGATGAAGAATTGACGATGAACACATTCGCACTGGTGATGTAGGAGGAAACCCCAGCGAGGAGTGAGGAAAGAGGAAGGTGAAGGTTGACTTCTTGGAAACACGTGATTTAGGGGGTGCTCTCGTGAAAAAGATCTCAAGAATCACACAATGATTATGGAGATTTTAGGAATATTTATTGTATTGGGCAAAACCGCAATATCTACGGCATTACTGGCCTTTCATTCATTCCTAATATTCGACGTGAAAAAGTTCATAGTTTTACTAAGCTTCATCTCCATAAACCCCCGACAGAGCTTGTTATGTAAAGTACATGGACAAATTCATACTCAATAAAAGAAGAATTTTCGTGGATTTGTGTGTGTGTTTGTGTGTGTGTGTGTGTGTGTGTGTTTGTTAAATTAATTAAAGGCTATACCCAACTACAATGTTTAAAATAAATGTGATGTATGTTAGAAATTTATCATGAAACCCTTGGGCATATTCATCGTGTCAAATCACGGTTTGCAGGAGATTCTGGCATATCGTTTTCAATAAGGAAAGAACAAATGAAAATACCTCAACTTTCGCGAGTAGAATCATAATATTTTGTGTCAAAACTGAAGTCAAAGGCGCTGAGCCACTAACAACAAACATTGAACATTAGTAAACTTTGTAGCTTTCGTAGCTCGTTTACGACGAAGAATCGAGGCGTTGAAAAAATATTTGTTGAGGTAGAAATAGGCTTAAGGAAGTAATGGGAGAGGGCGCGTGTATTCCGGGTTGTCATTGAAAAGCAAGTGTGAGCTCTGTGGAAGCCTTTGCCTAAGCTGGAATCCAGTAACACCTCCTTCTTTCACCATCCAAATCCAATGTTAACCCAATCAGAACATCCGGACAAGCTCAAGACACCAGGCAAAGGGAGGAAGAACTATTTCTTCTTTTTGTTATGTTTGTTTAGTTTTTGTTTAAATAAAATGATTAAATTTATTGAAATGTAGATAAATGATAATGAGTATGTTCCCTACACTACACTGTAAAAAAAAAAAATTGTATTTTTACAGCAAATCTGCTGTCAGCAGAGTCGCCATGAAAAATGTAATTAAAAAATAGTTTTGTTGTAAATTTCTCCTCTAAGAATTTATGAAAGAGAAGGGGAAAAAATCATTAGAGTTCTATAGCGTACATATTTGGTTAAAACGGAACAAATGTGTTACTCCCGATGTTTATTTTGTATTTCTCATGTAATTATTTGCATGAGAAATTTACAACAAAACTGTTTTTTAAATGACATTTTTTATGGCGACTCTGCTGACAGCAGATTTGCTGTAAAAATACAAATACTTTTTACAGTGTAGCACATTTTTGTAAATATTAATTATGTCTTCTTGTTGCAATTAAAATTGCCACCCTAAAAGTGGTGTTGAATATAGACTGAGAGTGTACATAAATCATGATGCTTTTAATTAAAGGGTTAAATATTATTTCTTCCGTACTTCCCTTTCCGGCTTTCAAACAAGATTCAATGATAAGTGCATTCATAACATCAACGCGAGTCATACGTATTTAACTCATTCTTCTTACAACTGTCTCAACATTATCTGTCAAATATAAATAAGAGGTTTGCCAATGACGCACCCCAAGTGAAAGAGATGTCTCAACATATGAAAAGGGGAAATAGATGATGTAATTTGACCTGAAGATTCCATCATTTAGGTGTGGTTAGATAGTGTTTCTTTGTCACGCATCGAGTAACATCGAGTAACGTCTTATCAGAATTTGATCCCGCTTAATGAGAATTGCCAGGAAACAACTATTTTGGGGACGTTCGTTATTGACAATGTATTAAGCATAACTTTCCTTTCCCAATATTTCCCTCGTACTATTTTTTTTTTCAAAACCTCTCTCTCTTCCCCATCTCCCTCTTTTAATTTCAGTTGAAATGGGATTATAAAATCACACACCATGATTCAAATTTTGGCATTTGAAATCTGTGCTTTCTCACTGCTTATTTCTCTGTCAGTTGTACGTTCGTTAGTCATATAATTATAATTATTAATAAAAAAACACGTCAGTTCCAGCCTGTGGAAAAAAAAATATGCAGACATCTAGAATCGACCATCAATATATCAATAAAAAAAAATGTAAATAGTTAAGACTAATAATTTCGTAGTGCAGCATTATACTGACGGCTAAAACAAAAGAATCCAGGAAGAAATTGTAATGCCATGTAATTTCAGACTGTTGGTAAAACGTTTTGTTGGTTTATCAGTCAATGTTTGAAACATCTAAATTCATGTATTAATCTCAATGCAAATCTATTTCACTTCTTCAAGCATGTTTGCATGATAATATCTCATCGTGTTAGGGGTTTATTCTCTTAAACTAAAGATTAGAATTTGGAATGCATTACACTTTCTCATATTTTGCTGTAAACATATATATATATATCATCATTACTTTGTTAAACAATGCTATATCAACAGGGTGATCAAGGTATTTTTTTTTTTATTTATTTTTGTATTTGATTTTGTTTTATTTTTATTTTTTTGTATTTCTGTTTTTATTGAAAATTTCAAAAATATTTACATAGAAACAAACATGGCCATATTAACATTTCCAGATAAAGGACATAAAAACGGGTAGACAACACAAGACGACACAACACAATTGGTATCAAGTGAGCATGAATAAAGTGGCTATTACAAATGAAGCTTAAACCTGGTGTATAGTCTTGGTAGCAAAAAAGGAATTGGCACAAAACCGATCAAATGTAGTTACATGTTGTCCACATTGCACTAAAAGGTATGTGTGAGAGATCTTGTGACATTCCTTTCAATATTTCCGATGAATTTCACTTATAAAGTTTGAATATAGCGCAATCCAACTGCCGTTTAGACCTCTGCTGACAGATTCGCACGCCCGAGGTTACGGCGTGAATTAGTGCGAACGATCTGTGTGTAACACCCACACAATAGAATCCCCATTGGTTTTCCACGTGAGCGCTAACCTGTGACGGGTCCCCGACTTATCTTTTTTTATCCTTATATTATGAAATAAAGACACTGAAACGAGATTTCAAGTACTATAATTTGCTTTATTATAGTTATTGGATTCAATCTATCATAATTTATCTTAATGTGAATCAAAATAAATTTTTCTTTCTCCCGAAACTATACACCAGCTTTAATCAGTATCAGTACAAGCTTGATTATTAGTACACCGTTGTGCACGCACTCGTAATTAACATTCAGTATTATTTAGTCTTTCAAACAGTGAGAGTTTGAAAGAGGTAACTTTACAAAGCCTTACAGCATACAATTATTCTTAGGTGAAGGAAAATCAGCATTTCCTAAAAATCTTTCACAAGGTTTCTTCACAATTCTGTTTCAATACCACATCATGAATTTCCCTATAGCCTAAATGACATAATGGTTATGAAGTGAACAAACGAAATGTATAGTCCATAATCAAACATCACAAACTAGCAATAGAGAGTCAACAGAAGAATATATATGTAGAGCATAAAGAAAAGCTTTACGTATCAATTACCTTCAAGTTTCTAAGTGGGTGTAATCCAAGCAATGTAAACGAAAACATAATTGATACTGACCCTTGCTACATTAGGTGATTTCCCGAAATTACAACATGAAACATACCCAACTACATACTTACAAACGACATTGTACACCATTTATTTGATCTAGTGCTTGGTACATGTAGGGACAGCACAATTCAGAGCACTTCTCACCAAGTCATTCATAAAACTACGAACAACTCCCAAATATAAAATAAATGAATAATACTGTCCAAGGTTTGAATCTACGTTCCATAATGTCAAAGGGAAGCTCTGGACCCAAAATAAGTTGCTTTTATAAGAAGCAGAAAAATTAGAAACACAGATTAACAAGTCTGAAGAAAATCGGACTAATAATAACAAAGTTATGAATATCTTTACGATGCACAAAAAATTGATCGCTATACCAAATTGGCAACAACTGTGATGTCACAGGGGCACAACTTTCCATGCATTTTTTTATATTGTTATATGATAAATTTTCACTTTATTTGTTAAGAAACTGTTTTCCTCATAACTTTGGCCAAGATATATTGGTGGCAATATGTTATTGCATCTATGTATTTCGATAAAATGATAATCATAATGACATTTCAAAAGAAAAGTGATAATTTGTATGAAATTCAACATTCATGAATATATTTTTTATATACTAAAAACCACTTAAAATCTTTGTTTTTTGTATTTCTTGATGGGGTGCTGGTTTTACAATATATGTATAGATGCAATAGCATATTGCCATCAATATATCTTGGCCAAAGTTTATACATGTATGAGGAAAACAGTTTCTTAACAAATAAAGTGAAAATTTATCATAAAACCATATAGAAAGTGCATGGAAAGTTGTGCCCCTGTGACATCACAGCTTCGTGACAGTGTTCCCAATGAGGTATAGCGACCAATTTTTTGTGCGTCGTAAAGATATTCACAACTTTCTTAATGTTAGTCCGATTTTTTCAAACTTTTTGTATTCTGTTTTTCTAATTTTTCTACTTTTTTATTAAAGCAACTTATTTTGGGTCCAGAGCTTCCCTTTAAGATCATTGCTATAAACAAATTCTTGACACCAAAAATGTATGTAATAAGAATATTGTATGTGCATTTTTTAATGAAAAGTGGTTTGAGCATCCCAATTGGATCTTGATATTTCAAGTCTTTTTTTAAAATTTGCTTGTAACTTAAGAACGACTTATTATACATAAGTTGCTATCCATTTGTATCAAAAGAGTTTAAGGGTACCCCCGATCCACGCTACATTTATGTTTACGTTTCATTTTGTGCTTTCCTTATATATATGTATATTTATTTATATATATGTATATATGTATATATATATATATGTAAGTATGTATATATACGCAAATTGCCTTTTTATATTGAGTTTTAATTCCTTCAAAAGCTGATGATCAATTCCTTCAAAAAGTAATTTCGCGAACGAAGCGCAGGTCTAAAAAAATTCCCATTAAATGACACATAATTAATTGGAAGACAATGGGCCTTCCTGGCCGAGCCGGAAATTTTGACTTATAATGACCTGAAGGATGTGTGTTTTCCATTGCGCACATTTGCCTCCTCCTTAATATACATAAATTACCTGTTAATAATTTTGTAATCTCTTCTGAAAATAATAACGCCCCAAATATTTTGTCAACTGACTAGTTTAATTTCTTTTCCTGAAGTCCCCGTGAACATGTTGTATATGGGCCCTTTTTTAAACTGAAAGTAGCAGTGGCGGATCCGGTCGGGGGCGTCACAGGGGGTAAAAGCAACTGAGCGCAAGCTAAACAAATCTGTAAAAATAAACTAAATTTCAGCGTAATTATATCTTAAATTATAACATTCCGAGAAAAAAATAACCAAAATGGGAGTGTAAGTTTTTCATGCAGGGAACTGAAACCATGTATTTTTTATATGATTTTTTTTTTTTTTTTGTTGACATTTTTATACAAGACTCTGCAAAGCATTTCTTCCCCAAAATGGGGTGTCATCTTTTCTTTTGTCTTCCTTTTTTTTTGTTTTAATCCCGCGCATCCAATTCGCCAGCGGGGAGGGTTGGTCTTAAACTTCGACACTCCCCCCCCCCCCCCCCAGTTATTGCCCTGGTTATTATCTTGAAGACTATTAGGGGTACTTGATTTCGAAAGAATACATCTTTTATACAATAATCTTTTATGAAAGACATCTTCTGGCAATATTTTTCATTTTTTTGTTGCATAATTTTGTGACTAATTGCAAATGGATTTATTTCGATGGTGGGTATGAGAAAAGCGATTCAAGATTTAAAGCCACATGGACAACGAGAAGCAAATCAAATAAAACATAGAAAAAAAGGTTGCAAAGTCCCGTCTAGCTAAACCGTAGCATTTCCCTTTTTGAAATCCAATTATACATTAATGGGAATCTAGTGTAGTGGGAAGGTGTGGGAAAGATGAAGAAATTTATTGTGAGCTTTCCTGTTATTTTCATGCTGTTTGGGAAGAGTATCATAATAAAAAGCTCCACAATAACAGTTTGCTCTTCAATTCCCCTAATAGTCATAATATAACCCAAAATATACCAAAACAGCTGGTATGTTTGGGTCCCAAACATTTTGTGTTGCCCCATACATGCATTTCTGTGCAAGTCCATGTGACTCAAAGCTGAATTGGGTTAATTTCTTATTATTTTGGCGATCCTAAAACCTCACTGCACAAAATAATGCTTAGGTGAACTGTTATCAACCTTTCCAAATCACTTTTAGACAGTGTCTTCCACATTTCAATGTCATGACCAGAACAACAGTTTCACTTTAAAGGAAAATGTATATATTCGGTTATACTTCCTCCCTATTACCAAAGATACTTAGCATTCACATTACATTGAACTTTAACACTCGTTATTTCCTTATAACATGTATAACGATACCCTTTTAGAATACATATTTGTTAATGAACTTCATTCTACATCGGGGCGTTATGAAATTGATCAGTATATGTAAACAAACATTTCAGAACAACCACGAGCGAATAACATGAACATGTACACATAAATGATAGCTGGAAATGATAAGCAAAGTCGGACATAATTATAAGAATATTTTTATGGTAATCACTGGAAGTAATGCATAGCTAGAAAAAAAAAAGAAGACATTTAATATATTTAATTGTTTCAATCATGTGTCTATGAGGACATTACAAATTAATAGATAAATAGACAATAGATTTTGATTTCAAAAATAGACAATGGTGTCCTGTAAACATAAATTGCAATTTTCATTATTTTAAGATTTATATTAGTCTATCTGGTTCTATAAATCTGCAGTGGAATAAAATATACCGTAAACGAGCCTAACGAACTTACGGACTGTACGCCACTGTGGCTTGACACTGTACTGTCCGTATAGAGCACAACGTAAGTGCACTTCAGAATTCATATAGCATCTTCACCGACTACAGGGACCCGTTTTGTGAAGTGCTTATTTCCGCAATTGTCACCCCATTTCGTTCCCATGGTTGAGACAAAAATAACGTTCTTCTTACCCGAGGAAAAAAAAATAATAACATAATATTCAAAATATAATGTTTACTTTGGTGTAGAGAGAAAATAATTATTGTATTTATCCTTTTATCATATTGTAGAATATTGAGATTTGCTCATTAAGTCGGAGAAGTTCCAACACATCACTTTGGGCTATAAATGAGTATTTGATACACCGAATAGTCAGCTGGGGTACGCTTGTCATATTTTTATCTCACGGAGAGTTGTTTAAAGATGATGTTTAAAGTGCCGGTGAGAAATCCCTTCGCTGCTCCCGATGAGGACTCAGGAGCAGCCGTTCATTCCCACATCAACTCTTCGACAAGCAGAGCAAATCGAAACACGCTTCATCTAACCGTCTGCTCTTCAGAGAGAAACAAATCTCAGCTGGTCATAGAGCTAATGTAGAGAGCAGTGAGACGAGTAGAGAGAGGGACAGACGTTGTAGTTCTGACATTACATGGCGGGAGAATTGGAGAGCAAGGAGAAGAAGAAAGCAAATGCATGGGTCCATTCAGAATTCGATCTGCAGGGTTCATGTTTATTCACAAGAAATCTAAAGATTTTCTCAAAAGAGTATCGAGCATGGCGACACCCCGACCCGATCAATGCGACCAACATGAGATATCAAGTTTTAAGATGCTCTCTTTATGGAAATGCACGCTGCAAATGCTATACGTCTTCATGCATCATTACATTACAACCCAGTATTCTTATCTCCATTTCATTTCTCTTGCTTCCTTTCTTTCTCTCTTCTCCATTTCTTCACTTATTTTGTTTCAGGGAGGTGTAAGATAGAGGAGGAAATTAGCATCGGGTAGTAATGGGGGCGGCACAGTCCAGATGTAAAATGAACTTCGGATTGATTGTACTTGAAACCAATGGCAATTTAGGGCGGCGTAGCCAGAAATCATAAGGAAGGGGAGGACATTTCTGTACATATAGGGGCGTAATTTTTACGGGTACCTTGTGTGCATGGAGAAGACCCATTTTGAATCAATATCTTTTTCTGGGCTTTCGAAGAGAAGGAAGATGCCAGATTAACCCCTCAGTTCGACAACTGCATTACTGATCGAAGAGCTTTATTCCATCGGTTGCAAAGAATCAATCGAGTTTTACCCTAATCTTCTTCTACCAAGTTACACATTTATTCACATTCAAACAAAATAACATCGTTTTATTTCTCTCGTTCTTGAGATAAAGGACTTCTTATTTGTATTGTAAATAGATGCATGTCATCATATGTTTAGTTTTGAAGACCAAAATTATTCTAATGATACAATTGATAATAGGATGCTGTGCCTGACTTGTGCCGTTTTTACTCTTACACTGAGTTATTCAAAATTAGTAGTTAATATCAATTCAAGAATCTGTAAACACATGTTAGCGCTGTAACAAGCAACCGTAGGTGTTGAACGACCTTTCAAAAAATGTCTGAATCTAGTGAATCGTTATCATGTATTAACAAATTGATTGTGAAAGTAGGTGGTATATTGACACATCCATACCTAACCTCGAAAAAGCCCCTCCGACTCGCTCAATTTGAAAAGGCGTGTAAATGTTTCCAGAGTACCCTACAAGTTCATTGATCTGTGATTTTGATAATTGACCGCAAAAAGAAGAATAATAAAGAGAGGTGAGAGAGGGTAGCAGAGACAGGGAGACACTGTGAGAGGGCAAACGAGGTAATTGTTATTCTCCTCCCCTCCTCCCCTTCCCGGTTCACCTATTTTTGGTCACCATTTGCAATGTTGAAGTCGATATGAATTGACATGAAGCCAAAACTTTTGATTTCCTTGGCTTAGCAGCCATATCCTCAGTCCCGGTCAACCCGAAATTGTAATAACCGTCCCCAGTCTCATGATTGTTTTATCATTATTATTTTTAACCAATGGTTTTGTGAAGACAGGGATTAGGGCAAAATAAGTCAAGGAAGGAAAATGATAGCAGAGAAAAATATGGTAAGAGTCTTACCTGTTTTCGAAACTTTTCTGGAAATTCGTTGGATGTCTGCATGCAACGTCATCAATGAGGGAAATTCCTTGTTTATTTTACGCTCATCCGGGCATTCAGCGGAAGGTGACTGTCAGTGCGGACCATCCGTCCCCATCTCACCGATAGAGGGCATACTCCAACATAGGTCAAGTCCATGGCCTTACCATTGGGTTCAAAGGTCACCGCCAGCAGCTGATGTGTACACCCTGAAACAATGCTTTTACTTACCATACCCTGAAAATGCTTTTGAACATTATGATCAAGTCTAAACAGTTTTTTAAGGATAACAAAGAGTGTAATTCTATCAACATAACATACATTCAATTAAGCATATCACCTTAGTGATTTTTTTAAAACAAATCAACAGCCCTAACTGAGAGACTATAGGATGGTTAATTATATCCTCTACGCTTGTGAAGTATATTTTCTCCCCCCCCCCCCAAAAAAAAAAAAAAAAAAAAAAAAAAAAAAAATTTATTGTGTACATTCATCTTTGTGTTTCTTTTTACTTTGTTATAACTAAAGCCTCTAAAATTAAATGGGAAAATGGGGAACATGCAGCGAGACATTTGAACCAAGAGTGAACCTGATATCTATGTTCTTTCTACTTCCTCATTCGAATTTCCACCCCCATACGAGCTTTGTTTTTAGAACAGTAAAAGTATCGTGTTTCACATGGAAGAATGATCTCTTTTCGCTTCTTACACTTTTTTCCCTCCCTCCCAAACACTTTGGTTATTCAAAAAATGCTTCCCAAAAGATTTCAAGGGAGTAGGTTTCAATCGCTGTTGAATGTGTGCCAGATTCGTATTCGTTATAGTGGAATGTGGGTTTCACAATAAGATCCGATACGTCTCCGAGACGTTTCATGAGTGCGGAAACTGCTTTGAGACGGTTTTTGAAACTGCTTTGAGACAGTTTTTTGAAAATTGTTGGTAAACGTCTCCGAGACGTCTCTAAGTTTCGGAGACGTTTCTAATACTTTTTATCCGTCGCGGAAAGAACGATTCCATCGCGGAGACGTCTCCGCGAAGTGAGATACCAACCCTTAGTTGCAGCTCAACAAGCTTTGGATCTAACATAATTTTAATTTGTTGCTTCCCATCAATCCTTTCGCGTGGTGAATCATTTGCCTACTTAATTCCCCCCCCCCAAAAAAAAAAAACAACAACAAACAACAACAACAACAACAAACAACACAATTACACAACACAACAACAAACCAGACAACAAACAAACAAACAAACAAACAAAACAAACAAACAAAACAAAAACGATGCGTGAGGTGTATAGAATTGTCTATCTTCGTTACACTCAATACACAAGAAAGATAAGAAAACAAAATAAAAAAAAACACACACATTTCGTATTCGATAGCAAAATTATAAAACAAAAATAGTTTTATCGAAACATTAACCTTTTAATTACGGTTTAATAAAAAAAGAATACTGATACTAATAATGATAATGATAAAGATAATAATGATGATAATAATAATAACAATAATAATAGCAATAATAATAATGATGATGATGATAATGATAATAATAATAATAATAATAATGATAATAATAATAATAATAATAATAATAACAATAATAATAGCAATAATAATAATGATGATGATGATAATGATAATAATAATAATAATAATAATAATGATAATAATAATAATAATAATAATAATACTAATACTACTAATAATAATAATGATGATGATGATAATGATAATAATAATAATAATAATAATAATGATAATAATAATAATAATAATAATAATAATAATAATACTAATAATAATAATAATAATGATAATGATAATAACAATATCATTATTAATAATGATATAATATTACTTATAATAATAATGATGATTTCAACAATATTAATTCGAGGCATTCAAAGGCAGTGATTAAATTTGTTACATCAACTAAATATTTAGTATACGTTTTTAGAATCAAGTTCATTTTATTCTATGTATTAATACTATCGTCAAAAATGCAGAGGTAATTATTTGGGATTTTTTCGTTACACAACCTATGAATTAACAAATAATATCAATCGTAAAAAGGAATATGAATATAAATTTAATATCAATCAATCAACAGATCAAATCAATTAAAGATGTACATATAGTTAGAGCTGCTGCTTTAATTATAGTAGAAACAACACAAACTATCTGAGACAAAAAAGAAAATTGCTTCAAGACACGTTTCATATGCAGTATTGATCTGCTGTACACGTATACCATGGGGATGCACGCCCGGAACCTTAATCATTATGAGAAATTTTGAAAAATGAGTCTGTGTATTTACATATCATCAGCTCCGAACAGATGCTGTGGCAAAAAGTGTAATATATACCTCCCTAGCGTTCAGAGAGAAATATAGAGAGAGTATAAGCCGTTGTCTAGGCAGAGTGTCCCACCTTAACCATATATGTTTTACTAGTATTTGTTTTACACGAGCAACGATTAGAGAAAACTCTTCAGAAATAATCAAGGTAATCAAGAATTAAAAGTTTTGAATGTAATTGAGATACATAAAAAATAGTTTATAGATTACGCTTAACATGATTGATTAGCTGGATAATGTTTTCGTAGAGAATTTGATTTAAATTCATGTTTCATAAAGTCATCTGCTGTTTGTTTTGTAACACAAATGTCTAATAAATCTCAATACTAGTACTAGAAAAGCAAGTTCATACAGCTTCAAGAACTTGGTAGAAACTGGAGAGAAATGTAAATTAATTGACGAAATCATTTGTCAGACTAAAAACTTTGCAGGTTGCAAATGGACAGTAAGGGGAAAAGAGAGAAAGCAAAATATTTCTTTGAATCCTGAACATATTTCAGTTTAATTCACTCTTGAAGACAAGAGGAATGTAAGTGCTATTTCTTTCTTTATCCTCTGGCGGGGTATTTATACATTAACATAATAATACAATAAATGCCCAACGTTCACATTTTTTTTGACAGCAAGAGACTCGCACCATTTAGATATGAATTAACATTGAGACGTAATTATTTTTTTTATGATCACATACCAGACTTACTTTTTTTTTTCGAATGAAAACGGCCAATACAATTGAATGGATATTCGGGGAAAATTGTCTTTGACATAATCTGGGGTCCGAATTAATAATATTACAACAGCAATAATTCCTGTTATTTATTATTTATTTTTCTTTTGTTTTCTTAATTTGATAGCATTGGTCAACCACAAAATGTTTTATCATCGTTACTGACAAATTGTAATCAATCCATATTTTCCTTTTACCTCAAAATCAATGTCATTCTCGTTTACTTCAACTTACTTCCTGACTGATAACATAATAAACTTTTTTTTTACTTTGAATGTAACATTGCGCAAAAGAAACTAGATAATATGTTTAATATCTTTGTTTTTTAACACATATTGTAATATCAGATCAAAATCGTGAAAGTTTCTTCTTCTTTCAGGCCCAAACCACAAACTAGGATGAATCATGATAGTCAGTGAAGGGGCCTCACAGCTATGTAATGCATTTATGTAGAATATTTGCACTGGGTACAGCCATTTTGCCTACGATATTTACAGAGCCATTAAGTGTCAGAACCCACATAATTTTTTGCTGTTTGGTGATGTTATTTATCTTAGTCATATCGGACATCATTCCAAGCAAATAAAAGTGTAGATGTATTGTAGCTCAAGATTATGTCATGAAAAAGTATATAGCTGTGAGGCGATACGCTGAAATGCTTTTACACATTCATTAGCCATGTTAGCTGTACGTGTACCGTATCCCTACATTATATTTTGTATTGGGCAAGTCCACGCTATTTTGCGCGGTAACAAACGGGACATTCAGAGCCAAAAGTAAGGCTTGTTTGAAAAATCTTAAATGAAATCTCAATCCTTAGGTATATTCTTGAAGGTACTAAAGAATCTTCAACAAAAACATTAAAAATAGTTTACATAACTCAATTCGTAATTAATTTATGATCATTTATTCGTCGGTAACAAACGGGACTAGAAAAAAAATGTTGTTTTCAAATTTTGAATTTGTTCCCATATAACTCTGAATTTAAAAAGTAGATCTAGACTTGCATAGTCTTATACTCTTAAACAAGTAATAAACATTATAAGGACATATTTTAACATTAATACAACTTCGAGTTTTCTGGCAAGGTCAAGTTTTACAAAATATGTCAGGTAACACACGGGACAATTATTCCCTATAATATTTTTCATTAAACAATTGGTGTAGCCAAGGCGTAGCAACATCTTTTGTTAAAAAAATCTCTCTGATAAAACAAAATAAACATAATACAAAACACAAATGTAAAAAAAAAAAAAAAACACTTATTTTGTTTCATTTCTAAAGGTGGTAGGGTGAGTAATAAAAATGCATGATTTTACATCAGCTCAGTAACTTTTGTGAGACTATTTCTGAGACCTGAATATTTTAAGTCTAAAATATGGATAGCTTTGTGCTAGGTTCGTGATATTTTCACCAGAGTTAGCCAAGAAAATATAGAAACAGAAAATACATACTATTTGGTTGTACTCCTATGACAAACCTCTTTTTTAAATGGTTGAAAATATCATTTTTAATGCATTTTTATTATTTTTTCATGAATATTAATGAGCCTTGTGACGTCATATGACCTTGAAATTACGTTTTGACCCATTTGTATTAAGTTCAGTTCATACCCTTTATGGTGATATATGGCACATTATGTATACCTTTACAAACCCACTGACACACGTGACACAAAAATGGTCAGAAAGTCGATAAATCACCACCTTAAAGTTGGGAACAAATAGCGTGGACTTGCCCTATTATAACTTATCACTGCAATTGCAATTCCAATAAGCTACAATAAACCTTTATTTCACATTGCTGGTACTTTTAAGCATTCTGTGAACTGTCCGATAATGAAACAGAACACTGATGCAACTTTGTGACAGCTAAACATGCAAATCTCAGAGTGCTGGATTGAATGTCTAGCTGTGATCAGATAAAATTTAGGATAGATAGTATCAATAGGTTGGCTGTCACGAAAAATCAAATATTCCCAGCTTAATATTTTTGTAGAAATTTTGTGTATTGCAGTCGTTTCTTCTTTGACATTTCCGATTGAAAAAAAAAAAAAAAAAAAAAAAACACTGTGAAGATTTTGCTTCAAAATACTTGATAAAAATGAACATCCTCAAGATTTAATTATTCACACATATTTTTTTTTCCATTATTATTCTAATATAGGTTTTCCCGGTCAATTTCATTGTTTTGTCAATCAATTGCATATTAGAGGCATTCATTTTCGGAAAAAACGCTGATGCATCGAAATGTTGCCAGTCAAAATCGTATTTAATCATCAAAATTAACGATTGATGTGATCGATTTCGTATTTGCACATTCTACTTCACATAATAAGCATATATATTCGGCAATAGCTATTCAAATTTGTCTTCATCCTGTCGACATTTCATTCCGTATACTGATATTCGCACTAATTTGAATGCCCAAATAATGAAATTAAATGCCTATATCCGAATTTGAACTTTGCAACCATTACTTTGTGTGCCTAAAAACGAATTTGAGAGCATGAACACGAAAGTTTTTGACTAAAGTCAGTCAGTCAATTTGAATAGACATTAAATGAAAACGGCTGATAAATGTATGAAATTGGCCGGGAAAACCTATAATAATACGTATAATACATCTACATATAATTTATGTATTTCCAATACAATATTGTCGCCCGTTTTTATGCAAATATAAAAAGAAAGACTTTAGGAAAGCAAGACAGAAAAAAAAGGTCAGTGTGTTTATGAAGCTGAGAACTTCGTACCGCCGTGGCACATGTTGCTATCTACTAACAATAGATTCCCATCAAAGGCAATAGAGCCTGGGTGGGGTTAAAATGAACGCTCAATACATGTAATAGGAATGGGTGGAGACCAATGTGAAGGGGTGCGGCTCGGAGTTTCTGAAGTGGAGTGACTTTAACCTTTAATTAGTAAAAAAAAATCGTTTTACGTCCATGATTCATACAGGCCCACCTGTATGCATTCGTATTTGTTTGGGTTTTGTATATTAACTGGCTATGCTGTTGTTGTTTTGGTGTTTTTTATATAGGATTTGCCTATTTGAGTCTTAGTCTAGGCGCACTACTGAAAATTTCATGCATCAATGCTGAAATAGAGGTTGGAAAATGAAAAAGTAGGTTTTCATGTACAAATAATATTTTTAAATTCATTTTATTTTCTTCCAAACGAGAGATGTGTGATATGTATTATATTGAGAACAAATTCCCAATGTGAAAACGGTCTTTTGAAGGAGATATTAACAGTAAATTGATAACTTTCTATATTCGCTTGGAACATCGTATCCTACAACATGACATATTTCACTGCACTGCGGTTAGAAAAAAGCGATTCAAACTGATATATTTATTCAATTGTAATTCGAATGCGAATTGAAAATACATATACAGCCATCTCATGATATTATGAATGTTGCTCAACCATAATTATGCAATATCAAATGTGATGACGAGAAAAACTCTTTTTCAAACTTTTTTCTTTAACCATGAAATGGGGGGCAAAGTATATTGATTCAGTGCAACAATTATAAGGTGCAATTCAGATTATCGTAAAACTATTAATTTCGCGACAAAAATATTTATCGATACACTGTAGAGCAGGAAAATACTGACTTACCGAATGAAACTTGTATAGACTCCCTCACGTGATTCGATGCTGATGATTATACGAGGTTCCCAAACAAGCAGTTGCTCCAGTGACAGGTTGGATAGAGAAGACTTCGGGAGTACACTTGATGTAAATCAGCAAGGGTCATCCAGAACCAAGGTCCAAAAAGGTATATGTAGGACTGCAAATGATGGTGAATGGGGGCTTCTTTGCCCACTTCATTCCTACATCACTCTCTCATCTCATAAATATTCATTCTGGAAAATCCTTTCCCCTAGAATCTTTTAGGTCCATGATCAGAATGACTATTAGATTTTGTGGCAAGTTGGCCATAATACACATTTCCTGTTTTTTCCTGCCACATTATTTGGTAGTTGAATTTTGATGTCTATAATTAATAATAATAATCATCATCATCATCATGCTCTTTTCTGGCTACTTTTATCCTCTTACCTAATTGCATGCAACTGTCTATTGTAATAAATTTCAAGTTCAAGTTCAAATTCAACACCCTTTATTCCATACCTTACCAGAAATTTATTTAGTCTAAAAACATTTTGAAGCACAAAATAAAGTTTTAAAAAATATTTAAAATATGATTAAGCAAACTATCCATACCCTCCTCATAGTGGGCTGCGAATTGATCACCAGTACCTCTCTGCTATCATTAGGTGCCGCATACATGAACATCAAAAATGCTAAAAGAAACTGTTAGATGAACATATAGGAATATAACGATAAGGAAATCGGATATGTTAATCATTAGTCATGACCGTCTTTAAACATGTTAAAGCATTTGAATATCCTATTTAGGTCGTTTGGATAAATTTAGCATTTGTCTTAGAATTATCATTACCTCAGATTTATATTACAGTCATTTTTATCCTCAAACTTGATATAAAATATTTATTACTAAAACCTTTCGGATATTATTAGCATTTTACTAAACTTCTATATTTCTAAAAAGAAGAAATAATCAATTAATACGAAAGAATACCTCCGTATCAACAATACTTACGCATTTGACGGGTGTCCAATGTACTGGCTCTGCAAAGATGACAATGTGGTTTGGTGATTTGTTGTTGTTTTTAAGAGTGTTATAGAAAGGTAGAATATGAAAACATAACAAGAATTGCAATATTTGCAATATGCATTTTTTTTTTAGAACGAACCAAATATCACTGGTAAGTTTGCCAGTGATAGACAAAGGTTGTTTTAAGCACTTCTTTATCTCGTTCATGTTTTTTGTTTTTTTGTGTTTTTTTTTTCGTCACTTTTCCACTATTCTGCTTCTCTTTACCACCATGACCATTTTATACTTTGTCCTTTCTCACCGTGCATGAGATGTGCGCTGACACGATGACGGGAAAGGTGATGACTAAGCGTCTGTGATGACTAGGCATAGTCGACAACGATGACCACGAGGTTGTTTGAAATAGAAATGCAATATTGGCAGAGCTTCACGAAGTTACACGAAGATTGCATCGCACAATTCGACGTCGTCCTCATGGCGCTTGAGTAGGAAGTTGACCACCATAGTTCTGATCGTCAGTTGCCCTGCATCCTCCGTTGGTTTTCTTCATGACAGCATGAGGATCATGACTTCATCCCTAGTGACTCGAACTCTATGTAGTCGGCATATTGATATCGGTTTCCCACCTTCGTTATGAATATGTTGTCCTTATCTAAAATTATCTGAGACATTGTATATGCAGCTAGCGCATACATTTTTGCAAGCCTTGTGTATGAAAAAAAAAATGAAAATGTACATCATATAATTTCTTGATCTAACATTGTATTTTGCTTATGCAATGATCTTTGATTATATTAAAATCAGTGAAGTTAATTGTGTATATAATAATATGTATAGAATAATGAATTTCTGACTATCGGCAGATATGAAATCTTTTCAGTATTGTTAGCATAAAAATGAAAGAACAAAATATTTTCTTTGATCTTAATTTTGATATTCTTGAATTATTATCCTGGATTTAAGTTTATAACATTTTCCCTTTTAAGATGAATACCAGTTTTAGAATTTTCATGTCCAATTTAATACATTTATTTCAATATTTTTCATTCAATTATATTTTTAAATCTGAAAAACTATAACTCTTTGAAACTGTTAAAACCTTTATCAGGTGTAATAGAAATATTTTGTGAGTTGAAAAAACTTTAACATATCTATTTATGTCTTCTGATTATATTTGGAATAAATTCAGTTGATTTAATGCGGGAGAGCATGTTAATTTATTATTGTTGGTTATTAATGGAATTATATTTAATACCAATTTAGAGATAAGCTTACTTCGTATATATTTCCAATTGAACCTCGACAGGGGATAGCCCTCTGTACTGTGAGATACTAACTCACATAATATTAATATGCAAATTAAAAATGCAAATGAAGTA
>CALNVZ010000174.1:23891830-23906298 GCA_940671915.1 Paracentrotus lividus
TTTCATTCTGCACACCTTATGTCAATACGCTTGGCGACTCTTTCAATTTTGATCATCTATATTTTCTCTCTTTCTTCTCCCTAACCACGCCACAAATTTTAGCTTATTTCTTATGTGGCACAGGTGAACAATACTTGGTCGCCGCGTTATTGACACGGTAAATGGGTAAGTAATGATACAGCTTTAGTGACATTGTAACTAAATACTTACAGTAGGAAAATCATCGGGGCCCTTCCTGGCTCTTGCAATGTACACATGTGGCTTTGGAACACAGACAGAGAAAGAGCATTTGTCACAACGGGCTTTCTATCAGCAGTCAGTCAGACAAGCATGTGGCCCTATATATATCCCGAATGCCATTATGGCACGTGTATTGTATATTGGTTGAGTATGATAATTCGAGGTGACTAATATACAGCGAATGACTCTAAACACATTTTCTTTTCTTAGTTCAACTTCAAGGGAGTGATATTCTAGAGTAAATGCATCGGTAGACTGTACACTAAATCAAACATTATGCATAAGATTTTTCTTTGCAAAATTTTTCATTAAAATGATTCACGAAATTATAAATAAGGTGTAGACCTATGTGCATTTTTTTTTTTTAGAAATCAGATTTTATATCATTTTCTTCATATTCATATAAC
Source organism: Paracentrotus lividus (assembly GCA_940671915.1). Classification (NCBI taxonomy): domain Eukaryota; kingdom Metazoa; phylum Echinodermata; class Echinoidea; order Camarodonta; family Echinidae; genus Paracentrotus; species Paracentrotus lividus. The sequence goes on from CALNVZ010000174.1 coordinate 23,892,478, forward strand.
ACATTTGATAGTTTTGCCGGCATCATTTGGTAATATCAGGGTTTAATTTTGGTATAATGCTTTTAATAATATAAAAACTATTTTCAATAACATTTATTCTTAGAGGAATTCGCTATTCGTGTATAATGTATGGATTGGTATGGTCATTAGTCCAGTTATTGTGACCAGCTTTTGAATAATGCAATTTGAAACAATATTTTAAAATAAAATTCAAAGTAGGCCCTCTAAACTAAATGCTACTAGTTTCATATAATTTCTGAGAAGAATTCGTTCGTTTAAGTTTATAAATGGTAAATTCTTAGCGCCATTCATTAACAAAAACAAAAACAAAAACAAAAAAAAACAATAAGTTTCTTCCAATATTTATCACACAGCAGTTGCGTGTGTTTCTACCAATTTGCATGGTTTCTACCGTTGGAGACAAATGAATAAATTAATTGTCTAAATAAGTTTCTTGATTGCTACAAAGTAAAGGTCTTTAAAATTTGCCATAGTCATTCTATACAGACTTCAATAAGTCATTAGATCTATGCAAATGATGGATTCTACCTCAAACACTCTTGATTGAAAAGCTTTTACGTATTGAATATGTTCAAACAGCTGTTTAATAGCCAGACGTGTCTAATATATCTATTATAAGTACATTGTTTACTATATAGGAAGGGATTCAATTACTCTATCCCATAATATATTATGGATTATATGAGGTGCAGGTATTCCTTCATCATTGGTGATCATCATTCGTTTCGCAATGTTCCAAAATTATTCTCTTTCCATCTGCATTTTTTTTTAGGGGGGAGGGGGTCTTGCTTTGTTTTTAATCATTATTATTTGATTTTTGTTGTTGTTTTTATTTCTTTGTTTTGTATTGATATGAGTTAATATTTATTACAATATTATGATTAAAACATCGACATGCATCTAGAAAATCAATTACTGTACATAAGACTAATGTTGAGTCACCCTTTACTGAAAAATCTGCAGTGTTGTCTGAAAATATTTAACGTAATATGAAAATTATTATATTTTTCCTTTTTTTAACCCATTTTTGTTATTTATCTTTATTTTTTATTTTTTTTATTTATTTTTTTTTTAAAGGTTTTCATATTTGAATTTAAGACTAAACTATAATCGCGGATTGTATACTAGCCTCTACTAAATGTTAATATATACGTCCATTGAAAGTAGTATAGAATACGTCATAAATGACACTTGACAGTAAAGAAATATATAGGAATCTGTTAATATTTCCCTACCCATAAATTTCATTTCATAATTTTGGCCAATTATTTTGAATACCAAGATAGGATAGTTAATTATTTATTCCAAGAAAGAAAGGCAAACGAATAGATTTTGTATCATCAGTTTCCTGGTTAAAAGAATCTTTACGGCAGAGCCTACAATACATTACAAAACATAATCTGGCAAAAACAAAGGAACTTTAAAATAGTAGGCTTCGTCCTTCCGCCCGCAGAAAAGTAAAAGGGGTGTTTTTCCATGTTGTGCTATAATAAATTTAAACATTACCAGCTAATATTGAGCATATGTATGTGTACAAGCTTTCTACTGGTTGCATGTTGTATAGATATCGGCATATCATATTTTAAAATTACTAGAATATAAACATCCCTTGACAAGACATTGACTTATTCAAAAATGAATATATATATTCTTTTAAACGTATACATAATAATATCAAGAAGATAGATTAAGTCTCTAACAAAGTTTTTACCACAAAAGAGAAGATAATATTATTTCATGTATATCGACAGATGATATTAAGTTAACGTTTAATTTGCACAATGCATTTGTAGTTTGTATTACACAAGTATTTGAATTTAGATTTAAAACAAAAGAAAAATAATTATTCATACAATCTGTAAATGAGACCATCAAAAAAGCAAAATCTTGGAAATGTTTTCCCTTTTTTTCGGCATTCTTTTTAATTGTGTATAATTTGATACTAGTTCAAAGTTATCATTAGGGCATGAACCTGTCATTTTGATACGCACTAATTACTTGAATGATATGAGTGTAATATGAGCAAATATAAACTGAAATCAAATCAAATTTCCCCTTTTTAATGACTTACACTTCTGAAGATAACAGACTTAATTCTCAAACGTAAGCTATTGAAAATATATTGATATTGATTATAAGCAAATTGGAGTCATCTACATCTTATGAAACTCCATATCATATAGCACTCAGCTGTTATAGACCTTCGATTAAATCTTAAAAAGTTAAATTTTGTATTTAGGGATACATAGCTTTAAACATTGAACAAAAATGACATCTTTAAATGTAACATTATAATTTATCCTAGATGAAACTGCCATTATTTATTTATTTTTTTTTTTTTTAACAGATTGAACGGAAAACAATGATGTTTTCTTTCATTATCATGTTTATAGAAATATATTTCTAAAAATACTCATTGTTTTCGTTACGCGCAAATTTCTATCAACATCTACATAATATCAAAATATCCAATACATTAAGTATTTTTTGTCTTATTAGATTTTAATTTCACTATGAAGAAGATAACAATAGCATAACCTTTAATCCCTGATGTGTTATAATATGTGATAGTAGAAACATGAGGAGATCGGCTAACACATAGCAAACTCAGATTTCGGCTTCCAACACACCCGGGTTTATGATAGATATTTGATATGTCTTGAGTATATATATCCTAAAACAAAAGGTGTTGCCATTCGACCACTACTAAGGATAAACAACCCGCCTTTATATTCAGTTGGATAGCTTTATTTGCTCAACGCGATTGTGTTTAGGTTAAAACTATATTTCATACTTGCAGAGCTTGAAACCATTTCGACTACATGTATTGGGACTGATATCACGATCTAGAAATTAGAAATGTTAGGATCTATACATTAATTCTCAATGCCCACATGTATACCCACTATATTGGATGTATAACCTAGATAGATGCATGTTCCGTAACAGAGGCTTGGTGGTTTAATATCCTTGTCTACTTGAAATCGTAAAGTATTTGACTTAAATGCTGGTATCATTTCAAGGTCTTTCGATTCTTTCCTGAAATATGAAACCACTTATTATGTTGAGTAGGTAGGGGCTACATGTACAAGACACTGTAAATTGACTGGGCGTTGTAAACCAGCTTGTAAGAATGATGTATATCATAATCATTAAGACACATATGAAATAATGCGATATGATAACTGGATATGTAATGAATCTGGTTAAATGTTGTATGTGTATTTTAGGTTGTGTCATTAGTGTGTTTCTGTAAGCCGAAAGACGCACATAAACATTAGGAACAAAAGTTAGAATTCGTAAATTGTATAGTAGGCAATTCGTTTGTTGAAATTGTTAAATTAATAATGATGTTTTTACTTATTATGCTAGCCTTGTTATGCCTTCCATAATAAATATAAACATTGCTTGGTGAAGTTTATGATCCGACCCTATACCTCAATCGATTGTCATTTTAAACATTTATTATCTTAATGATCATGATAATATTACACGCTTTTACAGTTTTTTCTTTAGTTTAGAAAATCAATATAGAAAGAAAAGAATTGATCAGTATAAATTGACCTTCCAGACTACTTCAAAGGTGTAAGTCAATAACTGCTACGTGTAATAAGTGTTTATCAAAATTGTTAGTTTACCAAAAATCATAATCATTTTTATTTTAATTGGAGGCTGTAGGATGTTAAATTATTATATCCGTATCTCTACCTCTTCTTAGTCATGTTTAGTGTATTTTGTGTGTTGCAAATGTCTGGCATAATATTATTTATGCATCGGTATGGATGAGAAAATTGCATGAACATGATGAATCAATAAAAATAGTCAAATTCAAGACATTAGGAAATAAGTATGGACATTTGTGGTATAGGCCTATAATAATATTATAGTTTGAAGTCCCCCCCCCTCCAAAAAAAAAAAAAAAAAAAAAGTTGAAAAAGTTCATGAGAAGAAAAAGCAGAGAAGGAGTATGCATTCAGTCGAACAGAAGGGAGGAAATCTACTCATTCTAGCGAATTTTTTTTTTCTGTAACCCTCAGGAGGTCAATCTTCCAGTAAATTTTTGCAAATTTCCTCGTGATGGAGCATGATGAGGGCCAGGAATACCTCTGATCATTAGTTTCAATAAATTCATCAATTTGGGGGGAGTGGTGAGAAGATGGTGGTTATTTTGGTGAAGGTTTGTGTGTGGAATACGTGATCGCCTGTTGTTCAGGCAGGGATCATCCTTCTGTCAGACTGCGTTCGAAGAAATCCCAATCTCTACGATGCGTCCACGGACTTCAACCAAAAGAGATAGTAAAATGGACAAATCGTCCAAGCTTGGGGAGCCTGAATTTCACGTAACCAACTACCACTGCTTTCGTGTTAGAGAACCATGCATGTTATAAGATACTTTGTATCTATCAGGCAAGCTGAGGTGCGATGGGCATACCGAGAGAGTTGACACGGGACGGGAGCGGCCGTACTCCACTGGGAGTCCGTTCGATGCGACCCAGTACCCCTATTCGCATCTCCCTCACTACACTGACTGGTGAAGATGTGGGCACTTTTTATTACCCCATACTCTGTGACTGAATTTTGAAACCTGTCTCGACTATGCTTTGAGTCCTGGGGTACGTGCGCTTAACAATAGCACATTGTGATATATATTTTTATGTCGTCAGTTATGCGTTCAAAACCCTTCTAATCACAACAGAATTAATGGAGCGAAGAGGGGGCAAAAAGGAATTAAAAAAGAGGTCGCAGGAATTCCTTCAATATTGGTGTTTTCCAGACGCGGTTGAAATTTCGTATCGGGCTTTTTGAGCGTGTGTGTGATGTGTGTTGGAATTGAGAATGGATTTGTAATATTTACCAAATGAGTTATATATTCACGCACGTTAAAACACCAACAAGTGGTTGGAGAATCAATCAAAGACACACAATCCACAGAATCAATTACGGTCAGAGGTATGACAAATCTTAGAAATATTTTTGGTGATGCTATAGCTTCTTGCTCTGGGTGGTTAAACACTTGAAAGTATATCCATAAAGGCGCATGCCTCATCAAATTGATATCGAGAGTAAATCAACAACCCACTGTATATTATGACCAACATATTTCCCTTCCTAGTTGACCATCCGATTGTTTAACCGTTTATATCTATGGCGATATATCATCAACAGTATGAAGTATATTCATGGTAAGCTTAATTATTTATGCCCCACATCAAAGAACAAATTAGTCATGTTTGCAGTGAACTCATGTTTAAATATTTGAAACATAATAGTGCCTGGAATTATAAGGTATAAACATCACAACACAGGAATAAACCGTTAATAATAGCAGTTCATAAAAAAAACTATATGGCGCATTTGGTAAACAACTGAACTTTCCCTAAGGTTTTGATAATTGATGAATTTAAGAAATGATGGGAAAGAAATAATGCGTTTCACGCAGGATGAGAGATGGATGATATTGATGCTAAAGACAATCATGACAATGACAAAGATAACATGTAATCAAAATGTCAGCGAGATATTGACGTATCCTTAATCCTACCCAATACCAAACTTCCTTTTCCATTTCCTAACTTCAAAATAAATCAGTCATAATATTTGCCCCTGAATAATGATTTTCTGTTTATTATGGCTTTCATATTTTTTTAATTATCAAAAGTTAATCTCTTAAATGAAATCCATGTAAAAACACCGATGACATTAAAAAAATACGAGGATGCGTTCGGATGCCAAGTGAGGGCAATGGCCGTGACCCCCAGAAAAAAATTCAAAGACAAAATAAGATGTGAAAAAGGAAAGGGAAGAGAAACAGAAACTCGTGATCACTTTCTAAAGCTGAGTAGATATTTCTTGTGAGTGGAACAGAGGTTTAAATAAGAAGGAGAGAGTGAGAGGATAGAGGGAGAAATGAGGAGAAGAAAACTGTTTGGAGGAGTAAACATCCAGACCCTTGAAATGCAAGAGCTTTTGTTGACACTTTTGGCCAAGTATTTCGGGAGGGATTCTTGACAATAGCGGTACTGGCGGCGTCTAGGGCTCAAGGTTACTTAGGGGTTGCACCCCAAGAAAACGGCGGACAAAAGAACGAAATATTTGGGCTGCCGATTTATCAGCAAATACTGCTATCGAATACCTTCAAATTGGGAACAATCTTCAATGGGGAGCCAACTGCCTATGCTTCCTAAACCCTCTCGATTGTTGCTCCGTTTTCCATACCCGACAACCTCACATCTGCCATTTTTATACGCGACAAACCTGACAAAAAGACACACGAGAAGTCTGTCAAGGAGATTGTCCGTGAAAAAAGGTAGTATCAAAAGTTGAAATGACAGTTGTTTATCTTCGACCATTTTAGACTTTATATAAAACATCCAAAATGACATAGAGATTTTAAGATTGTCTTAAGTTTGCCTGGAATAAATTTCGTTTTTTAATAAATGTTGTTTTGGTGATAGCATTTGAATACGGTGCAATATAAATGCAACCATAGCACTTACATGACTTACGTAATTGTTTGGATCGCACTTCCGAAGGTTATTAAAGATTCAAAATCTCTGAACATTCGAAGATTTTAAAAAGTAACTTAAAGGAATATATTCTTGTTTATTATCAAACAGCCTTAACTCTTGTCTATCTCATTTTTTTTTTTTTTTACAAATAAGCTAAGCATTGTGTTGTGTTTTTGTTGGGTTTTGCATTTGGACTGGTACAGAGTATAACCTTTGTGATACACTCAGGTCAGGCGTTTATAAGAATAATTCCTCTCTGGTTGTTACATCCAAAGCTATTTTTTCTATTTTGTAATATGTCCCGTTTTTATTTGTATAATGGAAAAAAAAAATCGTATGTTTGTTCTTAATATTCTATCATGATATGAATTGTCACTAGATTTTTGCTTTGGAAAATAAAATAAATTAAATTGAAATGAATGAAAAATCGATTATGATTTTTCATGAATTTCAGTTAACCTAATAATCTCTGTATATTTTTAGCCTTATATTGTTATTGTTAATCACGATTTCAGCATGTATTTTAGGATAAATTATGAACTTGCGTCGAGCAATTTGATGGTGAAAAGAATGTCATTTGGTTTTGTCAGCAACATTGTCATCATCATTCTGAATCACCTTAAAATGACAGACCTGTCAATAAATTTATCAGGTTTATCTTAAAAGTCCGATGGTAACGTTATGAAGATTATTAAAAAGACCAAGCAATAAAAAATAAGTACGATTGCGGTATCATTTTTGTTTTGCAATAATAAAACTGTAAATATTATTTAAAGCAATTTGTTAGACTAATTTTTTTACTAGGAAATAAATGGGGGATTTTTTCTTTCAAACTTCAAGTATCGTGGCTGTATAAATATATATATATTCTTTTCTTTTAAGAATATGGAATAAGGCCTGTAGTACTGTACCCATCTAGTTTGCATTCAATTCATTCATGCTTAATGTAGCTGAATTGTATATTGCTCATATTATGGAAAGGTCCCTCAGTGAGCTTTGCCCTGGTGCATTTTATACAGACTTATAATTCCACAGCTCTCAGGAAATTCACGTTCGCCATGAAAGAAAGAAATGCTTAGTGCTAAGAGCCCGTCAGGAAAAAAGGAGCATGAAGGGCACTAGAAGGTAGTGCTGATAGCGAAATGGAGAGAAGGAGAGAGCTGTGTATAATGCTACAGGTATGCCGGCCATTTTACTTCTCTTTTTTCTTCTTCTTCTTCTGTTCACCTGGGCTGTAGGTTAGAGAACAAAATGGCGGCGCCGGATTCCGCCCCTACACAATTGAGGTATTAACCTTACACAGGTATAGCTGCAGCATGTTTACTACAATTCCAAGCCAGACTTCACCATCGTTCATTTTTAATCTCGATCAATGATGGTCCGTTGAACATTCATCCATTTTTAATATACCGTACTTCTTCTAATGTACATGTTGAAATGTAATTATTCATGTTAGTCTATGTTCGTCTATTAGGAATGGGGGCATAATTTAGAGGTTTGTGTTGTTGCCTGTCCCCATACACATGGACCACATGTTGGGTATAATACGTGACCATTTCCATAGTATGTAGTATTGTGCTCACGTCTTCTCGTCATCTTTGCCGTAGCCTACAAACTCACTCAGCTCTCTCCAATGTTATAATAGGTGCACAACCCAAATATTGACCAGTCTCTCTACTTCACAGTCGTAGTTTATTTTCCCCTCACACTTTTCTGCTTGAAGTTCGATTGTGCCGTTGTATAAATGAGCACTACAAAGGACTCCGTGGCCAACATACCAAAAGCAAAATGAAATGCAGCTTTAATTTCAAATCTAAAGTTTCTTATTCTCACTGCAGCCTTCCCGATTTGCTAGCAAATATTGTTAGCGCATGTTCTGCGGAAATTCAAAAAATCACACTCGAATTGAGGAGGTCCCTTATGATTTTGATTGCAATAATATTTATTGATACCGAATATTGATATAGTTTTAGCGCACGAGTGTTTAAAACATCAAATAAAGAGTATTACGTTTGAGCACGTACAATTGGACTCAATCGAGTTTACTTTTTGTCTTATGTTCAATCACACACGACAAGCGTGAATAAAGCTAAATATACGATCGATCAGAAACACGTTGAAACAACCGATTTGTGCCAACACTCCAACTCTGATTTTGTTTTTTTGTTTTTTTGTCTTTCTCTTTTGGAGGTGCCAATCTTTAATGGAAAAGAACATGAGAGGAATGATGCTAATGAATCATCATTTTATTGTGATGTAAAGTTGAACTTGTCTTTGGAGAATATCTCACTGGGACTTGCTCTGGGGAAGAGTGTGGTTTGCTGACAGCTCTTACAGAAAAGGCGTCAACTCCTGAATCATATGCATTTCAAATTTCTCAAAAACACCGACTCCTATTTTGTCATCGTTCTTAGCTCTGGATATAAAGTCATACAAACCCTGCATTTGCTACAGTAAAGACAAGTTCATTCTACTATCTATTTCATCCGAATTTGTAGAAAGAAACACCTTAAGGAATAAAAAAACGTGAAAAGAAAAACAAAATCATATTTAAGAAAAGAAATATCAGATAAATATAATCAATTTCTCTTTTCTCACAAATATTCCGATTTGTGTTCCTCCTTAGCCCATTAAAATAAATAATTCAGGGAACCCATAATAAGTATCTATATATACCATATCTTTTATTCATTATATCATCAGGATCGTATTCATCTAGCTATTAAATTTTGAATAGAATCTTACTAAGATAGCATACAAATAATATTTTATATTAAAGATTATTATATTGTTGAAAATTTCAAAAATAATGAAATCATTTTATTTCGTGAAGTGTTGAAATTATCAACTATACCATATTTGATTTTTTCTTTCTTTTTTACATGTATTAAAAATGATATTGCGTATTATCATCATAGTCGTTTTGTTATAGTTCAAAGTTGTGCAAGTTTTTGCTATATTATTTGGGTATAATTAAACCGCGTTATACAGGAGAGTCTTATTATTGGTGTAATCTTTTCTTAAAGTGTTGTTTAATCTTTGCTCAAACTAAGTCTTCCACTTTGTCAAAATATTTGGGATATTTCTTTCTATCAGTGCGTAAACAAAAACATTAAAATTAGTGACTCATGTTCTGTAATAAAAGACGCTAAAACAAAAAGTATATAAATATTAGTGGTAAAAATTTATATCAAAATTGAAAAGATTATATGACTTGTATTGCGGTAGAAATAATATTTTTTAGATTATAATAATATTCTAATAATGGCATGTTTATTTGTAAACGTGAGTCTAAAAATTATATAAATATAAGTGCAAAAAAAAATTAAATTAATCAATAATTTTGTCTTTTTTCTTTTGTTTTTTTTAGGTATCTAGATGTATATATATGTGTGTGTTATGAATAAAAAGTCTAGGACAAGCTTGGACGTTGCTGGACTTTGATATATATATATATATATATATATATATATATATATATATATATATATATATATATATATATATATATATATATATATATATATATATTCTTATTATATATAATAATATATATATATATATATATATATATATATATATACATATTGTGTGAATTTGCTATATAAATCCCCAAATAGTTATTAGTATTAATATTAGTATTAATATTATTATTATTATTATTATTATTATTATTATCATTGTCATTATCATTATTAATATAATTATTATTTCGTAATGATAAACCTTCACATTCAGTAAATAACTAATAAATGCATCATGAATGATATATTTGTTTTAGAAATGAATTCGAATGTCTGTAAGTACAGTGAGATAGCTTAATCTTTAATGGTAGTTGTTTTCAAAAGCAATCACTTTGTTAAAATTTAATAGACCTTGTTTTTTTTTAATTAACGTTGAATTTCAAAGTGTATACATTTCAATAATTATAATACTAATGTAATAGCAATAATAATGATGATGTTAACAACAATAATAATAATAAAAGTAATAATAATATTAATGACGATAATGATGATGATGATAATAACAATAATAATAATATTAATGATTGATGATGATGATAATAATAATAATAATAATAATAATAATAATAATGATAATGATAATGATAAAAATAATAATAATAATAATAATAATAATTTGTATTGCGCAAAATCCACTCTGTCAATTGCTCAAGGGGCAATGTATTATTATTACACGGCTTATAATGGCAATTATTTTGTGATTAAAAGAATGAAATGAAACTATCAAGCGTAATAAAATTATTGAAGCCAAGAAACAAACAAGCCCGAGTTAATGGAGACGATTGCTTTAAAATAATCTTCTATATAAATTTCATTTCACTACTATGAAACATCAATTTAAAATTATATACTCAAAATTCGATAATTGTTCTTAAATTAGCACGCGTTGGGATTATTCTCCAGAACTGCAAAATGGCAGAGAGAGTTTGAGGCAATTTGAGCGATAGGGGAGATGAAAGAGAGACAGTGAAAAGAGAAACAAATAAGGAGGAGGTGAGATCGATGGTAGCGAGAGATTACAAGCGGGACGCCCTCCACGATAGGGATTAGTTCAATTAATCGAGAAAAATTGCCCCGAAAGCCAATCAAGAGTGGAGATTATTTTCTGGAGAGGGGACTCCTAGGAACACCAAGGAGATATTCGTGATTTAACCCAATTTTTAGTTGGTTATGCTAAAGGAGTCGATTTCATTTCAGTGGCCAGCTCTCTAGCCTTGTACCGGGAGGCAATGTAACTGGAGACTTTTGGAGAGAGTGTGTAGGCCCAGTGTTGAAAAAGAAAAAGCTTTAAAAGAAAAAAAAAAAAAAAAAAAAAAAAAAAACGGCCCAGTTTCCCTTTCCTACTGAATAACGTTATACTAGCACATATACCAGCACACCTAGCCTTTGCAGATGGAAAGAGGGGTACATCCCTTTTTGTTGAAAACTGACCAGGCATTGAGGCTAAAGACAAGAGTCTGGGAGAGAGAAAATATGAGTGTTAGAGGATAGTGGTCGAGGTGACTTCTAAACTTGTGGCAGCGAGATTGTGCTGGAATAATTTCAAAAAACAATATAAATATTATCCATCTGCTTGACATGGTCAGACTGCATAAACACTCTGTTTCAGGAAATAATTTTAAGGGTCATTTCCATTTTAAAATTAGATACACACTGGCTAACACATGTGTAATTCTAATGGATTTCTTGGGGCTTTTTTGACGTTTTGTGTGTTTCGTCTCAATTCATTAATAATTGATGCATTACTTGTGTATGTGAGTACAATATTTTAAACTTATGTTTGTATGTGTAATAGATGGTCACTATAACCTCGAACACCTGTATGTTGATATCACACCTTAAATGTAAACATAAAGGTACAAATATGATCATTGTCACAACCACAATACTCATCCAGAACAGGAACCAATCAATCGCCCGTTTCCTTTCATAATAGGACCATGCCATTAGGCAAAAACAGAAAAGTTTAGTTAAACCCCAAAAGCTCGAATATTATGTCAGAAAATATACATATTTAGCATGTATGGTCAATTTCTTTACATAACGTAAAGTCATGTGATACACAAGCATTATGGGAAATAAATGAATCTATAGGCTTTTATATATATATATAATCTTTGCTTGTATTGCTTTTTTTTTCTTTCTGTTTATAGTAGGCCTATAGTTTGTTTGTTGTTTTGTGTTTGTTTTTCTCTCTAATTCTTAAATTGGACTTGATCCCTTTTGAAAGGATATTAGCGGACATTAAAACACATATCACATATGACACTGTCAAACAGACATTGAACAATCACACACACACACACACCATGCCAAATAATTCAATATTTACAAATGTACTATTGTATTTCCAAATTAACCAAAGTCGAATACTTAATATAAATTGTTGTTCACAATCCAATATTTTTCTTTCGATAAATTATATTTGTTTTACATTGTTTTGTTTTAAAATGAGCACTAATAATATTTCAAAACAGTTGCAATAAAACCTACTTTTATAAGTAGTAGATAGTGGTACAACATATGTTGAATAAACTTTGGTTAATTTAAAACTGTTAATAATTTCATCTCTTATTAATCAAGATCACCAGATAGCACAAAACAGAACACGTATCTTTTTTAACATTTAACATGGCATCTTTTTTTTTTATTAATAAATTTTAATTATTGAAAAAAATATTTGCAATAATTTTGAAACAAAAGGAAAATTGTCCTTTAGGGGTCTTTGAGGGAGTTGCCAGATTTTTTATATTCGAATTAAAATTATTTTTAAAAATCTTTTCTTTCTCTTTTAAGGTTTCCAAAACATAGGCAGTAAATAGACATTAAACATCTGAAAGATAACAATTGATTTTCAATTTTTCAATTTAAAGACAAACTGCGTGAATGTCACAAAATTAATGCACTCGCACCTTTTTTTATATAATCATTGTAAAAGCCGGTTATTTTGGTCTTATTTCACCATAGCTTTAACCTTGGAAGTGTTGGATTCCAATGATAAAGAAAGCTTAAATTATTGCCCAAATATTTGCTCACAATTTCAATCATTAAAAGTTTATATTTTGTGCAATCTGTTCATCTTTCTCCTTCTTCCCAAATACTGAACATCACATACGATCATATCCCTCGCATCTCTGTTCACAAAGCATCTTCACCAACAGACAATCATTTCATGCCCAAATTGAATCCCCTCTACACACAAAATCACTACAAGCACTCCAAAATTAATAACATTCTACTCTATCCTGCCATCCAAAAAAAGGGAGATGCATCGATCCTCGGTTGACGATTAATCAATTTCTCGCCTGCCCCTGATATTAAACTCATTAAATTCACAGTATTTGACAAGATTCCCCCTATTGAGCTTCAAAATGTCAATTATTGATATTACATTTATGAGCACAGTCACCCCTCGCTTTAAATGGGGAAAAATATTCACCGTTGCCCTTATGTTCTACAAGGAAATGAAGTATTAGCCCCTCTTCACCCTAAGTTTGCTACAATTTTTTTCTCGTGTAGAATCCAATTTTGACACCCATTTTATCTTGTCAGTTTTTCCCATGACAACATTGTGCAAGAGTAATTTTGGTTTAGGCATAATCGGTTCCGAGTGTGGTTTTGTGATCGATTGCCTAGTTCCCGGGGGCATGAGCTTAACACACAACCGACCAAAAACAAGCAAACTGAAAAAGACCAGCACAAAAATTCATCCATCATTTGAAATGTCTTAACCTCTTTATTTTCGCTTTGCAAGTCGATTTTTT
>CALNVZ010000174.1:23932287-23965296 GCA_940671915.1 Paracentrotus lividus
ATCGCACAAAGTTTCGTCCAATCAGAGAGGAGAGCTACCTCTAATGGGCGCCAAACTCCAAACATTGCCTTTATCTTTCGTTACTGAAAGTTTGTTCTATCAATTAGCCAGAGGAGTCGTAAGATACACCGTTTACCCAAGATTGATTTCTTCTTGGTTTGATTAAAACGATTCGCCCCAAGTGTTAATTGATCTAGAGGTGGGCCGGAAAGAACATGTGATTTCAGGGGCGGGATGTTTTCCAAAATGAAGACATGGCGGTAGAATTTGGAAACTTATCCGGGTTCGGCAAGTACTGACTGCTTCCGTTCGTGTGTCCGCGTAGCCGATGAACGTTGAATGTTGTCGCTGCGAACCCTGAGCGTACGCGGAAGGGTGTCGTGTCTCGAAGCGTTGCTTGTAGCAATGCAAAGACTGACACAGAATCTTGTGACTCGGCTAGGCTCTCGAAACCAGGCTGGTCGAAGTAATTTTCCTAATCGAGATTCCACAAACTATGCAGTATACTTTGACCCAAGTTTTCTTATGTTACATGTAAGGTTCCGGACTTAATTACGTGTTTTGTATCAGAGTGAATTAAGAGATGGAAACATGAGGTATCTCTAGTCCCTAAGATTGGCATGGGAGGACTAGGTTTTTATTCTGGATCGCGACATCCAAGTCAGGTGTGCATTAGAGGGGCGACGATTACATGACACTCACATTGTCCGCTAGAATCAGTTTCGAAACTGCCTGGATAACGGAGGTCAGTCTCCCGTAATCTGGCGATTTCCAAAGGCCATGGGTCACGTGGTTGTATTCCCGGGGAATGGCTCCAACAATATGACGAATGTAGGCCAATACATATTTTGTTGCTGAAAGTTGATGCTTTCGATCGGGTACCGTCCACCCGCGCCACAGGCAATCTCTGCGGGCATGAAACCGCAATTAAGGAGGAAGTAAACTCCTGATAGGTATCCACTCAAATTATGAGGATGATGACATCGTAGAAAACGCCCCAGTGGTAAAGCCAGTTAATATGGCGTCTTTTTGGATGCCCCATCAGGAACCGCTGGCGTGTCTCCCAATTTATTTCCCAACCCGGCTCCGATGCGCACTGAGCAAACTGGGCGAGAGAAAAATCATCTTTCCTTCCCCTTTTTCTCCTCATACCATACAATCATTCATAACGAACATTTTAGAATGATGACCAAAGTATGAAATATGATTGCATATTTTGCCCGAGCACGTTCTCACAATTTCCCGTAGTGGTTTTTAAAAAGGGGCCCGATGGGTGCCATTACACTTCATATAACCATAAAAATCGTTTAAGACAAAATGGAAATAATGTTAAAATACTACGGAATCGATTCTTGTTTTCTTTTCTTTATAATTATTTTTCTCGTATTCATGAACATCTTCTCTACGGGTCTATTTAGAGATGCATTCCTAGAGACAACCTACCATGATGTCTACCAGGAGAGTGACAAGATTTGATCCGTAGATGCATGAAGGCTTAGTCAGATAACCATTTCACTTGCAGATACTAATAGAAGCCCCCTAATCCGATGCTACGTCTCAGGAGCTATATATGTTGCATAAGCACTCGGATGAGATTTGACAGTCTGGGTCATTAGATTTGAATTGATGAATTCAGTAACTCTTTCCATCCTTCAAAAAAAAATAGCGGTTAATGGGGTGAAGAGAAAGCTTGCTTGCCCCTTTTAGATTATCTCTGAAGGAATCAGGCGATGACCTCAAAGCAAAGACGCAGAAGATTATTTCAAATAAAAGCATTCGACGAAGTTAAATTACCTTCTCTCTCTCTCTCTCTCTCTCTCTCTCTCTCTCTCTCTCTCCCTCTCTCCTACATGATGACTTTGAATTAGTGAATAATTATCACAAACAAACATAAATAAAAGGTTTTGAAAAGGTCTCTAGAGGAAAGCGATCTTCCGTTTTGTATAGACATGGATGACGAGTAATGACTCTTCGGAATATTCATTTCATATCAAACACTGTTCAAAGACATTATACTGCACCCTGATGTATGATTAGAATTAAGGAAACATTTTCCCGATGTCATCAATTATTTTTGAGATTCAAGATTTAAATCATACTCGTGGGATTTTTCCAAGTTATTGTATAGACAATCTCTTGTCAAAATAAGTTTTCTTTTAGTTTTTATCATCTGGTGTAAAAGGAAACCGGTATTACACATCGATGGTTAGATTTCCATTCTAACGTTGCCTTGGAGCATAAATGTATTATCAAATTAGTTGATACTTCATCACTTTGGTGGTTTTCGTTTGTTTTTTGTTTCTGTGTTTATGTTTTGATTTCTTTTTACTTTTAATTTAATTCTGTAAGTTAGCTTTTAAAATTATACTTTCTCAGATATGACAACAAATAAATGGGTAGAATTATGTTAGATTGTTCTTATCATCTAAATTTATCTTCGAACCAGAAGTATATATATAGCAATTCGAGATTTGCAAAATGACATTCAGTGGCTTGAATGTGTGTCATATTAGTTTGAAAGCCGCATATTTTATCTAAACATGATAGACAGTGGTCTTAACCCCGACAATATTTTAGTATTTTTAGAAAACAAAATTAAGGGAAAAGGGATATTTCCAAAATTCCAATATCAAAATGAAAAAAATATTACATTGAAGTGAAAGAGAATCAAACCCAAACTCGGAGGTCTTGACGCGGGGTTAAAAGGCCTTGACCGGGTCCTTGAGAGAGGTGTTAGTCCGGTGTGGTCTCCCCCGACCTACCGGGCACGGCACTCAGCAGGGACGGGCATGTGGTTCACGGCTGCACGTGAAATGTTGCATGAGCTTGCCGTACTTCGCCCACCCACCTATAACTCGAGCCAAGAAAACTCTAGAATTCATGCCTCAAAACAAACAAGATATATATTCACAGGTTTTATTTGCTACGGCTGGTATATGACCTTCATAATACATGTCATATAATGATAAGCTGTGATACTTTACGTGAAAATAATTTTAAATTTAAATTGACAAGTCACATCTTGCAATAATAATGGGAAAAAGATGAAAGCAAGTGACGAACTTTAAATCATAATGTGTTATTGTTTTATATTTGTTGAACTTAACCATTTCTTGATTTTAATTCAATCAGATTACGAAAATACAATTAAATACAACATTTATAAAAAAAAGAAAAAAAAAGAAAAGTAACAATTTTTCAAACAGCTTCAATAGAGGTGTTTTTGTTTTGTTGTTGTTTTTGTTTATATAAATTATTATAGATATGCTTATTTTGTGTTCTAATTATTTACCATCAATACCGATTGACCATACTGAATAGATAATATGGTAATAGTGCAATAAAATGTAAGATATATGCCCAAATCAACCCGAAATGCAATAATAAGTCTACATCTAACGTAGACGAATAATCCTTTCTCGCTTAAAGTAGAGAATATTTTACTAGTTTATAAATTATTTCCTCATGATAACGATTCTCATTTGAAAAAGAAAGTTATTTGACATATTTACCCCACTGTGAGGTATTCTATGACATGACATGATTTTAAAAGGTTTTATGGGATATTTTCAAGATTACTAAAATCTAAATCAAGAGTGCGCGACTTTCCATGCAACTCCTCTGCGCGTTTATAAGTGAAAAGTTGAGACATTCTGGGTCATCCGGGATGCAACATAAATAATGAAAAGTGGGTTGCGTCAGATGTTTTACAATGATTTTTTTTTTTTTTTTTTTTTTTTTAATAACAAATTTATTTTTAGGAATTCGTGAATTTTTCTGATTTTTCTCTGCATTGAGAAAGACACTCGTAGCAAGAGAGATTGTCATTATGAACTGCTCTTTGGTGTTGGCGGTCGCGGCGCAGGATACGTAGTAAACCCGGCTACCGGCGCTATTCTGCCCCCGGCCGTTTCCCGGGGAAATGAATTGGAGTGTGAGGAACACGGGGGCATTTCTTTGGGCATGAAATAGGAATGATTGCAAGGGATAAAAAAAAAGAGGAAATTTTAGAAAAAAAATATAGTATGAGAGCAAAAGGCGTGAGCATGCAACGGCAGTAGAGTCTGCATAATATAACGTGGAATATGCAAAATTATCTCCCTCTTTATGCAACGAATTCTGGGCTATTATAGGGAGACGACATATTTTTATGCACAATATACTGTCCACATATCTTAATGAGCTGGGCCATGCAATGATATTTCACAGAATTGTGTCAAAATACTATAAATTGGGCAATTTGTAGGATTTGGAAAGGAAATGATTTATCATTTTGAGTTAAGGTTAGAGATATATAGATATTTTTATGTACAGTCATAATGCTCATTGTCAACTAGGGTTTTCTATTCCCAAATAATAATCATGATTTCTATGTTTAATAACATTACAACCTTAAATTTGGATAAGGCTTTCCTTTGTCTTTATAACTCCATTTGTGTTTCGCCTGCTATTGCACAATCTCTCTAATTTATATGAAATTAATTCCGTAATTTCTTATTATACTTACTTAAACGTTTTTAATTCCTTTATGAATGCTTCGTTTACATTATAGGGTATTTTCTGCTAATTGATTGAATCTCGTTTCAACAAATAAACTCCAGTAAAGTACAAAATTAGACTAGGTTATGATGAATTTTGAACATCCATATCTTTCATTCCTGGCGTAATGATGGTACTTTTGGGACTGCAGTTCCATTTTTTACACTTCAAAATCGGATGCTTTCTATTCAAACCTTTTATACGTAAACATTTATCAAATATGTACAATAAAAAAATGGATCTATCATAAAATTGGTATTTTGGTAAATCCACAATCTTTGAAGCTTACAAGCTTTCAAGCTTCCGTTCGTACTATACCTTTATTATTTTTTATTTTTCAAAGATGTACGTAAGAAGGGGTCAAATATTTATTAAATCTATGTCGCTTGATATCAAATATACAAAGCCCCTAAAGTATTTTACCCATTACACAACTTCGTCATGAGTGCCTTATTGACAACACGCAATAAGTAAATTTAACTCTGTACAGACAAAATCTTCCATGCAACTTAAGATTATAAATTATCTTAATCTTATATTATAAATTGTAAGAACATACATTTTATTCCTAAGGCCAGTCATTGACTTTTAAAATCGTAAATCAACTATACTTCAAGTACAGTGAATAATGTCAAAGGTCCATTTTAGTTGAAACGAAAAATTGATTTATTTTTGCAATGTTACACCTCCGGCTACTTTGAGATTCTGTGAATTAAAACATGCAAGAGGTGATGAGTATCACGAAAAACGAAAAATAGTACGGAACAAGAATATGACTTAAAATATTGCACTCATCAGAAACACACGCAAGTATGAACAGAAACGGACATTAGACTAATAATATCATTCACTGATTCAGCGAAATAAAATATTAAATTTTCTAAACATGAAAATTGCACATATATGCCTGAATAGCCATGTCATTTGTGCATCGGGAAATATCAGGCTGACCGTCTTTTAAAACTTATCTTTCCTGCCTTTGTGTACTGGCGTGATGGAGGAGAGGGCCTTGGGGGTTGCGCCCTCCCCTAAACCCCCCTCCAAAAAAAAATTTATACTCTCTTTTTCAATATTAAAAAAATTAAGCATGTAAAATGTAACCGTTACAACATCATCATCCAAACATCCTAATAAAGTATGATTCCCTTTATTAGAGCTCAATTTTTTTTCAGCTCTCGCTTCGTGCTAGCATTTTCTATCATCAAAGATAATTGTTCATAAATTTCTTGATCTATGGTCACTATTTAATTACCCAAGCTCTTCCATGTGCTCAATATTGTATTGTTGTATATTTTTGGCCAAAGGCAACCTAGATCTCAGACAGGACCGATTATTTCTTATTAAAAATATTACTATTTTCAGTCCCATCGGACAACAAAATATGGGACTTTTTTATGTTCACAGATATTAATCTTTTATCTGGGCTGTTGTTATGGTGCCCTTCATCTTCTTCTTTTTTTCTTCTAAACATTGTCGATCCCTTGTTGTCTTCGACTTTCTCGGAAAATGCCATCCGGCACCTCCAACAACCGCCCACATGGTGACCAAAATAGTCTATCGATACCCTTGCTCCCCAAACCAGCATCAACGGCAGGTGAAAAAGTTGCGAAAGCAAAATACTTGAAATCTCCCTCATTTTCATATTCGTCATGGGAATGAATTCCATCTTTGACACACCTCAAATAAACCTTGCGAGTTACCTGGTCTCGTGTTTGGACAAACTCAAGCAGGGAGGTCATCATAACCACCAGAGAAAGAAGAGAAGTAAGGGTAGAGTGATGGGTAGAGGGCGAGAGAGTGGTAGAAAGGGTGAGCACGTAATCATGTGAAGATTCAAACTAGGGGGAAGAAAATCCCAAAGATGTGTTACAAAGTAAATATTCCACCTCAAGCCCCATCTGGACTACGTGCTATGTGAGACAACATTCCCTTAATCGCACAGGTGTGAATATACTTGATGTTAAGACGCCCTAATCCTTGATCCGAGTCTTACCTCTAATATGGTTTGGTATACATGGGTTTCTTTTTAGTTTTGCCTGTTGCTTGGTGAAATACAAAACAATAATGCCATAATCAAAACTAGGTTGTCATAAATGCATTATTCAACTAAGCGGGTGTGAATTAGCACATACTTTTAAATCTAATATTAATATACACTTAATGGTATATACAGGTATATTGCTTTACTCTTTTTTCTAAATTTGGTTCGATCGACAAACTACAGTTACGCATCTTTATGATTGTTTCTAAAAATGTATTCTTTGTTCTTGAACAGCGGTTCCAACTTTCTAACGAACAGTTAAAATTTAATGAATAAAAACACTAAGGATAAATTCAGAGCAGTGTTTGATTATATTTATCTGTATATTTTTAATTTTTTAAATGTAGCAATTGGTCCAGAGGACTTACCTGCGGTTTTATTTGTTCGCACCAAATTTTATTTCCAATACTAGTAAGCAATTTTCGAATTCCATTTTTATGACTCTGAGGTAGTTTTTCTTGAAACCGTCACGTCAACAACACGGACAGCAGACCCCAAAAATAGACGGACAAAATATTACATAACTTCGAATAGTAAAGGTCTTACCGTTTAGTGGTTCGTTTCTATTGACATGAGGTCGAACCATACCAATGTAAACCTTAGATATTTGAGATAGCTTACACCACTTCATTAACATCTAATTTTGAGTAGTGCTTGAAGATTAAGATTAACAGACGCCAAAGAGAGGAGCCTGACCGGTAACTTACACCGACATTTTCTCACTTCATGTGACCTCTTTATCATCTAGATGATATAGGTCAATGAAGGTAAGGGTGGAGTTTTCAAATTACAGGTGCAACAGTTCTCATCAAACAAGACTGTGAATACGGGTGTCAAACTACAAATACATAGGTTATTTATTTATATATTCGCGTATCTTCTTCGACTACACTTGGGTCTAATTACTTCAGTTAAAAACGCATGGAGATACATGTGAAGAATAAACAAGAAGTTAATGTTTGAAGAGCTTAGCATTTGATAGTAAAATAATAATAATAATAATAATAATATCATTTTATTTACCCAGGGTAGCCACAAGTAAACCAACTTGATGGAAGAATATTTTAAAAATGCAAATCATGATCTCATTGTAAAGTGAAATCAAATATAATAATAATCGTAAACTTTGCTATGTTTTGTTAATAAATGTATGGATATGAATAGTATTTGTGATTGTTTCCCAACATGTCTGTACTATAATTGAAACTCTTTGTATTAATGATATACCATAACAACGATCATTAAGTGGTGGGACCACATGCATAGGGAGGCATCGATACACAATTTAACATAAGACAAGTGATGTGCCTTTCAATTAATTATGTCACTTTTTTCACTTGACTTCTAAAAGTGGCACACATAAAGGGGGAAATGCTGTCAAAAAGCACAAGAGTGAGTCAAAACCCTAAAGAAGAATAAGGGGATACATTCGTTGCCTCCCTGTACCTCCCCATTCGCCACCCCTCTATGCGCTCTTCAATGAGAGGGGCTTGAAAATGAAGCCGCGATGTCGCCGACCCGTGTCCAACCCGAGCCTTAGCGGGGGAAACCCGAACCATGCTCCCTCTCGAAACCGCGCTCGTCGCCGGCGTTGACCCGTGGCCGATTCATGTGGTAAATACTCCACTCGGCTTTCACCCCTCATGATCTAGGGGCTTGCAGTGTAATCTCACACGCCGGGATGCAGGCCGAGCTGTCTTAAAGTGCGAGAGCGACCAAAACTTTCTTTTTTAAGCTTGTCAAACTCTGCCATCACCCGTTTCATCCAAATGTTCTTTTTGACCCAAAGGCATAATACTTTGGATGAAAATAATGCATCGCTCTGAAATGAGGTTTTTCGAGTGGGGGAGAACGTGAATTGATTTTAATTGTTTTTAGAATGACGAATGTCGATTTAAAAGCAGGTCGAGCTTTTTAGGAGTGATTGATAGTGTTTAATAGTTATCTATTGTCTTATTCGGCAGTAGCTTGTACAAGTAAAAGGAATCGGCAACAATAAATTTTGAAGCCATCAAAACTATTACGAATCAATTTCGTTACGGAAAGGATTTTCAGGAAGAACTGAGGTCTATAACATACCTTTTAAACTGTTGTAAAGGATCTTCTTGACAGACTGCATAAGTTCATTGACAAAGTAGAAGCGGTTCCACTTATAGCCTTACATACACCTAATGGCTTAGTTTTCACACCCAAAACGGTCTTTGATAACTGCAAGGAATAATTAGAATATGCTTGGCTTCAGTTCCGACGGTTTGTTTCGATTGCTTGTCTTATTTCGAGACATTCAAAGCCTCAACCTAATTTGATTTATTGGCGCGTCCATAACGATGTCACAACACCTAACTGGTTCAGTTAAAAATGGACAATTAAGAAAAGAAAGTTGAAAGGGTCTCTTTGTTTTCAGGGCAAAACGGATTTTTTCCAATGGATGATGACAGTGGCATATTGATTACAGACAAACGAGAAGAGGACTCGTGTAGATCTCAAAATCGAGTGAATCTCATTAAATTAATAATCAACTTTTGAATTGATATTAATTTTTTTTTGCACTGGACTTAGTTTAATCAAATTTTATCCGTGCAAAAGCTCTTAGAAAAACTCAATATAAGAGAGGTGAAACCTATTCGCTCTATCTTCTTTAATTGTAACAGTTACAATTTTGCTTGTTTTTTTTTTTTTTTCTTCTTTGCTTCTTCTTCTTCTTCTTTTTTCTCATTTACCCTTCAAACTTATCGATTAATTGCTCTTATATACCTCCAAAACTAATAATTAAGACGTTATTTTTTAAGGATGACTGAAGTTAGTATGCCTATACTTCATACGTATTTAATAGGCCTTGCTATTTTCTCGAACAATATAGGGTGACGCATTTAGTAGGCCTACTAACTTTCGTCACCCTTCGAGAATACTGGCCATAGAGATTTTCTAAAAAGAAGAAAAGAAAGAGAGAGAGAGAGAGAAAAGTTATTGAGAGTTGAAGAACGCGTAGAAAGAGATAATATATCAACATAAAACATTATTCAAAAATATTTTTGATAATGATGATAAAGACGCTTCAAGGTGCCATTCCTACACCCTTTAAGTAATTTTGAAAAAGTTTAGTTTTGGTTCAAAAGTACATTCCAAAATAGAGTTTTTGGCCATGTTTTTAAGGACTATTCTTGATATTCACACTATGATCAATAATATCGATGCAACATGACTACGATTTGTTAAAAAATTATTTAAAAATATCCAAAAACCAAGTAAAGAGAAGAATGCTTTTTCTTTTTCTTTTCTTTTTTTGTATTTGTGTTTTTTATTGAAAATCTCAAGTAAAAAGAAGAACTTCACGAGACTTGTTAGTCAATATTTAAACCAATTTAAATATTTTGACAAGTATTATCTTTATCTGAACAAACCTACAGATCTTTACGACAGGGGCAATGATTAGCGGTGTTTCGTAATTATTACAATCACCTACCAATAAAATACTATACCACTTCAACATCTAAAGAAGATAGCATGAATAAAGATAAGCAATATTATAACCGGAATTACATACACATGTACTTTTTTGTGCTTTTTCTTTCTCAGTCCTCTTGAATGTCGTTTTATCTTTTTCTTCTTCTTCTTCTTCTTCTTCTTCTTCTTCTTCTTCTTCTTCTTCTTCTTCTTCTTCTTATTCATATTTTTCTTTTTGATCATAATGTTTCTTTGGGTAAGTTTTTTTTGTGTTGTGTGTGTGTGTGTTGTTGTTGTTGTTGTTTTTTTTTGTTTTTTTTTTGCCAATTTCGAACCACTGGACTTTAGCCTTGTTATTTAACATCATGAATTACCACATTAGATATTAGAAAGAATGGTTATAAATCTTGATAATGCTAGTAAAAAAGGAGTATAACTAGTTCCAAAGTATATAATTTCAAAATAAAATTCATCAAATCTAGAACTTTTAAACCTAGGCTGGAAGGTTTCATATTTCGGGTTTTTCCTCTTTATTCTACTTGTTGAAACTCCATTGTGGGCAAATTTGTTTTGACTCCCCTTACTTTCATGACGTACAAGTGACGCATTTGTTTTTTTCTGAAACGTTTATGTGTTTTTTGATGTTTTTTCATTGAATAACATGTAATACGGTAATTGAAAAGAACATATTTTACATTTATACTAAAACAGAACGTGGCCATTATTTCCAAAATGCTTTACATTTTCAAATCAATTTACTCTTCACACTTGATCTTTTTAAGTTGAAAAAAATATATATATAGCGATATATATCTGCACGTATTGCGTTTCATGATGACAAAAAATAAAAAGTCTGATTCACAAGTTTGAAGTATAACATCTGCACAAAGTGATGCATGCGTGTGGTTGGTTCAAATGAATGGGTTTGTGCATCAACAACTGTCACTCAAATATCCCATCTTCTAACTCACAGTTTGGTAACTCGTCACCACTAGGCCAACAGTAGTACCAAGCCACTTTGTTTCATCTTCTCCCTACCAAAAGCCGGTCGACGCCCATTTCTAGGAGGAACGACCCTTCCCAACCACTTCTCATGAGCATCTTGAACGCGCTATTGCTGATGGCCAATACCGCGAAATACGATACCAGTTCTCTGCGCGGACATTTTCATTCCAGCTTGTTGAGGGAACAGGGGGATAGCTACGAGCGATGTACTCTAATGTTATTACCAATGCGTAATCTTGCGAAACAATCAGGCACTGCTACATAAGAACAACTATTATCTAAATATATAGTCATATCTTACCCCCGATTAGTGTATTACGGAACCACGCCGCGCCTTCAGCAACAAAAATATATAGTTGAGTGAACAAAAAATGCTGCTATTCGGACATTCACGCGTCAGCGAATGCGCTTTAGTTGATGCAATTAATACGTCGAGATTTAACGCGCTTTATTCCGGCAGCATCTATTTAAACTTGTTAAGAGCCTTTAAACTAATGGACACCTTATTTTTGCTTCAAGCCAGTTCCCAAAATAAATTGGTTGGGCGTTCACCAATGATGATTTTTAGCCTCTATTTTGCTTTCTTCTTCGCCCTATTCCCATGTGGGGTTTTCGCGCTCATTTTGTTGAAGCAGTAGTTCGGACAGCGTATTGGTTTACACGCATATCTAACATAGAAACCCTCAAATTTTGCAGCATACGTCTTTGCTAAAGATATCGAGTTACTAGTAAAATGGAATAAACGCTCTGGAAGAACCCGCAATATATCACGCTCTGACATCGTATCCATGCCAATCACAAATCAGACCTTTTAATTTCCTTGTTCTAGACCTACCCTTGGCATGCTTGGTCCAACGCCTGGAACCCTTTCTGCCTCTTTGGTATCAGGTAGGGAAAGAAAAAAAAAAAGATCACGAAAAACAGATCCGAGGTGAAACTTGTTAGATCTGATAGATTTTTTTTTTTTTTTAAAGATGGAAAAGATACAACAGAAGAAGAAGAAGAAGAAGAAGAAGAAGAAGAAGAAGAAGAAGAAGAAGAAGAAGAAGAAGAAGAAGAAGAAGAAGAAGAAGAAGAAGAAGAAGAAGAAGAAGAAGAAGAAGAAGAAGAAGAAGAAGAAGAAGAAGAAGAAGAAGAAGAAGAAGAAAAAGAAGAATGGAAAAGTAAAATTCAAAGAGGGGGAAAAACAAGAGAACAATTTTTCCCCTGGTAAGACAAGTCGACTCCTTATGGTTTGAAAGAGCCCCAAAGGCGGAAGTAGGGATTAATGGATAATGTGTACACTTTGCTAGGACATAAAGAAAATAGTCCCGAGGCCGACCTCCTAGCTATTGTAACAATTTTCTGAAATTATGTGCCGTCTCGTGTTTCCTCCCAAGACAAGAGAAGGATTTCGATCGAACCATCTGGCCCTGATCAGCAGCTAAATTCAACCGAAAATACCCCCAAGTTCAAATACCGGTGGAAAACCAATGGCGTCTTGTAGACATAGACCTATAGAATGAATGTGTTATATATTTGGTCCGTGGCGAATTCGAGTATCATTATCAGATAGGTGTTAACTTTCCTGTCACGAGCTTCACTTGGGCGAACTTGACTTGTTATATTCGTTCCCTTAATAATTAGGTATATATTACCCAAGATTATTAAAAGAAAAGGGTAACTCAATAATGAAAAAGTTACATCTCTTTTTCTTTCATTTTTTTTTCTTGGCAATAGAAGGAAAATCTGTGTGGTTATCTTTTGAAATGATTGACATTGAGAGCAGTTACTGTTTTTGAAAATTCGATGTAGAAAGGTATTTTGTAAAACGGTCATCTTTATCGATCGAAAATTACAGCAGGCCTTCGCCCAGCGGCCCCTGAAGGGCTAACATTTCACAGGCTGCCAATTCACACTTCAATACCATTGATAAGAATCAATCGAGACTTTCTTTATTCTTACATCAGATACGCATCTTGCTCACATCCAGGCGAATTAGAAACAAAATACATCTGAGAATGGCAACGTCCTTCCGCACCTTGCCTCGACCGATTCTACTTTGCGCATCTTCACTGACGCTGGTCATGGCAGGTCATGGTTGTTTAGTCCCATGCATTCATTTTGGTCGCGGTCTCGTCATCGGCACCATTGGGCACGCCTTGTTCTCGGCGATTTGGGAATGAATTGTTCCCTGATTACGAATCTCATGGCGGACTGGTGAATGATGCTGTAATGCCTGTCTGAAACGGATCCCGTTTATTCATTATGTCGTTGATAAATCGCGATGCAGCTGATAAGCAGTCACATCGCAGTTTTATCACGTACAGAATTAGAGGACGATGCGAGGTAATCGCCTGCAATCGACGTGTACTGAGTGAGAGGCAGAGTGAAAGCAATCTAATCCATAACTTTCCTTTTTTATTTATCCTTTCTACGATACCTTCCACGTCATATGTCCATCATTTGTAATTTAGTTAATATTTTCTGACATAAAGGCTTGCATTTCTATCAGCATCCGACGAGGTGGATTGAGAAGATAATTGGATTTGGACATCGAAGAAGACAGAAAGTCGCAGAAATAAACCTTTACTGAAATAAGCAAAGTTTTGAGAAGAAAAGTCAGTAACAAAAAATCGAACTGAAATTATCTCCATATGAAACAAAACATCGATGACATGCAATGAGTAATACTAATATCACATAAAGGTTTTCGGCTAAGGTACTTAAGCCTAACCAGATATATTTGCATTTAAAAGAAAACTTGTCTTTGATTTTTCTTTTTTTCTTTATGTTTATTTACTTTTGAAAATATTAACTTTGATCTTTCTTTATATGTGTCTACACTGTAAAAATATATTTGTATTTTTACAGCAAAATGCTGTCAGCAGAGTTGCCATATCTTGTGTTTAAAATTACAGAAATTAATGTTGTTTATTTTTCTCCTGCAAATATTTACCTGAGAGATACCAAATATACATCAGGACTAACACATTTGATCTAATTAAACCAAATACGTATAGGCCTGTGCTATATATAAACTCTGTTTTTTCTAATTCATTAAGAATATTAACAGCAATAATGTTGTTGTTTTTCTATAAGCACACATTTTATTGCAGTTTCTGCTGACATCAATTTCCTAGAAAAATTCAGATTTTCTTGTAATTTTATTCCTTTATTTTTATTTTTTACAGTGTATATACTTTTAAAAGACTTAACTTTGATTTTTATTGATATCATGTACATGTATGTGTTTATTTACTTTTAAATCTATCAAATACAATGTTTATCATACATGCCCCCATCATAATAAGGAAACAAAAAGTATAACATTTGGGCTCTGACGTGTCTGTCATAACAAGGAGGATGGGGTTGATGTGGATAATGGGTGTTTGGTAATCCTTGGTCATGACCACGTGACACTCTTATTGCGCCTTATATCATTTCCACGACATTAGCAGGACTGCCGTAATAAAAGCTCTTGGGTGTTTTAAGGAAAAGTATTCTTCTGACGTCCCGAATTATCTCACCTGGGTCGAGTTTTTCAATATAGCTTAATTTGTCTGACAATAGCGCTAGAATTTGACAAATGGCCTGGTCACTTATCCACTGAACAAGAAAACCTCTACAATCAACAATGTAAACAAAAATAAACATTGTATATTCGCGTGACATCTTACTGTTTGATAGAGCCTCAAAGTTTTGATATATTTGGCACAAAGTGTGATATCTATTCATTATCCGTTCGACTGTTTAAAATTGTTATTTCTTCTCTCTTTTTTCATAACAGTCAGGAGGATTTGGGAATTTCTGAAAAGAATTATTTAAATCAAAATGACAAATTATAGAATCGTTTACTTTTAGGGACTTAACTTGTACCATGTTTTATGTTCAATTGGTCAAGTGACAATTTAAGGTTCAATATTGAAATTAAAGTTATTGGGTAATTAATGAAAAGGCTTCGTGAATTCATTGAAAGAGGGGGGGGGGGAATATTTTGGTTAAAACGTTGCTTAAACTGGCTTAACAAACGACACATAGTAAATAAAAAATTGGTTGATTTGTCAATAATTGAGAGAGTAACGAATCAAATTATTTATTAGTAGGGTTTTTTTTTCATTGAGTTGTGTAATATCCAGCTTTATGAAATAGAGAGTTGTAATGAATGTTCTCTTTTGATTTCACTTTGTATCTGTAAATGCCCTTCATACAATTGTCGATCATTTACGTGTTCGAGAGTATATAATTTGATATATTATTATATCTTCTGTTGTTTTCTTTTCCTAGTGTACTCATGTCGACTGGTAATTTAAACAATTTGTTAGCTCAA
This sequence comes from Paracentrotus lividus, assembly GCA_940671915.1. Lineage (NCBI taxonomy): Eukaryota > Metazoa > Echinodermata > Echinoidea > Camarodonta > Echinidae > Paracentrotus > Paracentrotus lividus. Next base: position 23,947,626 of record CALNVZ010000174.1, read on the forward strand.
TATATCATTTTGATATATATGGCGAAATCTGATGCACCCTCCATGATTTGTTAGTTTTTTCATCGTTGAAAACCGTTGTAATCAAATATAAAACCTTTTAGAAATTGTAAAAAAAAAATTAAAAAATGATGTTCCCTAATTACAGATCGTTGTTATTGATACTTGTTTTCACGCTATCCGATAGTTATAATTTTATTGATTGTACCAGCATTTATAACGAGTGTGTAATGGAGGCTGGGTAATAAATAGTGAGAGGATAAAACTGTCATTTAAAACATTGCCATAATATTTCTCTCTCTCTCTTTCTCTCTCTCTCTCTCTCTCTCTCTCTCTCTCTCTCTTTCTCTCACATCCAATCTCTATCGAAGTCTCTCTTCCTCTCTCTTCCTCTCTCCCTGTCTCTCTCTCTCTCTCTCTCTTTGTTTCGCAGTTTCCTTTCCTTGCCCCGATCCCTTCATTCACTTTATATTACTCTTTCGATATTTTATGTGTTTTTCTTTTTTCTATCTAATTCCCCCTTTTTCGTCTTTATTTCTCTCTGTCCACATATTTCATATGCATGTACAATATATGATTTCCCCTTTCCATTCCATAGATTTATGCATTATCTAGGCATCTCTCTATCTTGCAATTTCATTTTCTTTATATTTCTCCGTTTTTTATTTAACATTAAATTTACGCATCTCCATATTATTCATTTATTTCTTTTTTGTTGTGTGTGTGTGAAAATGCTATTGCAATTTAATGGAACTCTTTTCAATTTTCCTCATTTTTTTTAATATATATATATATATATATATATATATATATATAATTTTCAGGTTTTTTCATTATATTTTACGTCCTGTTGATAAGATTTACGGCAAAACTAACACATGATTTCGTTATAATGATTTTTATTTTACAATTAATTATATTTAGGGATAATCAAAAATATGTATCCAAATTCCAATATACAAACGACCACATTATATAAAAAGGATATTGAATTTAACGTCTTTTTAAAATTATGCTACCACATTTTATCATGCCTACATAATAATAATTCCATATTGAAATGAATCAGGGTAGAGAATAAAATGTCAGAATATAAGAGAAAAATAGTTGATAGAAATGTGAACTGATGCTGTGAATATTTCCAATTAAAATCATCAAGAAATTTAGAAAAACAAAAATCTTTACTTTCCAATCGGAAACAAGCCGACCAGTATACACAGGTCAAGCTCATGACAAGCAATAATTGATATAGGTTATGCAAATGAGTTCATGCCAATGACCGCTAGAACAGCATTGTCATCATTAGATGACTTCTTGCGGCTTTCACGTACTCGACAGCGATCATGCCGCTGTTCACCCGAGCGGACATGGCTGTCTTCCTCGCCCCGTTTCGCTGAGGACGTCCTTGGACATTTCGACATGATTTTTTGTATAAAAATAAAAAGGTAACGCACTCGCTTTTTGACCATTTCCTATCCTCACACCGCGTAAGCGCTTCGAGGTGCTCCCGGATATTTCTTCAGCAATCGAAAAAAGCATATTTGAGCTGTTTGATGACTGGAGAAGAAATGGATGAAGTATCCTAACAAAACTCATTAATTGTATAGGTCATCACCTTAAAGTACAGAATGTCGGCCTCACACCGCTGGAGAATGGGTCAAGTTCTTGAAGCAAAGCGGACACACATCGACTCGAAGGTCATTACGTACTAGAAGCACGTAGGTCCATAACGCTCAGGTGACCATTGTACCGAGACCTGACATGACTCTCTACAACCAATTCACACATTTCAAACAAAACGCAAGGGAGAGAGGAAAAAAATGAGGGGTGGGAGCGAATAGACAAATATGGAAGATATTCATTTTCCCCTCCATGTTTCGGAGCTCAACTGGACTTGAGGAACTGGCTCGGTATCGATCTACAAACAGACTGGCAAAATGAAAGGGTGGGAAAATGACCCGAGGTCGTTGACCAGTCAGACCAGCCACGTAACTAAAGCCAAGTAAAAGAGGATGGTGAAATCGGACACGTTCTGCTCAATCACGGGCATTCGTGCAACGTCGAGTCAACGGAGTATTCATTAAAGATGACCATGATGAAAGAAAATTGTGTCAGAAGAATATTACATCTGTGCCAGAAAAACCGCACGAAACGTGAAATTTGATATTATTTCATTAGTGCTGTTTTGTGCAATTAAAGTTCTTAAACAAACAAAGGAATAATATTTGTAAGAATTATATATAATACTTTTATATGATGTGAGTTTTTTTTTTACCAAGTTTAATCGAAATCTATGGGCTTCAAAATGCTGAATGTCAAATGATAACATGCTAAATAATGAGTTACATCATGTTACAGAGTTTTTATCTGGTTCAAGAAATATTTCACAATCTCTAGATGTGAATCAAAAGAACTTTTTTATGTTAAATGAATTTTGATATTGTTTAAAAATATCTTCATATACTAGTAATTTAGTAAATAAAATTTCATTAAATAGTTATTATTCGTATCAATAACAGGGAAATGAATAAACACTCAAATGTAATGGCATGCAATAATGGAAGTAATATTTAGTATTCATCGATGTTTTAAAACGATTCATCTACTAGATAATAATAATCAACAATGACATAAAAAGAGAACTACGTTACAGTTTATTGGTACTTTTTATACACCTATAAATACGAATAGTTGCAAATATCTTTAATTTGTTTTTAAATATTTTTAACAATTTGTTTACCACCATGTTCTGTCTGCGGTATTATAGCGATTTGGTGATTATTTATTAATAATTATAGTTGTTACGTAACACCACATTTATATTAATTGAAGTTACACGATTCCATATATATTTTTTTTAATCTGCTCTCATAATTCATATTAATACAAAACGTTTGAAAAGCATTTTACAAATATAAGAATTAAGCATTATCAAAATGTGTTCTTATTTTTGAGGAAAGTATAATTTGAAGTCATCTCGTCATCTATTGATCCTAGGGTAAAAGGGACAGGTAAAAAGGGACAGGTCTCGCTTTCAGAATACTCCAGAATTTTTGAAACAATGGGGAGACATAGGAACAAAGTACCCCCCCCCCCACCCAATCAAATTTTTGTAAGTAGGACCTTATCAGTGAATAAGATCATGTAACATGTTTCATATTTCATATTTCAGTTTATACTTCTGGACAATGAACAATGGCAAAATAAGTAGCAGTGCAAGGGGAAAATAATAAGAGCATCACCGAAGAAAGATAGATATATCTCTGCCGTTGTTTAGGACAATGCGGTCTGGCATCGGAAAGACGGTTTTTACAGATTTATTCCACTAAATTTTCAAAATCTTTGCTGATTTCCTTTAGTAAATAAATTGTGTTTTACTACAGCAATCGCATGTTCACACTTCTATTACATTTTACCGGATAATCACGACCCCTGGTTTTGGCACGCATCCTCCTTACCAAAGGCACAAACGATTTGTTTTTCTCTTGGGTGACATTTTTTTTTTTTTTTTTTTTTTTTTTTTTTTTTTTTTTTTTTTTTTTTTTGACTTTGTAATGGTTTGTTATGGCTATACTTTATTTGTAAATAAGGTATAGCCATATCGAAATATATAAACAGTTCTCAGAGAAATATGAAACATTGTTCATGACTGTATTCATTGATAAGGGCCCCACCTTAAAAAAAAATCCTTTTGGGGGCTATGTCTCTACTATGTTAATAGAAATGACCGATTCGGGTCATCTTTCAGGAGTGAAAAGGGACATGTCTCTTCCTTCTGAATATTTTTTTTTTTATTATTTCCTGAAAGAACATATAAAATATTCTAAAAGAATATATAAAAATTTATGCTCTGACAATTAATGAAATATGACAACATATAAAAGAGTTGTAAATTTGTAATTATAAAAAAAAGGAAAAAATATCGGTTACGTTCTAATACTAATGGCAAGTGAGGGGATATGTTCATTGCTTGAAGGGATACAAGATTGTTAGGGATCGGCTGAATGTCATGTCGAAAAAAAATTACTATTCGGATGACGTCATAGGATCATTGGGACACGTTGTCACGATTGTTTCATCTGTTAAGGGGCTGTCCCACTGGAGGCAATCGTTGCTGCGACAACTGGCGATCTTGCTGTTGTGAGTGTGGTAGCAAGTTGTTGTTGTTGCCTTGCTTAGATAGAGTCATATGTAGGTTTATGATCGCCTTTTTAAATATTAACTCCTTATAATTATGAAATTATCAGGTTGTCGCCACAACGATCGCCGCCTATGGGACAGGCCCTTTACGATCGCATTTACTGGGATACGTCGTCGCGATTTTAGTCATCGAAACTCACTGTCACGATCACAATCACCGGAACACTTCGTAACTATTGTTGTCATCTAGACACGTTGTCACGATCATAGTCATATGGGCACTTCGTTACGATCGCATTCATCGGGATACGTCGTCGCGATTTTAATCATCGAAACTCACCGTCACGAATCATCGGGACACTTTGTCTCTATTGGGGGACATATTTTCACGTAGTCGCTGGGACTCTTTGGCCCGTATTCTCGAAGGTGGTTTTAAAACCACAATGAATACGCTTAATTTAGCGCGGATCTTTAGGAAGGTCCAATAGGAATGCGCGATTTTGTCACAACGCGCTAAATTTACGCCTGTTGCTAGGTTTTAGCATAACGAACTCACAGTTTTGAATTAATGATTCCACTGTTAAGTCAATTGTTTATTTAAATGAATTTAAATAAACAGTATAATTAACCATAGCAACAAGCGTAAATTTAGTTAATCAAAAAATTCAGTCCATGGTTTGTCACTATTGTACAGTGCGTCCCAGAAAAAAGTATACCCAACTTTGAGAGCCTCATATTAAAATATTATAGCTTGTGTGACCTTGAAATATATATATGATAAAGAGCAAACTCAATTCTTTCAAAATGATAACCAAAACTTAATAACCTATGTTGTGACGATGACTAAGCAGTTGGGGCTTTAAAATACAGAGTAAAAGTGCCCTGTCCGCAGTTTGAGCAAAAGCAGCCTCGCTTTCAAAAGATCAGTAATCCTTTTGTGCCTAATGAATGACTCAGGAAGTTGACCTGAAACAAACATGTGAATGAATCCAAAGCAGGGCTGCTTCTCAGACAACTTGGTACAGTACTTTTGGACCGAATGTTTTAAAAGCACATGAGTGTTAGTCATCCATAACAGTATCGGTTATGATTTGGTATCATTAGATAGAAATAAATTACTCTTGCCATGAAATATAAATTAATTTACACATAAGTTAGTACCAATTTAAATATTGAGGCTCGTCAAAGTTGGGTAGAACTTTTACTGGGAACGCATTGATATAGCATCAAGATACATTGCCCACGATTAAAGGCCGGTCTCACCGCCCGAACTTGTTGGAGCGGTCTCTTGAACGGTAGGAGAGGGGGCCAAAATTTCGACAACGCTCCGTCACCGCGCACAAAAATGGGAAAAAGCAATAAAAAAACACGGGCGTTTGCCTTTAGCGGGTGCACCGTAAAACCGCGTTGCTTTGGCGTTGGTTTAACGTAGCGAGCGGTAGCTAGCGGTAGCGAGACGTTGGTTTAGCTCCGACACTCTATAACAACGCCAAACCAAAGTTCATCACCGCATCGGATCGCTATTTCAACGCCCGACAGACCGTTCAGATCCGTCCGCTAGAATAACGCTTAAAACCGCTCCACAAAGTTTGTGCGAAGCAGCGTGGTCTAGGGTTCAAGATTTCTGCGTTGGCCTAGCGGACCAAAGCGTCCACCACATTTGCGTCTAGCGGTGCCAAACTTTGATTTAGCGTTGTTGGAGCGGTGGTGAACTTTGCCGGAGCGGAAATTTACCCGCTCCTCACCGCTCGCAATATTTTGCAGCTCAAAACTTTCGGAGCGGTAGGAAAGACCGTCAGCGGTGACCAGCGGTATACGGCGTTGCCTTAGCGGTGGCCAACTTCTTGTTAAACGGTGGAACGGTAACGAGCGGTGATCAATTTTTTTCACCGCTCCAGGAACGCTCCAGCAAAGTTCGGGCGGTGAGACCGGGCCTTAAACTACTTAGGCATTTTTTTAAAGGTTTTGTCTCATATAAGAAAATTGCCTTAGCCGTATTTCATAAACTTTGCGCTCTTTTGTGGTGTTTAGAAAACAGTAATCAAAAGTCTTAACTTGTTATGACGTCACAATTATTGTTTAAAATACGCTAACAAAGTGTTTTCCATTTTTTAAATATTTTATTTTAATCAATTTATTGACCTCATGACTATTCGTTTATATCTCACAAATACTAGTTTAAAAATTATTTGATATACAAGATGCTGCGCATTTGCGGATGATGACTTAAATCCGTCATTATTTCGAAAGAAATTGATTATGTTGTCAATGTTTATTTGTGGTCTCGAATGAGCTTTGCGTATAGGGTACATGCAGGTAATATGGGCCAGCAGGTAATATAGGACAGTTGAAGCAAATCATGTCGTGACGTCGACCGGTGACCGGTGACCGATGTGACACCATAATGTTGTTCATAGAACTGCATACGAAAATATATTGTCGTGAGAGCATCTGATCCGAAATTTCTCTGAGAAAATTGCTGAAAACCAACAAAGGTAGGTAACTTACGGCATTTTTTTACCCTGATGTAAATTTGTATTTCACAGAATGTGAATGGTGAAAGAGTGTATGAGGGGGTAACCTAATTGTTTTGTATATTTAGTAAGCGTATAGTCTCATTTGATCATACTAGCGTGTACAGGTCAATTTGTTTTTAGTGAAGGGTGCAATGTGGCATTGAATGCATGCCTGACACAGCACATTAGTGCAGGTAAATATGGGACATCCAAAATGGCGGAAATGATTCTGGTACTTAGTATTGGGATGAGGCATCAATCTTTTTTCCACGATTTTTTGGGTATATTACAGTATATAAATTAATATAAATAACTTATTGTAGGCCTATATTGACTTGTATAATGAAAATAATATTTAAATAATATTAAAAAAAGAAATAATATACAAAATACATAACAATGAAATATATAGTCAAAGGATTTACTGAAGGGTCTTATAATTTCAAATTATATCTTAAAGTTAATGATTTTCAACATTTTAGCAAATTCCAGACATGGTAGAGTCATTGTAGGTTTTTAAAACATACATTAAAATACATGTGCCCATATTACCTGCACATGCAGGTAATAGGCACTTTGGTATGACGTCAACATTTGAATATTGCAGACAGGGGATTGTGATAATTGTTTTTCTTCACAATAAAAGTTAGAGCAGTAGTTATTGATTCATATAAACAAAGATTAGACTGTGTGTCATTTCGTAATTTTATGCAAATTAGGCAAATGAGCTTAGGGGGCCCATATTACCTGCATGTACCCTAGACGAATTCCGTTTGGGTGATGTTTTTGTCATGGTGGCAGCCACTGGTGGGGGGCTTCCCATTTACTACGCATGCTCCTTGTGTGAGTATGCATGCGTAACAAAAAAATGTACAAATGCGCAGGTATACGCGCACATGGCGTATGCATAGTACATTGGGAGCCCCCCCCCCCCCGCTATATAGCGGGGCACGTAGAGGGCTCACTTCCATGAAACGCTGCCCGAATTCGTCTACAATCCGCCGACAATTAAGACACTAGGAAGTATGCTTAAAGTTAAATAAAAAATTCTTATCTCTTTGTTTGTATTTTGTAGGCACAACTCCAACTTTTGACTTAGAAGAGTTTTGGCTCAACTGTCAAAAATAGGCATTTATGAAATATGCAGTTTGGCTAAGAATTTTTTCTTAGTCAATAGATAATAAAAAATGCTTAAATTTCATGCTTAAGTCGCGTATGGAATACGGGCCCAAGAAACATCGGATAGGATAAAAAAAAAATTTCCTTTCTTTTTCTTTAATGCGTATTACATATGAATATACATACATATATTTATAAGTAGAGAGAGAGAGAGAGAGAGACGTTTTAAGTTCAATCAATAGTAATAATAATAATAATACACTGTTGGTCAGAAAGGTTGGACATTTTTGTTATGCTTAAGCAACATCAGTTCTTTTTGCTCAGGCTTTAAATCAAAGTTTAAGGTTACAGGCTTTGATCTCTTGTCTAGCGAAGAGGTTGAGGTAAAAAGTAAAAATTGAAATTTTCTATCCAACCTTTTTGTTAAAAACAAAGGATATGAAAATAAACCATGAGCCCTTAATAATTATCCCTTTCCCATATTTTTTTTTTTTTTCAGCCTTAATGACAAGGTTGTAAATGTTAACTATAGTGTATTTTTCATTGTAGTTTATGTTTGGCTTAGATTCTACAATACATTTTTGGGAAGAGATCAGTTTCCATGTTGTAAAAATGAACAAAATCATTTTCGGACCCAATCGAAATAAACTTTGATCTTGCCCCTTGACAATAAATCTAAGGCTGTGACCATAAACCTCGGTTTAACTTTTCTTCATTAAATCGTAATGCGCTTTAACAGTATTATCACCCGTTTATTTGATTAATTTCACGTTCTCGAGAGTGGAGAGTTAATTTCGATTAGTTTGCTATACATTTTACAGGCGCTATATGGAATTAATCCTCCCGGGTTCCCAATTACACCTGGGTAGAGCGAAGCAAATGTAGCCAAATGCCTTGCCAAAAGGCATAAGTGCAGATGCCGGGAATCGAACTCACGACCTTTGCATAAGTGATACGACCACTAGACTACTACACTTCTACAAAACAAGATAGATCCACTAAAGTCATATTCTAAATAATAATGAGAACTGTACATAGTTTTATTGATGGGAATTTTCACCTCATAATATGCACAGAAACTTTTCCAAGACAAGCAGTAAAACTTATCGTACAACACAATAATGATAATACTACTACTAATGATAATAATTCTATTGTTTATAATACTTATCGTACATTATTTTGTGTCTTTTGTTGCTGCTGCTGATTTTGCTGTTGTTTGGTTGTTCTCATCATTTGTATAACATAAATTATATGCTCTTTATGGTTTATTAAACAATTAGAGTCAGAATATTGTTGACAACATTCATTCTCAACCAAACTGCACGTATAGCAGGTTTCATTTTCAAACATGCATTCTATATCTACAGCGAATAATGTTGTATGGTTTAAATCCTGTCTCTTTTAATGATATAGGAGTGAGATATAATGTCTTTGAATACTATTTGGATTCAGTTTCATGACATAATGCTCGGTTTATCGTATCCCAGATAGTATTTTTCTCTTAGTTATTATATAGAGGAGAACTTGTTGAGGAAAGCAATAATACTTCACAGGAGTGTTTGTTTCATTGAAATGCTTTCTCAGTGTGCAGTAAATGTATGAGTCGTAATAGGGGTAATGGTGCAATTATTTGAAACGAAATCTTTTCTCTGATTTTTTTTTTCCTTAAAACGTTACGGTGGCGCTAATTTCATACCATGGGAATTCTAACCATACGCATCTTCTTAATTCCATTTAAACCTGAACTGCAATAGAAGCAAGTGGAAGCTGTTTGCCTTGTAATGCAGTCGTCTCGCGTCTATTGTACCTCTGAATTTAGGAGAAAGCGTCTTATGAAGATATCAACTAAAAAGCTTTTTTTCAGACTGGACCGGCTCTTATTTCCCAGAAGGTTTCGGACCTCCCAATGAAAACAAAATATTTAAAGTGACCAAAATTTGCAATGCATGCCTAAAAGGAGAATGGTTCGCATTGCTGATCATACGTCTGTCGTGAATAAAGCCTCAGCGATGTCGCACGAGTATAGGTAACTTTGAGGGGGAGAGGGCAAGAGAACGAAGAAAAGGGGAGAGAAACCAAAGAGAGGGATGGAGAAGAGAAGTGGAGGGAGAATAGAAAAGTTTGACAGAGAGAAAGAAAGAGAGGGGGAACAGAACTTGAGAAAGAAATCAAAATGGATAGGTATATAAATCGGGTTCTAGGCTTTCACTTTCGCTGCGAGAATGGAAAATAACCGCAGATTTGGATCACTTTTTCCTCTCTTTTCTAAGGCAAATGGCCTGAATCGAAGGCATTGGAGCTTGATTGACACGAGTAGGATAAATACGATTACAATGCACAAACTTAGTTCAAACTTTTAGGTGAGGATAATGTTAACAATCCGCTAACTTAATCTCAGCTATCGTCATTCAATAAATTGTCCAGAGTGACGGGGCGCATTCAAAAGCATTTTAAGGGGAATATTACAATGTAACTGCAATTTGTAATATCTCTAAGTGGATTTTGATATATGGATACCCTGGATATATGTATACTATTATATAGTTCATAACCCGTTGATGAATTCGAATGATAGCGTCTTCAAAAGAATTTCTGAATTCAGAGCATCACTTTTCACCTTAGCATTCAGGGTTTTATTTTCTTGTCTCTCTTGCTGTTGCTTTCTTCAAGTACAATTTGAAAATCTTGAAAAGATAAGAACATATGGGTTTCATTTCTTGTTAGGCTGTGGAAAGAAATGTAGAAAAGGGGGATGAAAGACATTTCTTAAACGAGAGAGTGATCTTTGGGCCCAGGGATTTATGAAGATTTTATTCACAGATTTTGAAGAAATGAACACCAGCTTGGGTGTTTGGAATGGTAGCAGTTTATAGGATTTACTCGGACTAGAGACCTCAACTTAATGTCAGGTGGAGTTCAGGTGACATGTCATTGAAACATAGAAATATTATAAAAGAAAATAAAATGGAACGCGGCAATACTTTTCATTCTTGAAATGCAAAATTTGTAGTTTTGAGAGGGCATGAACTGCCGAACTGTTTTTCCCGGGGTGGGAGAGATTTGTGAGAAAGAGCTTAGCGCGTGTCTTCCAAACTCTGTCCAATATGGCCCAATAATTCAACACTTATTGCCAAGCAGGAAAATCGAGATCTTTGAAAGAAAGTTAACAGTAGCAAAGGATGAGGCATAGAGAAAGAAAGAGAGAAAGCGTGGGAGACAGAGAGGGAGAGAGAGAGAGAGAGAGAGAGATGGAATAAATGAAATCAGAATGATTGACAATTGTAAGGAGAGGCCTTTGTTTTGAGGTGCCACCACGTTATTTTTCCCCCAGCTTTTCGTTGAATGGTCGGTTTTCGGCGTTTATTGTATTAACGTCAATTGGTTTCTATTGAGCTCCGTATTTCAGCGTTGGGTTCAGCCGCGGGGCCCATCCACACAACGACTGATAGGCTCAAAATGAGGCACTTTCTGTTATTCTTGCTAACGTTAGAAGCACAAGCTCACATGGATGTGTTTTTAAATAAAAGAATGAAATAAATGGGTGACAGAACCGAACTCTTGGACTTGATTGTAGGAAAAGGTTGGTTGTCCGATAACTGCTTAAAGGAAACATGGCACTTGGGATTATAGACATATTTAAACAATTACGTGATTCTAAAGAAATTGACAATACTTACAATGGCTTCTAAACGTGGCATTTACTTACAACATTGCAAAAGAGCTAGTCCTATTTACATTTACTCGATTATAGTATGTCAAATAATTATCGGTTTTAGCTAGTATCAACTACTTCACTTCTCATTACAGATGTTGTTTTCGATACTGAATTTTCATACTCATTTATCCTTTCAAGATCATACTAGAATTATAAAAAAAAACTACTATAATATCACCCATAATGCTAATATTAATGTTCACTATCATGGCTTACAAGAATGACTACTAGTTCTATTATTACTTCCACGATGATGTCGACACGTCATACAGTGACGATGACGACGAAATATGTTGCTATATTCCGGTATGGCTGATACTGGTACAATAACAACAACAGCAACAAATGTGACTATACTCTTCTAAACTGCTACCATTAGGCTTTTACTATTTCTTCTTCTGCATGCAATACTACTGCAACTTCAACTATCTTAACTCTTTTCTGATTTTTTTTTCTTTCTCTTCCCTAAATCATTGCAATATTAATATTCGTCATCCCGTATGTTTGGTATTTTAAACTTATTATCTCTCTCTCACACACACCACAAACACACATACACACACACACACACACACACACACACACAAACGCATTCACGCACACAAACACACACACACAATCTGTTTAACTCTCCATCATTTTTTATATACTTTGCATTCAATTGATCTCTTTTTTTTCCCATCCTCAGATTTCTTCATATTATCCGAAACATTTTCGTCACCCCTTATTAAGACAAACATCTTTTTTAAAACAAGATGTCTTATCATTTTGTATTCTGTTTCATCATCGCAAAATATACTACAAACACTCTCCAAACGAACTTCTATTTATATCGCTCTCTCTCTCTCTCTCTCTCTCTCTCTCTGTCTCTCTTTTCCTCTTTCTCAATCATTTTTCATTCCTTATTTTCTTCTTAATTTTTATTAATATTAATGGTGCATTTTCGTCATCCTTAAAACACATAAATGTCGACCTTTCTCTGCATCTCTTTTTCTCTCTCTCTCTCTAAATGTTTATCCATCTCCCTCCCTCTCTTATTGTCTCTCACTATCTGGCCTCTCATCGTAGAGTTCAAACGGTGCTTCTAGGATGACTACACGGCGGACGATGTTTGGACTCGGAGGTGGCATGGGTAGATGAGGGAATCATAACTCTCCACTCTCGAGAACGTGAGGCCGTTCACCTCACTCTGTTCCGCCAGTATGGTGTCTGTAAAGGGTCATGCCATATTGGAAATCGAGTCTCACGGCTGCTCATTTCAATGAACGCAGCTAGGCAAATTAAAATGTGTGGGGAATATTTTGGTCTGCTTCTCTCTGAATTCAGTTCGAAGCAAACCGTAGTTAAATGTAGAACAAACATTAAACTTTTTATTTTTTACTTTTGTAGTTCATGTAAACAAATTATTTATTGAATAATTCTGACGCGAATCATATTTCTGTTTGAGATTCGATACTTTTTTTTTTAATTGAAAATAATACATATTGAAATACATATAATACATATTGAAATAGGAAACGTGGAATGATAATGTTTATTTGTTCTAATTTTCCATCCTATTTGTTATTCCTATCTGAAGTGACATACTATGACAATGTAATATTGGTAAATGAATTTTAATATTTCCCTTAGTAGTATACATCACACCGTTAGGGGGGATTTGAATTGCGACGCGGTGCCTCAGTTCTCTTTTATTTTGTCGCATCCAAAAATTTATAAAGTATCATTTACCATGATGCCACCGAGGTGGAACCTAACAAATTTAATTAAAAGGCTCGCCTTTTTCTACGTAAGGATTCAGTGATTCCTGCTTTATAAGTTGGTTAAGCCTCCTTCAATTTCATTTTGGTTTATCTCATCCAATATTTCTCGGTAAAATATCGGAATTTGGCAGTCGGGAGTATCAATGTATATGCTGCATTGAATTGATACAGAGCCCACTGGCTTTACGTGTGTGTGAGAAAAGAAAGAGGCAGAAATCTCGCCCTAGAGGAACGCAGGACAATATGTGGAGAGAGAACAAAATGTGAAATTGAGCCGAATTTGGTAGCGGCTTAAGCTCCTATTTGCTGAATATGATGAATGTTAATGTGTCTTTTTGAAATTGTAGACGATATTTCCCTCCAAGGTGAGGGAGTAGAGAAATAATAGCATTACATGCTGATCCGAACGGGTGTAAAATATGAAAGATTATTGGACTTGTATGATAAGAGCACAATTACGGAGTAAATGGTGCGGGTGGGTAGCGGCCTGCGGTTTCCTGTTAAAACCGTTAGAATAACAAGTGACGCCCTGCTCATTTTCTTGACACTAATTTCAATTTTGTAGTTCATCCCATTTTTGCTACTTTATAGGCGAATAAGTGTTTTCTTTCACTTTGTTTATAAAATTAAATGGAGGTTGAATACCCATGGCAGTTAAGCTAAATACTAAAACAATTCAGTGTACTGAAATCATGTAGCTACTTGAAAGCTTCAATATAAAGATTAAGCAATTATCTTAAAATGTTCTAAAGGTAGTCATCATTCCTATAGTGCTCAGCGTTCAGTTTATAGAGGGTGCAATACCTTTCTATTACCTTTCCATCGTCGACTCCTTTGTTTGCATTATATTAATTATTGTATAAGACAATTACAAATTTAATGTTTTCTTAAGCAAAATTAACTTTTTAAAAGTGAAATTATATTGAAAATCATTCTGTATAAGAACTTGCCCTCTTCTTACCAATTGAAATTACTGAGCACTTGAAGAAGATCCAAAGGTATACATGTATATATAATTATATATATATATATACATATATATATATATATATATATATATATATATATATATATATATATATATATATATATATATATATATATATATATATTTTTTTTTACAGTGTACTAGCAATAGATTTTTTATTTTATTTTTTAAAATTTATTTTATTTTTTTATTTTTATTATTTTTTTTTTTACTAATGCAGTAAACAACGTACTGAAGGAGCAAATTTTCAAACTTAAGAAGAAAAAGGAGTTTTATTTTCTGCATTTCTTTTGAAACGAGGTAGATGACTCATTTTCATTTCCATTCTCCACTCTCATTTGTCAAAAGGCAAATTAGCTTGGGTGAAAGAATAAAATATAATTGTTAAATGTTAAAATCCCCGTTTTCAGTTCAAATTCGTGTAATTATTCGAAAAATGTACCCTTTCAGGCACAGCTACATGTAGAGTGCGTTTCCTCCAAATAGAATATCATTATCTCTGACAACATCTAATTCTTTGATTACTTTAGTCTCAGTAGTGAGTTGGAAATCATTGATAATATGATAACTTGAATACTAGCAAATTGGCACTGGACTGACCTCGAGTTATGATGAGTAGGCCTAATATCACGTGTGATAGTGTGAAGAGTTTTAAGACATCTATACCTTTGTCTATATGTACCTTTAGTTTTACTATCGCTTTCTTAGTCTTTTCGTACCCTTGTTTTCTTCTTCTTCTTTGATTTTTTTTTTCAATTTCGGGGTAAGGAAGAGATTCCGATCCATGTCAAAAATCGTTCGGGATTCTCTTGGTTTTCAAAGCGCGTTTCATAACTACCCTGAGGCTTGGAGGGGCGATCGTCTTGGCCCGCTAGAACTCTCCCGTATCTACCGTCTATTGAGTTATGTATCAACCTGCCCTCAAATTGAGCAAACTTCATCGACGTCTTAGGTCATTTTCACCGTCACAGCCTCGCTACAGGTGTTGACTATCCAGTCATCCATACCTTCTGATTTCCACTGTCTTTTCTCTATCTATCTTCTTTCCCTTTTCTTATATATCGCTTAAGATGAGGTGCTGAGGTATAGCTTTTACCTAGCCCAGGGCGACGCCGCCACCACCTCCACAAATTACACTCGCATTCTCTCACCATTTGCTACGTTTTCCATACCAGTAATTGATCCATAGCCCGGAACAACGCGATGCAGTGATGCAATTAAACCAGTGTTGGTAAATACGTTAATTTTTACTTAACGGAAAAGTGATATGTAAGACGCAGTGTTTGTTTGCAAAGTCCTTTTCCTCCCTACGCCGCAATTTAATAGCAATATTTCGACGCAAAGACGCGCGAGCATATCGACCCGCGTCAGGGAGCGCGCGTTCCTTCCTTTTCGTGTGTGAGATGAGAGCAGTCCTTCACTGTTTCAGGGTTCTTTGTTTACTATCATACGAACAATAAAATATCAGAAAGACCAGTCAATATTTTGATATCCTACCTAACCTGATTTCTAATCGTGTGGAGTACTTGATGATTCAATCACAGATATCTTCATTTGAAATAATTTGATATTGCGATGCTCAATTTCTCGGGAATAAAGGGCTGGATCGATATGGAGAAGCATCGTAAAGAGAAACCGCAAACCATTCAAAATAGTATCTAAAATAAATTAGCTTTACCTATGATTGAGTATTCTCATATATCATATTGTTTAGTAATGTATTGTGTTACAATAGACCCGCCCCCAAAAAAAAAAAAAAAAAAAAAAAAAAAAAAAAAAAAAACACAACAAACAAAAAAAACACAACAAAACAAAAGAAGAAGAAGAAAAAAAGGGCACACGCACTTGATTAAGTAATGAGATATAACCTCTCCACAACAAATTTGAAATAAAGAGATACAGCAATATGATGATGATTGATCCGAATATCCTTTTCTGATATTACATTTCAGATCAATAACATAATGCTACCAGTAACCTAATTTAGTATCCTGCTTATTATCAACCATGGCAATGAATCTTACTTGAATATAATAGCACTGGTTGTTTCATTCTGACTATAATAATAATTTCAATACCAAACTCATGTGTTAAGATATAATATACTTTCTTTTATTTTATCATGTTTATAAGAAATGAAATAATGAACTCTGGTCGTAGCTTCTATTGCTCCTCTTTTTAATCTGCAAAACTTTCCGATTCTGTGAATCTTCATTAGGGCCATATACAAATGAATCATAACAAATACACCAAAATGTCCAAAAATATATGCCAATTTATAACTAGCATTTTGATAAAGTCAACGTAAAGATGATGGTCTAACTTAGATATGATTTGCCAATTAAAGATAAATTCTACGAGAATTATCACATTTTATTAATCATAACCAGATTTCACTTGTTTTTTAGTGCGTAAATATTTTGGCATTGATAGTATCTTAAGAATTATTCTCTGAATTCAGAGTTAATTATGCATTTCTAGTTATAAATTTGGCATATATTTTGTATATTTTGTACATTTTGGTATATATTGTTATGATTCATTTATAGGTGGCCCTGATGACGATTTACAGAATCAACAGCTTGGCAGATTAAAAAGATGAGCAGAGAAGCTTCGACCAGAGTTAATTTTTTCATTTCTTCCACTTATAAAATATATTATTTGTACCATGACTCACAAACGACGTTTTGTTTACATCACTGTTACAAAAATTAAACAAGTTGTTTAAAATCTTAAACAACTGCGTGTTAACCGGTGAATCGCAAAGCGTTGTTTAGAAATTAAACAACCTGTATGTTGTTTAAAACTTTAACACTCTTGTTGTTAAAATTTTAAACAACCAGTTAAATGGTTGTTTAAAATATCAACAGTATTGTTGAACGCTTCTCTCCAAAAAAAAAACGCTCCAACTTTGGTTAACGCGGCCGGGTATGAACTCACGACCTTTTCGATTATAAGGCAGACGCTCTATCCACTGAGCCAACACATCTGTTCATTACGAGTTTAATGTGTGAGGTTTAAGTCCTTCGCCATGATTGAAATGTTGCTCCGGTTTACCTTCTATATGTAACGGAGTGATGCATTAGCTCATGACTATCACGTGACATTTGCCTCGGCCTGTTTAAACAAAACTGTTTAATTTCTAAACTCTAATCTCTAAACAGGTCTTTTTTTAAGGCTATACAACCTCGCTTTTCCGGTTTTAAACAACAATGTTTAAATATTAAACAACAATGTTTAACTTTTAAACAGCGAAATTTTTAAACCGCGTTCTAACAGTGTAGGAAACATTTCTTTCGCTATAATATAAAAGCGGAAGAAATGAAGAAATGAATGCTGGTATATATAGGGTAGATGTAGGGAATACCGGCCACTTAAGCTCATTTGCTTAATTAGCACATGAAAACAATAAAATCACAAAAGAAAAAGA
>CALNVZ010000174.1:23975474-23988365 GCA_940671915.1 Paracentrotus lividus
AATAATCATTGAGTTTATCACTATACAAAATATTGTGCTGTATCGAAATTAAGGAGAGAATATACAAGATTTTGCATTACATTTCTTTTACATGTAGCTGCGAATTCTTTTCTCCCGTAAAGATGTTTTATGTTTTGTTTCTTTTTTTATTTAATTTGTTTTGTGTTGTTTCCGTTTATGTTGATATATATATATATATTTTTTTTTTGTATTCATTTGTTCTGTATTTAAGGCTGTATAGCAAGTAACATCATTGTATGCATTATAACACGAATTTTTTTTGTGAGTCGGCATTAGTGTTCACGCTTTTTTATTTTCCCCTAATAATACTATTGCACTTGAGTCGATCTGGCTATATAACTGATATAGTTTGGTCTGAGTAGCGCTTGTTTTCTTATTAAGTGTAATGATGACCATCATATATATTTTTGTTGTACTGTATCTCAAACACAAAAATATCTCAAGGTTTTGCATTGAGAAAGAACGAAGAAAGGCGCACCAACTATGAGTGGCGGGACAATGTTTGAATAATTTTGTCCTAGTTCGTCTGGAGGAGAAGAAGGTTAGAGAAGATAAGTGATATATCTTTAACACTCTTAACTCGTGACATTTAGTTTTGTACCTGAGGCTTTTAACGCTTCATCTAGCGCCACAAAACAAACAGAAAAAGATCACCTCAAGGGTCACACCTGTATACTTGCTGACCAAATCATCACACATTAAACATGTCAAAAGCAAAAAGATTGCGCAAAATTGCGCAAAGAAATCTAAAGCGTTGAAATATTATAAGACTTTAGGAATGTTAATTCTTCTAGAACAACACGTTTACTAAAGGAAAAAAAAGTTTCACCGACTTACTTTTATTGAATTCCCATTTCTCTTTCGCTTTTTATACGGTCTCTTAATCTTGGCGTTCCCTTACACTTTCTCCGGGGCTCTTTCCGTAGATTCTACTAATGACGATTAAGCGTTGAAGGCTGGTAAATCTGCCTTGAAGCTTCGCCTCAATCTGTCGCCCCCTTCTTCTGTCTTCTCCTTCACCGCTCCTCCGGGGGCCGATCGATTTAGGCTAAGGGAGATGGGGTAGCCAAGAAAGGCAGCGATAATAGTTTGGTCGCTTGATCCCTTCTCCTATAAAAACACCTTGGGGTAGCCCTCTTTTCCACCCTTTTCTTTGGGCTATATTACCTGACCTCACCAGGCTGAACGTTGCGAGGGTAAGGCCCGTGCGAGCGGTGTGCTATGACAATATCGCCTCTACACAAATTCACTCAGCTTCAACAATCTATACTTTTTCTCTGAAATCTTTATTTTTCTTTTCTTTTCTTTTCTTCTATTTTTTTCTCTTCATAGTATTCTTTTCACACAACGTACCCGACAGGAATCTTTTTAGGAGTTTGGTGAAAGGGTCCAACAGAACTTGAGAAGGGTCGAGGAGCGATAACTCAAGGATTTGCAAGGGTTCTCGAGTGTCGATTTTGGTGAAAGCGGCTTCAAAATTGACGCAGTCGATCAAACTTTGAAAGCCATGGTTGAAGTTAGCGATGATCTGAATAGTATACTAGCAGACTATATGAGTAGGCCAGCAGTCCTCCCTATTATGATATGGAGTAATAGATGAAGGTTCAACCACCAGGAGCATGTCTAAATGGTAGATGATCATGATAACAGTCATGTCATGACGTTGTCTGACTGACTTCGTAGGATTTTGGAATATTGTTGACAAGATAATGTGATAATATTAAATCCCTTCTCTCTCTTTTTTTTTTTTTTTTTTTTTTTTTTTTTGTTGTGGTAAAACAAATTCCCCCATTAGCTGTGACTTTGTTCCTCCTGATATATTTCTTCTTTCACTTCTTTGAATTAAAATGCCTTGATGAAAATGCAATAAATCTCATGCAGTTATAGGTTTTAAGTTCTATCGTGTTTCCATGAAAAGGTATTGGTCGTGATATCAAATTCAATTTAATCAATTTATCTATTGAACCATCAAAATACAGTCAACATAATTTAGAACAAGATTTTAACCAGATACGATGATGGTTTGGCGACCCCGGAGAAAGCAGGGCCTATTAATAGTGACCAGAAAATACGTTACATACAAAATGCAACAATATTTATACAGGATATACTATAAAATGTGTTATGAACAAGGATAAAAATAAAATCAAAAAATAATTTCCTATCTTATAAAACATTCAAACTGCATTTACATACATGTATAATACACACATACACAATTCATATATTACTGTCCTAATATAAAATCATCCTGTTTTTTTTAATGAAACTATTTTATAATAAACCTTATTCTTATATATATAATTTCCACAAAACTTTAGACTTGAATTTTACGAAATACTAAACTAAAATCTGTACAGCAATCACACAAATTGCTTCATATGTTATCATATGGATGTGTGTGTCATATTTTGAATTATTTTTCCTTCAAAAATGGTTGTAGACTATAGGCGTGCCAAGAGGGTGACGAAATAACGCAAAATCAGGATATATAACTAGTGGGCGCCAAAAAGCGGGTTACAAGATCTCCATCGTGTGCCAAATGCGAAAATGGTTTCATTGCATTATGATAAATATTTGACACTACATTCCTTCTTTAGAAAGAAATATTGACAATATTTAAGAAACCTTATTTCGTTAAGGGTGATAGAGATATTTTATATTTAGCATTGTCTAACCATCTTCTTTATTCTAAGCTACAGTTAATGCTATTTTCTTCATTTGCATCAAGGATATAATTGCTGTTTTTATATTCTATATTTCGAAATATATATATTATAAAATCTAGAGACAAAGAATAATTTTATATGGGTTATTGAAATGCAGGGGTATAGGGTTTCCTTCAGAACAATATTATACAATGCAACCAGGCTAGTGAAAAGTATTTTAACCTACATTGTTGACTCCTTATACAGAACATACTTTGTGAGCAAAGAGAAGTGTTCAAATAAAAGGTAATATTTACATGCAGTAAATATATATTTACAATATTCTTTCCACGTGGTATTTATTTCAGGATAAAAGCAAATAAAGATTGAAATTTGGAAATGTTGAATTCACATAATGTTATCGTAGATTATATTTTTCCTCGGGTTTTTTTTTTCGTGTATGTGAGTGTGTGTGTGTGTGTGTGTGTGTGTGCGCGTAAGAGAGTGTGTTTTGTCGTGGGAATTAAACAAACAAGATATAACAATCATACTAACAATGTTATGTCAACTAGATATAAATAATAAATGGAATGAAATATAATGAAATTGGTATCCTTTTTAATATTCCAATGTTCCGATCATCTTTTTAAAAAAAAATAAATAAAATAAAGAATAAAAATGACAATGCATCGCGAGGGTTTGCTTGTTGAGCACACTTCTTCCAAAAAGATGATTTTATGAATTAATGAACAGAATGATATTATTAATCTTAAAATAGATTTTTTTTTTTTTTAACTTTAATTTTGCTCAAAAAGATATTTAAAAGGGATGCATGTGCAGAACATGGATCTAAAGAAATGGCAAGCATTGGTCATTGATTTAAATGCATTTAATGTTTGATAATGAAATAAATATTTATTTGAATCTCGAAACGTAAATCTTACCTGATATTTGTCAAGTGACAGCAGCTGTACATAGATTAATTTCGATTTTGCTTTCTGGGTATGTACTTGTCGATCGAATTCTCTTTTGGAAAGAGTTGGAGTTTTAGTATAATCAGTTATGTACTGAAAAGTTTTACACCTGTAAGGTATTACTTAGTTTTGAAAAGCTGAGTACTAGTTCATTTTTTTTATATATATACTGTAAAAAGCACATGCAAATATATATACATGTATGGCCATGTGTCACAAGTTGGGGTATTGTAAAAGGGTGGAGGCGTTACATTTTGGAGGGGAAATTATCACATTTTTTCACATAGCATGAAAATGATGTACAGTCACAAGCTGTGCAATAATTCATATTGTAGATAATTTATCAGGCTACATGTCTGTGAAGTTTCAGCTTCGTTATGCTTATAGTTTTAATACAAAGATACTTTTAGTGGAGTAGGGTAAGGGGTGGAGGATCCTACGGTGGAGGATCCTACGGTGGAGGCACGTGTTAAAGCATAGGGAATTCCCATTTTTGTTACTTTCTTATTGTTTGCTGCGTTATATCTTTGCAGCCAATTGGTCTTATGGGTTTAGTGATATATCATTCTCTTGTGAATTTATGTGGTTCTAGATAAATGTGAAGAAGATTTTTCAAAAGTTATTTAATCAATTAATTAATCAATTAAAACAAACTTAACGCACACATCCTCATAAACAATGCGTTGCAGGCATCAAAAATTGTCACATGCAATTTTATAACAATAATTGTCATTTTTTCGCCATTTTCTTTGCATGCATGTAAAAACACAATTAAGTGGAAACATATTACTTGCAATAAACTTTGTTTGAGTTGTAATCCAAGTGTAAAAGACAGGATTTCTATTTTTTGCACCATTTTTCTTCTTTTTTGACACCCTGTAGCGCGGTTAGAAAAAATAATTTTGTATTACAAGTTTGTATTTTTTAGAAGCATAGCGTCTTATTTACACAATCCACGATCATTCATTTCATTTGGTGAAAAGATTAATAAATCATTCGCCGGTAAAATTGTGAAGTTTTTCAAACCATTTTTTCCTGTAACACTCTGTATAGCTTTTATGACACACCTTATACAGGCACAAAAATATGTTAATCATCCTCCTTTCAATCTCTGCTTTCAATATATATATACTTTTATACATGTTTGACTTACTACTAAGAAACTAGAGATGTTTGATTGTGACAATGTACATTTCTACAATTTTTTTGACATGTAACGCATTTTCCACCCAACTCATGACATGTGGCCGTATATATATTTAATATCATTAGATGTAGACAAATTAATCTTAAGCCTTGTATTCAAGTAATATTATTTAACGTCAAAAATTGAATGAGAACATCGAGGGTTTAATGTCACAATATTTTCTGATTGGAATAATTTGTTTGCAATCCATTCATTTACATGCATAATTGTGATTGCAATCATGTATGTCGACTTATAATTTAAATTTATTTATATAGAGAGAGAAAGAAATTGGATGACAGAGAATTATAAGGACCTAGCTTGACTCAATGACCCACAGAGCTCTCATCTATTTGTTATATCAGGTTTGCAAAAATTCTTCCGCTATATATATATATATATATATATATATATATATATATATATATATATATATATACGGGTAGAAATAAAAAAAAATTAAAAAACTCCGTAAGTCGAAAAATGTAAATCTTTTCGACTTACGGAGTTTTTTATTTTCTACTGTGTGCTTCTATAATACTTATACTCCGAGCAGAACTTTTGTTCATTCATATAATTACTCAGAGTGTATTTTCGTTGAGTATAATCTATTAAGCTTTAGCATTTTAGACTACTATTCCTTAATCATTAGATAACATTTAATAACCGGTTCTTTAAAAACAAATATCCAAATTAAAAAGGGAATCAATTGATTTGACCTGATGGATAAACTGATTTATTCACAATTTTCCATTAGCATTGGATATTTTTAAAAAATCAACATTTTGCTTGTTGCTTAAACACATAAGTTTAAATCTAACATTTAGCAAAAATTAATGTTAATTACCACAAAAAAAATGAGAAAGTATCCCTTAAAGTAGGTCACTTTCTATTTCTCGATTCATACGAAGTAAAGTATGATTCATTTCAACAGCCTTGCCGAAGACGCTAAATATACTTTACTGTTCGCGGCCTAGTGTTTGCTCCTATTATGACAATTGAATATGACAATTCTTTTACGTTTGCGAAGTGTGAAGCAGCAATAACACCACGTAAATTTGCTCAGAGCAATGTTTGGTCATATTTGCGTTTGAGTTTGGACGTTTGTGTGTGCTTGGCATAGATATTTAGACAAACATAGGTCACATCAATTGGTTGCTGCATTATCATAGGTGGGGTATGAGTGTGTTTTGTCTCTGTTCTCAATACATCGACCTAGTTGCCTACATTGACCCAAATAGAGTGGATAACGATTCTTATAGTAATTACAGGGTGTGTCAGCGGGGAAAACTCGGCCCTGCATTGCCAGGGTTTTTCCTACTTTATATTACCAGAAATCGGGTGATGCCACAGGAGTAAGAAAAACTGGCTTTCAATTTACGTAAGGATGCGTTGCAGTGATGAGCGTGAAAAGTCTTCATTCTTTCATTACGTAGATTCCTTTTCGCATGAAGAAATAAAATGGGCAAAGGAAGGCTATCCTTCCTCGCTCGTTCCCCAGTCTCATTTTGAAAGGGGTATACCGAGGTTTTGGGGACATGGCGTGCAGACTTTGGGGTCCCCTAGGTTGGAAGGAGGAACGTTACTATCTCAAGGCTCAGCGGGACAAGGCGTCAAAGACCCGTTACGTGATCCCCCACCTGGGTCGTACCAACCTCCTGTTTCCATCCCCCTCCTTCCGCCGCCCTGTCCCAATTTCCTAAATTGATGACCTAAATAATTGACCAACCATTAGCCTCTTTATGTTCGGGGGTCGCATCTATACCTCAAGAGTGTTTTTGTTTACTACACCTGTTTTCCGGCCTAATTGCGCACGGAATATCGGCAGATTCGATGTCTTGGATGCAGGACGCTGTTTTTCGTCATCGACTCGCACTCAAGCCCCTGACGGGGGCGCCCTATCGCTTCAAACAGCCATCGACACGCAGCAACCTGATAGGTCAATAGTTTAGTGATACGCGCTCTCCACCCAAACTTTATGCGCTTTCTCTCACTCTAACTCCAGAGTACCCCACCCCCTTCTCGCTCTCATCATCTTGGTTGCCAAACTGTCGTCGGTAGAGGGATGATCGGGGCAAGGTTTTAAAGGCGAATTCTCCTGCTGATTTATCAAAATTTGAGGCTGATGTTGAGATAGGTAGAACCAAGTAGAGATAGGGGAAAGAAGACATTGGATGGAGATGGAGGGATGAAGGGGAGACAGAGCGAGCTCAGTAAGGGATATGATAATGGTTATTTTGCAAAGCGATGTGTGTCTCTGTCTGTGGTCCCGTGCACTGGGCATCGGATGTCACTTCCACAGCAACTGCGAGAAATTCGATAGAGCTCGCTGGCTACAGAAATAGCAATCTCAAATTAGCACAAGCCTGTGCCAATCAATGCGAAGATCCCTTTAATATGAGGCAAGTAGACGAAGGTAATGCCGTGATGAACAGCCAGCGCCTTCAGATGGAAAACGGGCGAAACCCCCCGGAGGATCGGATTGCCTGATGAATAATCGTTGGGGGGTTTAGCCACTAGCATGGGTCTGCTGCGGCTTGCCAACACGCACCACCTCAACAAGACTATAACAGAATTAACAAGAAAAAATAATACAACGTAAAAAGACGCAAGAGTGATTTCCCTCAACAAATTTCTTACCGAAGAATTCGGTTTCAAATCGTCATCGCTCTATTCGTTGTTTAATTAAGAATTCACTTGCCCTTAAATCACTCTTTGCGGATACGTTTGTTAGTGTTGGTTTCATTTTTTTTTTTTTTTAATTTAATATAAATAGCAAACTCTTAATTATTTCATTCAAGCCTACACATGTTGCTTAGAATCGATAAACACACGGTGAGCTGAATCTTGAATTACAAAAGCGCAAGAATTTATGATGTGATTAGTCAGCGTCAAAATAAGAGCCAATCGCCGTACAGTAACACCTCTCCGGTTTATGATAAATATATTCTAAAGAAAAGAATATCAGAAGAGGAACCAGGAGCACGCTTTCCAAACTGTCTTCTTATTTTGTTACGGAGGTGACCACTTTACTATGTCATGTCTTCATATTACATCACGCGGTATGCAAGAAAGCAAGATATCCCTTCTTTTGATATTGAGACAAAGAGAAAAGAACTTCTCCGTTCCCCATCTCTATTTCAATGAGCACACGGAACACCCTCAAGACAGATCCGTTATGCCTTATATATCCATAACTCGTATTAGTTGGCGCGGGGGGCTCGGTTTAACTGGGTGCAGGTGTCGCCCAGGCCCAGTTTTGATCCATTTTCTCATTAACACGATACAACATGAAATGCAGATGGTCGCTATCAGATCATTATTTGGGGAGAGCTTGGATCGCCGGTCGTTTATGCTTCTCAATGAGTATTTATTTTCGATTCTTTCATTCATATGTCATGCAAATCCCGTATCGTGCACAAACGAGGCGGAAAGCCCGGTAACTGAGATAATTAATAGATATCATATCTCTTGGACGTGCTATGCCTTAATGAAAACACGCCAACATATCCCTGTATCATTCTGCACCCGGCATGAAAGCTGTAAAAGTTAGACAACACCGGATCCGTATTATCCGTAACATAAGAGGCTTTAATTAAAGGTACGGCGAGTTTGATGCCTCTATTGACAACCCAGTGCCAATGATAACATGTCACATGTTCCCATCGACCACTTGTCATTAACCTGTTATATTTATATATTCAGCTTCATCATGACCTAAATCAATCACATTCATATGCGTTACCTTAAAAGACAATAAGGCCAAACAGTTATTGTACCCCATCAAAGTGGTTGAGACACCGATCGTTTGAAAGGGAATATGTGCAAACAATAAGCACAAGCGAGTCCAGTTCATTTCATGTCCTTTTTAGAGGAAATTAATGAATTAAACACTGAACAATTTTTTCAATGTCAGTGACACAATAATGACATAAACTGACATAAATGATAATTGTATAGGTCACATATAATTTTGCAATAACAATTTTTTTCCCCAGTCAATAGAAGAGGGAAGAAAACTAGAAGTAAGAGTTTGTGTATTATGGGTTACTTTCGATGTTAATTAAAGCTTTGAAATGATTTCAGATTCTAAATCACATTAGGAAAATGTTACAAAAAGAGACAAATGCGACTGAGTCTTCGTTTTATATATTTTATATAAGAGTCCTCCCTTAACATAAGTAAATTCAAACACAGAATTAGGTGATTATTGACCTTTGACCTTCATAATTAAAACCTCTTTTGATTGTTACGTTTCAAGTTCATACCTCAGGAGGTTCTCAAGATATCGCGATAATAAGGCCATTATACGACGAATTTTTACGAAAATGCCTCTATGACTTCGACCTTTGACATAAGGACTCAAAACCTAATCAGTTCATTTTGTTACACATATCTATGTTACACATGTGTATGACACACATACCATCATGTTTTAAGTTCATATCTCCGGTGGTGTATTTGTAAGAAGACAGAAGGGACAGACGTACTATCCGACAGACAACCCGGTGGCGGCAGAATAAAATGAAATAAAATGAAGTAAAATCCTCGAGTCCTTTTATCACTGTCAGACTTCAACAAGTATGAATCATCTACGTG
Organism: Paracentrotus lividus; assembly: GCA_940671915.1. Taxonomy (NCBI): domain Eukaryota; kingdom Metazoa; phylum Echinodermata; class Echinoidea; order Camarodonta; family Echinidae; genus Paracentrotus; species Paracentrotus lividus. The sequence goes on from CALNVZ010000174.1 coordinate 23,984,903, forward strand.
TTAAATGTGAATTAGTTGTAAGTTTACTAGAAGACAATAAAACAGGCTCTTATTTATCTCTGCCTATTGATGTCTAGCAGATATGACGTTTTCAGTTTAAGCTGGGCACGATGTAATAATGACGTCATATCTACCGTAGATAGTAAGGTGAATGGCCACGTGGTCTCCAACCGATTTGTCTAATACACGTTTGGTCAGATCACACATGGTGTCATCCCTGTCGGTCTACAAACAGTTCGTATACTAATCATTTGATGTAAGTCTCACCTAACCCATTTAGCATTATTTTGATCTCATTTCCATTTAGGCTATACCCATTTCGTGTAATATCCACTCGGTCATAACGCTGCTCAGTCTGTATGTTTAAAAGAAGGGGTAAATGACCCACATTTTCATTTGAGGAAATGCGAAAAAAAAGTAATTGGACGAAGAGCCAATTAGACCAAATGGACATTATACTTTAAAGTTAGCCCTAGTGAGTATAAGATCAAGTGATAATTGGACCAAATTGGTTGTAGACCAAATGGGATTGGCCGATGAAGTATTAAACAAGCATAAAAAAGTGGGTATAAACTTTTCAATTCTCGAATCACCTTGGATTCGAGAAATTTTCCTGATTTTGTTTTTATGATTATTATTTATGATGACTATTTATATGAATATTTTTTGATTAAAATTTCATATCGCACAACTTACTATCTTTGCTGTGTACTTTCGGTGCTCTTTCTTTTGCATTATGGTTCTTACTAAAATGGCGTGATATTTGGGTTAAACGTTTTTTATTTATTTATTTCTTTAATTCATGTCTTATTTACAAATGCAATTTATTATTACACTTCGGCTTTAATTTGTTTTTTCTACGATTTCAATACGCTTAGCATTCTAGAAAACATAGATGTTTATGAGAATTAGGCGGGCTTTTTTTTTCTTTTTTTTTAATATAAGGAATTCCCATTCTCATCGATTTTTTTTCTTCCTTTTTTAAATCATTGAAAATTTACCTCAAACGAAAAAAATATATATTTTGCCTTTCTTTCGACTTTCGTAAAACTCAAACACCAAAGCAAAAGTTTCTTATTGAATGTGGGTGCTTGTTGCATTGCTCACATCCATCAAACACACACCTTGTTTACCTGCCTGACGTAGCTCAATATCCCGGCCATGTTTCTGCGTTAATTAAAATATCCTCCCCAATGATATCTTTCCAGAGAACAATCTTACAAGTCCCAACAGTCATTTCCACTTCTTATATCACCGGCTCTCTCCATGCGAGCGGGGATTTCACCCCTGTCTGTAAACAAGGGACCTCCGTCAACCATACCGTGTTTGACCACGGTGTACGATTACCGCCAAAACACGACTGGGACGTCGAGTTGATGGATGAGTATTATACATCATCCAATGATTCCATCAATGCTGATAAGACTTTTGTTTCAAGGTAGAACAGAAGGACAGTTACAATGAAGGTTTGTAGGTTTCTATCTTAAGGGGTTATAGAGAAGTAAAAGAGAAATGGTTTTACGATCACAAGATCGACGAGTACGAAAGCTTTGGTTTCAAACCTATATCTGTAAAGCCAAAATAAAATGCATGTATTAATTCTTTGAATCCAATTGATGTGGAATCAATTTCCCATTTAACCCTTGGCAAAAGAACAGCCACAAAACATAACACCAAAAAAGCGTTCGTGGATTTTGAAAAGATATACTGCATATAACTAGAAGTAAGATAAAATCGATATGAAGTATAAAAAACCTGTCAACATTAAATCATGGTAAAGCGAAAAGAGTTTTATTGAAACAGAAAAATGCTTTAAAATGAAAGAATGGGATATTATTGAGGTGAAGTATGGGGAAAGAGGGCTCCACTCCCATTCTGATGATAATAAGGACGGTAAATGAAGTTGGATAATTACCTTTTCCAACTTTTTATAACAATGCCCTCATATGCAAGTAAAACAAAATATTTATGAAATTATCCTTGAATTTCATGAACTTGATAAAAGAAAAGAAATTCCTGCCTCCCCCAACGAAGTTGTGCATTTTCCAATTCTAATAATTTTAACCAAGAGGGATCTCTCTAAACAACTTAATCATATTTGTTCTCCTTTGACTTCATAGTATAATACAGAGTGAGTAAAAAAAAAATGCAAGTGTGTAAGGTGATCCTGTGTGCGGAAGTGCGAAGTTGATGGTACCCTTTTCATTTGCATCTTTGCACGCATGGCTGAATAATAGACAATCTCCAGAAGACAGTAAAATCTCACTTGCGCCAAGTGGCTGGGTGAAGAATAAACATTGAAAATTTATTATTTTTGTGCAGGCACACAGACACACACCCACACATACCCTAAATTACACGTACATAAGCCACATACACATCCACACCCTTACCACACACACCCACATACAACCCCACCCATAAAAACACATACACACCTACACCCTCAACAAACATACACACACAGTCATGTACACACACATACATCCTAACTCACACTCAGAAACAGTTGTTAAAGAATTACTACGTCCCAAACATTCATGATGGTCATAGTAAACAAAACATCAATGCTTAATCAGAAAATGGGAAATGTTATTTTGAATTGTTTACTGTGTCTGTGGGTGATGTGGGTGTGTGTGTGTGGGGGTGTACACATTCTTTCAACTTTTGTTTTAATCTGAGATTCTGCAGTCTTCTGAAAATGTTCTGTTACTCACTCTTGCGTACAAAGATCCAAATGAAAATGGTACTATGCTCGGAGGATAACTCTACCAAGACATCATGAAACCCATTATTAAATGTCCATGCTTCAAACAAGACAACCTCAAAATGATGGGACATTATTTTTTAATCGCTCTGTATAACTTGTATATATTTACACTCTGGCTTTAATATAACAAAATCTTTATTTTGGTCTGTTGGTGATGAGTTCTGCCTAGTCATGGCAAGCGTTCTTTTCTTCAGACTCATTCACCTCTCCCCGTCCACCTCGGTTCCATTTCTCTTCGCACTTCCGCGCACATTGCAAGACTCTCACACAGGATCAACTTACACACTTGCATTCCCAAATTTGGCCTCAATACATAATGTAGCTCCTACGTACATCTTACTCCTGCGAACCACAAACTCCTCCACTGAGGTACGAACTGTTGTGACTCCTTTCCGATGCCAATGACTCAGTAATAAACCTTTTGATATTATAAACTCTCCAAATTTAGATATTGCATATCGCGATGACTGTCAACTGTGTATTCGGGAAGGAAAGGGGAAAGAAAAGAGATGGTAGGTGTTGTTTACAATAAATATAGTGTTCTCATCGCAATTCTAATATTTGGTTGTCCGTTATTTGATTATACACCCGAGTCCAAAATATGACACTAAACGAGAAAGGGGAAACTATCTTGGATCGATGAAAGATACGAGGTCGCGATGAGAAGCTCCAATGTATCTTTACTCTCTCTTG
>CALNVZ010000174.1:23998536-24008536 GCA_940671915.1 Paracentrotus lividus
TCTCTCTCTCTCTCTCTCTCTCTCTCTCTCTCTCTCTCTCTCTCTCTCTCTCTCTCTCTCTTTCTGATCGAGATGACAAAGCATATGATGATGATACAACTCAAGTGATGGATCGGAGTTAGCAAGGAAAAAAAATGAATAATATGAAAATAATAGGGAAGGGAGGGATGGAGCTTAGGAACAATCAGATGAAATAAGTAGGGAGACCATAAGTGCGAGTGGAGATAGAGTAGGAGATATCATCGTTTCGAATTAAGAAATATCTTAATAACTCATTGGGGATTAACCCCGAATGTATCCATCCTCCGTGTTTTGATGGAGCGGGATTTCATTGTGTTTGTTTGCTCCCCTGGGTTCAGTCACGAGTGATACAATATATAGCATCGTCCGTATTTCTTTTAGGACTGCAATAATGCATTAATACGATCGTGAGTGAAGGGTTTGCATACGTTTGAAAGCGCTATCAATAAAATTCCAATGTTATTATTATCATTTATTATTTATTCATGCATGAAAAAAGTTCCGCCTGAAAAAAAGTACCCTGTCTTCAGGTCCCTATCATGCCTGTGCCAATGGGCGTCCACACCCCCTAGAAATCTGAAAGGTTTACTATTTCAAAATAACGTTAACCATTTCAATGAATATGCAGCGTCTAATTTCCCCCAAAATGGTGGGAAGCGAGTTTTGGAAGATATGGCAGTTTGCATTCATTGTGAAAATTGGAAATTTGGCATCATTTGGCCCCCCTCCAATCCTTAAAAAGAAAAGAAAAAAATCTTGGTTACTGGCCTGTTGAAGACCCTTTAACATGGAGTCTTGGTCTCTTTTGTATTATCATGACCGAGGATGTTAATTATATTTCCTTCATTGAAGTAAATCATTATTGGGTTCCGTTCTCATGCACTCAGAATGTGTTGTAACCAAGGTCGACATCGAAAATATCAAAATATACAAAGGTTGGGTTTCTGTGGTTTGTTTTTCGTACATGGCGCTTGTCAATCTCGAAGATTATTTTTATATAATCCAAGCTGAATATATTCTGGATATTCATTACTGAGAGCAGACCATGACCAGACGCAGTCATTTCTGAAACAATGGGGAGGACAAAATAATAAAGGCCAAACGATGAAAATTGGGAAGGTTCATAAAACCATGAAACATATTACCAAACCCAGTCATTTCTGAAACAAAAGGGAGGACAAAAAACAAATGCGAAACGTAACGAAGAATATTCTTCTTTTCTTTTTGCCTTTGTGCTTTTATCTTCTCCATTGTTTCAGAAATAACATGGGTTTGGTCATATATTGCTCTCAAATAAAAAAAAAAGGGGGGACAAGTCTTCCATTTTAGAATTTACACAAATTATTGACAACACTTTAATCAAATTTTAGCTACGTTGCAATACTATAAAAAGGTTAGGGTAGTTTACTTGAATATATTTCATGTATGCATATCAGCTATAATTTGTCTTTAATTAATGAAACAGGTAAAAAGAAAATGATGGATCTATATAAAAGCCTTTGATTAAATATGGCCAAAACAGCATTGTTCCTAGAAATATATTGACAAATACAAATTCATGCTAAAGTTCAAATTGAAAAAGAAAGTAGCGCTTTACAGGAAATGATACGGAGGGAAATGGTTCGACGAAATATGATCTGATGCCAGAGAAAAACAAAGAAAGTTAAAGCAAGAGTGGGCAAGAAAACTCGAAGGATAAACATGAAATTAGAAGTGGCTTCCGTCATGTGATGCGATTAGTAGCAGAACAAACATCAAATACTCTTGATCATCAAGTTGTTTATCCAACCGATTCAATATAAAATATTAATTCATTTGTTGATTTAACGCATTTTCATCTTATTCTAGTAACCATGACCAAAGCGATGGTCTGATTTTGCACGTAACCTAGATAAATTCAAACAATATATATACGTTCAGTCAATAATCAAATAAAAAAAACTTAAGAAGAATAAGAAGGCGATTTTTTTTATATTTTATTGTTACTTCTCGCTTGAGATTTATAGATTTGTGGGGTGATATTTGAGCATTTTAGTCACATGATGAAATCATAAGGTCAATGATGTATCAGTATCGCAGCCGAAACGGCAAGATGATCAAAAATTGGGAACAATTATCTAATTTTGGAATAACCTACACCAAATTAGCGCGTTAGGAGCGAAATACAACCCCTCAGGTTAGTTTCGAATTGATTAAGTTTATTGAACAGAAATTTGAATTTGCTATTACTCTTGGGAGTGTTGTGATATTGGGACATCATGCTTAGAATCAAAGCAAAGTTTAATAGATGGCAATATTAACGGGTCAATCCCGTAGGGAAGTACAGTTTCAAGATATTGTTTTGATTGATTATATAGTGTAGATTTCGCATTCAGAAAAAGCTGTGAGGTTGTTGGTGTTATAGCAAACTTTTTTTTTTTTACATGTTAATGTTCTCTTTCACTTCTTTGAGATCTCTTTTCTTTGCCTCACTTTCTTTTTTATCCAAATAATCACCAGAATAAAATAATAAAAAAACAATTTCCGCTCCACGTATTCATTGTCGCTCCATATCTCCCTCTCTTTCTCTTTCTTTCTCTCTCTCTCTCTCTCTCTCTCTCTTTCTGCTCCCTCTTTCTTTCTTCATTTTAGTTATTTTCATGTTATTTTCTTATGTCACACCTTTCCCAATGAAAGAATACCTATGCCCATATTACCTGCACATGCAGGTAATATGGGCACTTTGGTGATGACGTCAACATTTGAATATTGCAGACAGGGGGGTTGGTGTTTTTCTTCACAATAAAAGTCAGAGCAGTAGTTATTGAATCATATAAACAAAGATTAGACTGTGTGTCATTTTGTAATTTTATGCAAATTAGGCAAATGAGCTTAGGGGGCCCATATTACCTGCATGTACCCTAATACTAGGGTTGGGCAAATAATGACTTTTTTCTGAAAAGTTATTTCAAACAAGTTACTTCTATAGTCAAATTTTATGTAGAATCCAAAAATGACAATGATTTTTGTGTACGATGATGTCTGACGTCGCTAAAGTGCAAAAAACCAAAATAGTGTATTTTGCCCATTCATCACACACTTTATAGGTATAAACCGGTTTTTATTTTGTTTCTTTATGGATTTTGATGGTTTAAAAGCTCAAATCTGACAATTTTAACATGACCAAATGTACCTAGTATGGTTATAGGTGTTATTTAGTGATTTTGATATGAGGTGATTTTTGCTCGATATTGACTGAAACTAACTACCAAACTACACTAACAGTCAACTTAGGTAGGATTAATCATGTTGGATTAATCATGTTGGGTTCCCTGACACCCAAAAGCCATATAAAAACGCAATAAAAGTGGTTTATACGTATAAAAAGTGTGATAATTGGGCACAATACGCTATTTTGGCGGCCATTTTGGTTTTTTGCACTTTAGCGACGTAAGACGTCATCGTATGCAAAAATAATTGTCATTTTCAGTTTCTACGTCGAATTTTACTTTAGAAACAACTTGTTTGAAAAAAAAGTTGAGATTCGCCCAACCTAGTATACTCATACCTCCCAAATACAAGATGTGTTATTATTGTTATATCATTAAAATCTAAATATCATGGATCGGATCTCCCTAGCTCAGTATTGAGATTGCTTTATTTAGGATATCAAACAGTTTTCCGTTTTTACCGTCTTTTTACCTGTGCTGAAAAGTATAAGTTTACAAGTAATGGTGTAAACTCATCCTGTGCAACTTATTAGTTTTGTATTTATTTACTTGTAAGCTATTTTACAATACTGATAGTCACTGATACCGCTGTTCTGCGATATATTGGATGACAATCAAATCCAGTCTAAAAATCTCTGATTTACTCAGATTCTTTCGTTTCGCTATCCTGATTACCGTCAATAACAAACTATTAATTTATTTCCTTCTTTCTTCCAACTTGCTCCAAACGATTGTCCCAATGTTTCTATCTTTCTGGGTATTGATCACTAGAGGGAGGCATACAGTATCCTATCTTTACAAATTTTGCAAACAAATGACGACGAAGACAAAGAACCAACGTTCAAATTTACATTTCCAGGTTTTATTTTATAATATAGGTTTTCCCGGTCAATTTCATTGCTTTGTCAATCAGTTGCATATTAGAGGTTTTCATTTTCGGAAAAAAACGCTGATGCATCGAAATGTTGCCAGTCAAAATCGTATTCAATCATCAAAATTAACGATTGTTGTGATTGATTTCGTGTTTGCGCATTCTACTTCACATAATAAGCATATACATTCGGCAATATCTATTCAATTTCGTCTTTATCCCGTCAACATTTCATTCCGTATAATCAAATTCGCACTAATTTGAATGCAAAAAGAATGAAATTAAATTACTTTATCCGAATTTGAACTTTTAAACTATCACTTTGTGTGCCTAAAAGCGAATATGAAAACATGAACCCGAAATTGTTTGACTAAAGTCAGTCTGTCGCATCAAACACACGAATTTGAATACACGTTAAATGAAAACGAATGATAAATATATGAAATTGGCAGGGAAAACCTATATAATATAATAATTTTCGTCATTCATACAGCGCCTTTTCTTTAAAGAGTTTCAAAGCTTGTAAAGAGGTAAATATAAATACATGAAATAAAAACATGTTTATTATATACAAAAATATGTACAATAACATAAACAAATCTACAATGTAAAATATAGGTTTTCCCGGCCAATTCCATACATTTATCATCCGTTTTCATTTAATGTGTATTCAAATTCGTGTGTTTGATGCGACAGACTGACTTTAGTCAAACAATTTCGTGTTCATGCTCTCAAATTCGTTTTTAGGCACGCAAAGTAATGGTTGCAAAGTTCAAATTCGGATATAGGCATTTAATTCTATTATTTGTGTATTCAAATTAGTGCGAATTTGAGTATACGGAATGAAATGTCGACAGGATATAAACGAATTTGAATAGTTATTGCCGAATGTATATGCTTAGTATGTGAAGTAGAATGCGCAAATACGAAACGGATCACAACAATCGTTAATTTTGATGATTGAATACGATTTTGACTGGTAACATTTCGATGCATCAGCGTTTTTTCCGAAAATGAATGCCTCTAATATGCAATTGATTGACAAAACAATTAAATTGACCGGGAAAACCTATAGTATATAGCATTTTTAATTCCATCTTATTACCAAGAACATGCATTTGTATGTTAAAATTATACAAAATGACAAAGAAGAGAGAACAAACGTTCAGATTTGCAAGGAAGATAATGAATGATGATGGCCAAAAATTCAAAATTATTTTCGTATAATTATCTGGGGGAGGGCGATTATGATCATTTCATTTTCGCTTCGTGTTTATTATAATCTTTACGCCTTATTTATATTCAATTTGTTCTACTTTTCTCTCCCGTAATCACCTCTATTTTCTTCATCTTTATTTTCAAACATATCAGTATGTTGGTGCCATATTCATATCATCCATATTCTAATTATTAGTATTGATAAAATGTAGGGGAGACCGGGTATGGACGTTACAAAATTCACAATTTGGGCCAGATAATTCTAATGACAGAACTCACGCACTCCATATTGGGTCTGTAGTTAGCCTTTTATGCTGGCTAAAACCTGAGGCATATAAAACTTGAAAACATGTAAACACTAATTAACTACAGCTTAATTAGTGAAGACATTTTTTTGTAACAACCTACCCCATATACGGGGTAGGTTGTTACACCATACGGGGTCAATTGTTACAATATGTAAACATACGGGGTAAGCTGACAATGTGTAAATCTCTTATACCATACTTTAATTTCAACTTTCCAGTTTCTTGACATCGTTAACAGTAGATCAAGTAGAGCTCTAGAATAGACAAAAGTAATAATAGAAAAATAAAAATATTAACACGTGAAAATTGAGACAAAATGTAATTTTACATATGTAATGCAATTGGGGTAAGTTGTTACATCAACATGGGGTAGGTTGTTGTAACAACCTACCCCATGGGTGATTTTACACACAGAAATCAACTGTAGCACAGTCATTAGGCAGAATTACAGGGCATGGCTAGGGGGTATATTAGTGACATACATGTACTATATTTACAATACCAGACTATCATCATGTGCCTTCAGTTGTAAGAGCTATTTCAAATTTCAATTTTTGTCAAAAGTTTACTTTGAACTGTAAAAAATGGTTTTTGTTGATTTACTTTTTAATAAAACAACGGAGAAACCTCACGACCGGCAGTTCATCACAGCTATGTGTAGGCTGTATATAGATGGCAGTTAGCACATCCTCTCTTGTTCCATCTTAGCACACTGAGAACTGTAACAACTGACCCGTGTAACTTCCATACCCGGTCTCCCCTACTTTATTTTCCATTTCGTGAGTATTAAGATTTAAAAAAAATATATTTACAAATAAGCTTTCTTTCCACCTCAATACAAAAAAAAAAAAATTGGTAAAAGAAGAAAACTTTAACGAAAAGTACAAAATTGTTTTAGTCACACAATTATTATTGACTATAATCCACAAGAGCAACGAAGAGTAATGAAAGTTAAACAACTCTCATTTCGCTTGCCATGATTAGAGTACTCTAATCGTGAATCAGGAAGAGCGCCATCAGTGCGTAAACGGCCGAAAAATCCCGTGTCAATCTGGTCTCTCGCTTTTTGAATTTCCTTTTTATAGTACGCCATCACACGAGATTTCATCACAAATATTAGTACTCATTATTCCACTCTGAAGGACGCACATCTGTAATTTGATCTAGTCATTACGAGGTAACATTAATGGTTCAGGTTGGTCTATATTATCAGACATCAGAAGTTGGTCCAATTGGGATTTTAGAGAAATTTTATCAGTCGCCAAAGGTACTCTGAAATTGTTGCCAGTTTAAGTCAATTATCTCAACAACAACAAAAAAGCAGTAAACCTCCATTCACATATTTTCACAAGTTAGAGCAAGAGAAATGTATGAACAAGATAAGGAAAAAGCATGAATGCTTTTATTATTGACACTTATTATCAACTATTTTCTCAAATCTCATTTTTAACACATGCGCCTATAATAATTATTATGGAGACTCAATTGCAGGCGTATACTTTTTTTTATGGAGTTGTATGCGTTTAGGCGTACCTTGGAGTAAAAATGGTTGAGTGTACCCTAACGTCTCAAATCAATTCCCAATCAGAGCAAAAAGTTAGTCTCTCCAAAAATATAATGAAACAGACAAAGGCCACAAGGTTCATTAAATGTAAAACAATATCACTTTATGTTTGGGGCATCTTCTCTCAATCAGTTCTGCTATCATAGATGTATGTGTATATCTCTGCTGCAATATAATTTATGCATATCAATTTTACTCCCTTTTTACGATTTCTTTTTGATGTAGGCCTACGTTTTTTTTTTTTTGTTTTTTTTTTTTTTTATTCAATGATGTAGTCTCATCATTATTCGGGTTTTGTTCCTTTGCTTATGATGTACAGGAAGACTGAGTAACCCCATGTAGTAAGTCCCGATCGATTTTTGATGACTCTTGTTTTAACAGAAGCGTAAACATGGCAGGTTCTTAAATAATAATGCATCACAAACAAAATATTAATATGAAGACTGGTACAAATTTAAAAAAATCTTCCCTGAGAAGTGATCACACGTTAAACACAACGATCCACGAGAGCAAATTCTCCAAAGATTGAGAATCAGTCTACGTGAGTTCAAGGATTCCAGTATGTTTGCCGCGCGGCTAAGATACCAACTATTCCGCTTTTCTATATTCATTTCTGATTATGCTGTATCAAACCCTAAATATGATCAGACGTATTGAAAGTATATAAAGGTAGAATAGGAGTGACAGTTGGCACTATCATGGTTTGCCAATTTCCCTGGTTATTGGTAGCTGTTATCATTATTTTTCTTTTCTTATATTTAGGTTTTTATTTGAAATTTAAAAAATGAAAGGCAAATATACAATAATGACTAGATATGAAACTGATTTCGTCAGATATAAAGCTGATTTTGAAACGCTTAAGTTGGACAGAAGTCATTCTATGTTGATCACATGCATAAGTTCAATTCTGAGTGTTTACTTATGTCTGTCTGTCTGTCATCTCTCTCTCCTCACTCACTCTCTCTCTCTCTCTCTCTCTCTTCTCTCTCTCTCTCTCCTCTCTCTCCCTCTCTCTCTTCTCTCCTCCCCCCTCTCCTCTCTCTTCTCTCTTAGTTTTTTCTTTATCCTCAATCTAATTCTCGCTATATAATAACTCCTGGTATCTTAACTGATCTCTTCAATTTTTCATACTAAATTGTTTATATTGTTGTGGAGCACAATTATTATATCTGTAATCGAAACAATCCAAGTTCATTATTTCCCAAATATAGTCTTCAAAATTAAACACAAAGAACTCATTTATGAATCTGATCTTGTAATTATATTTAATGGAATTTAATTAGTTTTAAACTGAAACAAAAAAAAATGATCAGTAAAGATTTAAGGAATAGCTCCTTTGAAGCATGTACATAAAATAAATTAATTATTGATTTCAAAATGTACAAAAGAAATATTTACTATTCTTCTTTATAAAAAAATAATAAAAGGGCAATTTATGTAATTGAATTGAATTGACACGAGTGATAGCAGATTTTTCTTTTCTTTTCTTTTTTCTTTTTTTATTTTATTATTCAAAACTTGTTTGTCCTTTACTGATTTTTTTTCCATATAGCTTTTTTTTTACCAATTAAATTCCAGTGGTGACTATTCTTTTAATGGAGTCTGTAACTATTGTCTTGTATTTCTCCCTTGTCTTTATCTTCTTAAAATGTATTGTAAACATGCCTAATGTACTCTAGGAATAGAAAACATATGAAAGTGAAATTGTGGCGATACAGAATATTCAGTTTTCCCCAATTTATACATATAGCTCGTGTCATGAACCTGTATGCTTATCTGCATATTAATCTTTCTTAAATACAAAGCTATCGAATTGAACTTGTTTCTGTTTGCTTTCATTATGCAAATACCAAATTGAAACACAAAATACAAGGCATTCCATTTATAATCATTGCATTCCATTTTGTTAAACTATGTAAGGATACTTTACACACATACACACAAACCTCACACAAAACACACACACACCACACACACACTCACTTTGAATGTATACATGTATATATATATATATATATAAAATATATATAAATATATATATATATATATATACATAACACACACACACAATATATACCAAAAATGAAGTACATAAGTATGTTGATGATATACATGGTATCTTTCGTTGGTAAAAACATGAAGTTGGGGTTTTCGTAACTTTATTGATGATAATGGAGGACGTGTGCTTAGGAAAAGTATTATTATAATGTCTTTTATTTCATGTTCAAATGTATAAGAGATCACACGGTTGATAATTGCATTTGAAATAGTTCTGTAATTAATTAAATTTTCTAGTTCTATATATTTTCACAAATGAAATCCCATCTCAAAATGAAGGGGAAAAGAAAGAAGTAAAATTTAAAACATATTAAAGTGTATCATAATTTATATGAACATTAAACTCGGTTTGAGTCCTTGATGAGCTACATTAAATGCAAAATCCAAATCAACACAAATAAGAAAGGGAGGACGTGACCCCCCCCTTCACACACACATACACACACACACACACACACATACATACACACACAGCCACACAAACACATCCCACATCAACACCAACACACCGACAGAATACGAAACAAAACTCGAAAAATTTATATCCGTATATGTCGCGAAGAAATTCAGAGAGGGGCTATGGGTGTTATGGGGAGGGAGGGGATCGAGGGAGGAAATGAGAGAGATGGAGAGCGAGTGGGAGAGAGAAAGGGGAGATAGGGTAGATAGACAGATATAATGGAGCGTGACATATTTTACAGACATAGGGCCTACAGATAGAAATAGGGACAGAGAAATGGAGAAAGAGAGA
>CALNVZ010000174.1:24013536-24018659 GCA_940671915.1 Paracentrotus lividus
AAAATTAAACTGTCAAGGTGAGCAAAATTATTCACCTGGTAAAGCGAAGAGCAATCACTATTAATAATATAAACTAACTTTTATCATGTTTATCCACCAATTTCGTCACCCAAATCCCTTAGTAAATCCTACTTTTACACATATTAACCAATAGAATATAAAGAGCGCATTAGTAGGGTACATGCAGGTAATATGGACCCCCTAAGCTCATGTGCCTAATTTGCATAAAATTACGAAATGACACACAGTCTAATCTTTGTTTATATGAATCAATAACTACTGCTCTAACTTTTATTGTAAACTAAAAAAATTATCACCAACCCCCCTGTCTGCAATATTCAAATGTTGACGTCATTACCAAAGTGCCCATATTACCTGCATGTGCAGGTAATATGGGACATGTATTTAATGTATGTTTCAAAAACTACAATGACTCTACCATGTCTGGAAATTGCTTAAAATGTTGAAAATCATTAACTTTAAGATATAATTTGAAATTATAAGACCCTTCAGTAAATCCTTTGACTATATATTTCATTGTTATGTATTTTGTATATTATTTCTTTTTTAAAACATTCTTTAAATATTATTTGCATTATACAAGTCAATGTAGGCCTACAATAAGTTATTTATATTAATCATATAGTGTGAATATACCCCAAAAAAATCGTAGCAAAGAGATTGATGCCTCATCCCAATACTAAGTACCAGAATCACTTCCGCCATTTTGGATGTCCCATATTACCTGCACTTAATGTTGCTGTGTCAGGGGCAAAGCATTCAATGCCCACATTGTAACCCCTTCCCACTGAAAAACAATGACCCTGTACACCCGCCTAGTTATGATCAAAATTAAAAACCATAAGCTTACTAAATATACCCAACCAATTAGGTTTACCCCCTCAAACACTCCTTTCACCATTCACATTCTTGTGAAATTATCAAATTTACCATCAGGGTTAAAAAAAAATTGCCGTAAGTTTTACCTACCCCTTGTTGGTTTTACAGCCAATTTTCTTCAAGAGAAAATTTTCGGGCATTCCAGATGGCTCTCACGACGATATATTTTCGTATAACAGTCATTTTGAACAACATTATATGGTTGCTACACACCGGTCATCGGTCACCGGTCGACGGTCACGACATGATTTGCTTCAGGTGTCCTATATTACCTGCTGTCCCATATTACCTGCATATACCCTATTCAGTTTTTTAAGAAGGATATAATGTCTGCGAGGCCATTACTTTATATTCGGCGTTATCCATCTCCACAAAAACACTGCCGTTTTGGTGGTGACGAGATATGTCGGTCATACCAGCTTATATGTTATATAAAACATTTATAAAAAAAAAAGCGCATCATGATACTATAATCATCATCAGTAAGAGATCGATTTATTGATTGATTTCATTTGTCAAGTGCAGAAAGTGAAATAAATAAATCACAAACTAAAACAAGATATAATGAGAGGATAGCCCATGGAAGCCTAAAAGGCTTATCTCCAATGGGGTCCTATTATGTGAACGGTACTAAATGAGAGCAAAAATTCTACATGCAATATAGCAACAAGGATTAGCACAAAATAGTGACATAATCATGAAATCATGATTTTGCAATAACTTATAGTCAAACAATTAATACCTACCACAACTTATTTCATGCTAATACGTCACAGTGGTATGTATTAGATCATGAAAATGTATTCTGCATTATGTTAAGGTCTGTAAGCATGGTAAGTAAACAAAATCTAAACATGTTGTACTGATCTATATAATTTTACGTTCAATAGATCAATATCATGGACCTCTGCTTGGAAAGACGATTATGAGAAATATTTTGATTGATTAATGTGCTCGTTTGATGATCAATGCATACGTTACTCCTGATTTTTAGATTTGTTTAAGTTACATATTGTGAGCATTTTATGGCATTATACTTAGTGAAAGTAGACAATCTTGACTTTGGTCTGTAATGAGTTGGTAATATCTTACTTTTGAAATTGTCTTTGTAAATACTAATAAATGATTCATGGAACAATAAAATATTGATGGAAATTAAATCGTAGGACACATAGGTCCATTCCATTCACATTAAGAGACATAAGATAGAGATTGTGCTAAATCATAACGCATGGGTTAAAACTACATGACATGATATTAGATACATTTAGCATTATATGATATGACCGTATCATGAATCACCCAAAAGCTTTCTAGCAACATGAGATGAACAAAATAGGATCTACTTACACCTGTCAGGTATGACGTTCACCATTAAACAGGTCGGGCTCAGTATAAGGTCCGCCATTAAATAGGTCAGGACCAATAGAACAATTATCTTCTTTTTTTTTCGATAATTACTTTTATATTTTTCCATAATTTTAATTATGACATTCTGGTTTTATATATAAAAGCATTATTTTTACATATCTGAGCGATTTACATTTACTTTTACGCACACATTGTCCACACACCAAAGTATAGGATAAAATTATGTTTTCAGACATGTTTATTCAATTTATGTCGATGTATTGTTCTGTAAGTTAATGCATTGCACACTGCTCCCATTTTTATTCATTATTTTTATTTTTGTAAATACAAAATGAAAATGGCCAATAGTATGTTTAAATTATTGTGGATCGCTGCCCAACCTAGGAACCAGATAGTTTAAATAACAAATTAGCATCGAATTAAACGGATAATTTCATCATTTTATTCTTTATTCTGTTTGGTGTTCCCTCTTACACTTTAGTGTGATTGATGTAAAATAAAATCAGTTGAAGTCTATACTCGTATTGTACTATAGTACACTGACAATAAGGTCTTTATACCATGATAATGTAAAATTAACGCCTTAATCATATTTACAATTATCCTTTTTGTTTTCATATTTGTTTTTAATAATATGTCCAAAAACGTGAACCTAATCTCATACAATAGCCATTTGCTTGTGTGTGCGTGTGTGTGTGTGTGTGTATGTGTGTGTGAGTATGTGTATCTGTTTGATTTTGTTTTGTTTTGTATAAATGACACTGGATTATGAAATGAGATGTATTCGAATTTTGATTAAAAGAAGTATTGATACAAAATTAGTCTTTGTCTGTGGACCTCTAAGTTTGGATGAGTTAATAAAGTGACAAAGGTTAAAGAAACTTCAACTCTGAAATTATAGCAATGCTTTTAGAAATACACATTCTAACACGGTGTATATGATCTTTCCAAGTCAACATTTACGGACTTAGTTTTCTTCTCTAAAGGTTTATCATCGATTTTAATAATTATCGGTGGGTCATTGTTATGAGAATGATGTTTAAAATACACAAAATTGGTCCTTTTTATATCAAAAGAAAGTTTATTTAAACCAGTCAGATACTTTTTTTTGAAAATTTCAGAATTAAAAATGTTTTGTCGAATTTTTGGGTCTAAACAAAAGATACTTGTGTTGCCAGCAAACAGGACAAAGTAGAGAAAGGGAGATGTATTAATAATGCTATTGGATTACAAGAAAATCGCAATCTTGCCAATTGAACGATATGGAAATGACATGGAAACATATTTTGTAATAATCTTTATTTGATTAAATATTATTGCATGAATTCCCCATGCTTACACAGTACTACAATGATTGTATTTTCTTGATTTGTGCTGTTTTGTGTTTTTTTTTTTTTTTTTTTTTTTTTTTTTTTTAATAAATTAAATAATTTTAAAGTCAACGTCAATATTCAGCGTATTTATACTGAAATAATACAATACATTTGAGTAGCGTGTGCTTAAAAATTATCGTAGCTGTGACTTGAATCAATCGTAAGTAAACTCTTTAACGGTACCTAATGAACATTTAGATATTATTGTTTCATCCATTTTTTTTTTTCCATCTTCTTCTTCTCTCTCAAAAATGGTAAACTGCCATTTCATATTGATGGGATATGGTTAGTGCAAAAAGAAGTTTAAATTCTCACCGTTAAAATACGAAGTTCATACCCCAAAAAATGGTTAATATACATTAAAAGTTCCCACTTATATTGTGTTCTATTAATATACCATAAAAATTCCTTAATTGCTTATGGCCTAAATACTAAAATAAATTTCGTTATCAAATCTTATATATATTTATTTTGCCGTGAAGACATATTTAGGGTGTAGGCTTGATACCTTGCCATTACGACATTTTTTTTTCTCTCTCTTTTTTGTGTCGTGAACCTACAATATTAATTCATATCACCATCATGACTTCGCAAGACAAAATATATTGCAACCTAGCAATTTCAATAATAATTCGAAGTTTGTAAACCTCGCCTTTATTGTTTTCTATCGGCAAATTCTTGGAGTGTCCCTACAGGATGTGTCCGTGCATAGGCATGAAGACTTTTAAAAATGTTATGTCTGAATTTTACTTTCCTGTTTGTATTTAGAGATCCTGAATGGTAGACAAGAACGTGGATCAAAGATAGCGAATGAAATTAAGATATAAAGTGCAACGATACTTTACTTTGGGAGGATGAAAGAAAGATGATTGACTACACATTGGTTTGAAATGACATAATTATTCTTGCACGTCATATAAGGTCGTCTCGATTAGCCTCTCCTTATAGAAGGGAATTTCTAGTCAAATATGTTATTCTACTTTCAAATACGCACCAACAAGAGAAACCAAAGACCGTGTAAAATCCTTCTTTTATCCTGTTCAAGATGCAATTGTGTGAAGCGTTAGATACCTTGGAATTAAGATATGAGTATGACAGTTGAAGAAAGCTTGCGTAGCGGCCTTTTATCTAGCTGTTTTAATACCAAGTTGTCCCTCTGTAAATTAATTCTCATCCATTTTTTTTCCATCTCAGATTTTATTTATTTTTGTAAGTTTTTTTTTTTTTTTTTTTTTTTTTTTTTTTTTTTTTTTTTTTTTTTTTTTTTTTTTTTTTTTTTTTTTTTTTTTTTTTTTTTTTTTTTTTTCTTTTTCTTTTTTTTTTGTTTTTATTGGTAAGATCCGAAACCTGGTCAATCTGCGATAATTCTATCCAATAAGATGTTTGTTTAATAGGTACAGCCATACTTTGATGTACAAGTTACAAAGCAATCTGTTATTGATGAATGCCCCCTTCAAAACCACAGTCATACTTCTCTCT
>CALNVZ010000174.1:24020895-24034141 GCA_940671915.1 Paracentrotus lividus
TTCAAAACTACAATGACTCTACCATGTCTGGAAATGCTTAAAATGTTGACAAATCATTAATTTAGACTTATAATTTGAATTATAAGCCCCTCAAGTAAACTTTGACTATATATTCATTTATGTACTTTGTATTATTATTTCTTTTTCTAAACACGCATTCTTTAAATATTTATTTGCATATACAAGGGTCAATGTAGGCCTACAATAAGTTATTTATATTAATCATATAGTGTGGAATTATACCCCAAAAAAATCGTAGCAAAATGAGATTGATGGCTCATCCCAATACTAGTACAACATCCTTCCGCCTTTTGGTATGGTCCCATATTACCCTGCACTACATGTGCCTGTGTCAGCAAGCATTCCAAGCCAATTGAACCCCTTCACTAAACAACTTGACCTGTCACGCTAGTAGATCAAAAATAACTATAAGCTACCTAATATACAAAACAATTGAGGTTACCCCCTCAAACACTCTTTCCCATCACATCTGTGAATATATCAAATTTTACTATCAGGTAAAAAAATGCCGTAAGGTTTTACTACCTTGTTGGCTTTTACAGCAATTTTCTCAGAGAATTTCCGGCATCAGATTGCTTCTCACGACGATATATTTGTTACAGGTTCACTTGAACAACATTATGAGTCTCACACCGGCTCACGGTCACCGGCTTCGACGGTCACGACATGATTTGCCAGGTGTCCTATATTACCTGCTTCCCATATTACCTGCATATACCTATTCAGTTTTTTAAGGAAGGATATAATGTCTGCGAGGCCAATACTTTATATTCGGCGTTAACCATCTCCACAAAACACTGCCGTTTGTGGGTGAGAGATATGTCGGTCATACAGCTTATATGTTATATAAAATTTTATAAAAAAAAAAAGCGCCATCATGATACTATCATCATCATCAGTAGAAGACGATTTATTGAATTGATTCATTTGTCAAGTGCAGAAAGTCAAATTAAATAAATACAAAACTAAAAACAGACTATAATGAGGGATAGGCCCATGGAGAGCCTAAAAGGTAATTCCAATGGGTCTCTTTATGTGAACGGACTAAATGAGAGCAAAAGAATTCTACTTGCAATATAGCAACAAGGGAATAGCACACATATCAGTGACATAATCATGAAATACATGATTTGCAACTTAACTTATAGTCAAACAATTAATACCTCCCCAACTTATTTCATGCTAATACGTCACAGTTGGTATGTATTAGATCATGAAAATGTATTCTGCATTATGTTAAGGTCTGTAAGCATGGTAAGTAAACAAAATCTAAAACATGTTGTACTATCTATATAATTTACGTTCAATAGATTCAATATCATGACCTCTGCTTGGAAAGACGATTATGAGAAATATTTTGATTGATTTAATGTTGCTCGTTATGATGAGTCAATGCATACGTTACTTCCTAATCTTTTAGGATTGTTTTAAGTTACAGATTGTGAGCATTTTATGGCATTTATACTTTATGAAAGTAGACAATCTTGACTTTGCGTCTGAATGAGTTGGTAATATCTTACTTTGAAATGTTCTTTGTAAATACTAATAAATGATTCATGGGACAATAACAATATTGATGGAAATTTAATCGTATGGAACATAGGTCCATCCATTCACATTAAGAGACATAAGATAGAGATTGCTGCTAATCAAACGCATGGGTAAACTCATGACATGATATTAGATCACATTTAAGCATTATATGATTTGACCCGTATCATGAATCACCCAAAAGCTTTCTAGCAACATGAATGAAACAAAATAGGATCTACTTACACCTGTCAGGTATACGTTCACCATTAAACAGGTCGCCTCAGTATTAAGGTCGCCTTTAAATAGTCAGACCAATAGAACAAATATCTTCTTTTTTTTTTCGATAATTACTTTATATTTTCCCATATTTAATTATGACATTCTGGTTATTAAAAAGCATTATTTTTACATCTGACGATTTACATTTACTTTTACGCACACATTGTCAACACAAGTATAGGATAAAATTTTTCAGACATGTTTATTCAATTTATCGTCGATGTATGTTCCTGTAAGTTAATGCATTGCACACTGCTCCCATTTTAGTCATTATTTTATTTTTGTAAATACAAATGAAATGCCAATAGATGTTTAAATTATTGTGGACGCTGCCCAACCTAGGAACCAGATAGTTTAATAACAAATTAGCATCGAATTAAACGGATAATTTCTCATTTATTCTTTATTCTGTTTGGTGTTCCCTCACACTTTAGTGGTGATTGATGTCAAATAAAATCAGTTGAAGTTCTATACTCGTATTGTACTATAAGTACACTGAACAATAAGGTCTTTATACCATGATAATGTAAAATTAACGCCTTTAATCTATTAACAATTATCCTTTTGTTTCATATTTTGTTTTTAATAATATGTCCCAAAACACGTGAACCTAATCTCATACAATAGCCATTTGCTTGTGTGGCGTGTGTGTGTGTGTGTTGTTATGTGGTGTGTGAGTATGTGTATCTGTTTGATTTTGTATTTGTTTTGTATAAATGACACTGGATTATGAAATGAGATTGTATTCGAAGTGTGATTTTAAAAGAAGTATTGATACAAAATTAGTCTTTTGTCTGTGGACCTCTAAGTTTGGATGAGTTAATTAAATGACAAGGTTATAAGAACTTCAAACTCTGAAATCTAGCAATGCTTTTAGAAATACACATTCTAATCACGGTGTATATGATCTTCCAAGTCAACATTACGGACTTAGTTTCTTCTCTAAGGTTATCATCGATTTTTAGATATTATCTCGGTGGTCATTGTTATGAGAATGATGTTTAAAATACACAAAATTGGTCCTTTTTATATCAAAAGAAAGTTTATTTAAACAGTAAGATACTTTTTTTTGAAAATTCAGAATTAAAAATGTTTGTCGAATTTTTGGTTCTAAACAAAAGATACTTGTGTTGCCAGCAAACAGGACAAAGTAGAGAAAGGGAGATGGTATTAATAATGCTATGGATTACAGAAAATCGCAATCTTGCCAATTGAACGATATGGAAATGACATGGAAAATATTTGTAATAATCTTTATATTTGATTAATATTATTGCATGAATTCCCCATGCTTACACAGTACCTACAATGATTGTATTTTCTTGATTTGTGCTGTTTTGTGTTTTTTTTTTTTTTTTTTTTTTAATAAATAAATAATTTAAGTCAACGTCATATTCAGCGTATTTATACTGAAATAATACAATACATTGAAGTAGCGTGTGCTTTAAAAATTATCGTCAGCTGTGACTTGAATCATCGTAAGTAAACTCTTTAACGGTACCTAATGAACATTTAGATATTATTGTTTCATCCATTTTTTTTTTCCATCTTCTTCTTCTCTCTCAAAAATGGTAAACTGCCATTTCATATTGATGGGAGGGAGGATATGTTAGTGCAAAAAGAAGTTTAAATTCTCACCGTAAAATACGAAGTTCATACCCCAAAAAATGGTATATACATTAAAAGTTCCCACTTATATCTGTGTTCTATTAATATACCATAAAATTCCTTAATTGCTTATGGCCTAAAATACTAAAATAAATTTCGTTATCAATCTTATATTATTTATTTTGCCGGAAGACATATTTAGGGTGTAGCTTGATACCTTGCCATTACGACATTTTTTCTCTCTCTTTTTTGTGTCGTGAACCTACAATATTAATCATACACCATCATGACTTCGCAAGACAAATATATTGCAACCTAGCAATTTCAATAATATTTCGAAGCTTTGTAAACCTCGCCTTATTGTTTTCTATCGGGCAAATTCTTGGAGTGTCCCTACAGGATGTGTCCGTGCATAGGCATGAAGACTTTAAAAATGTTATGTCTGAATTTTACTTTCCTGTTGTATTTAGAGATCTGAATGTAGACAAGAACGTGGATCAAAGATAGCGAATGAAATTAAGATATAAAGTGCAACGATACTTTACTTTGGGAGGATGAAAGAAAGATGATTGACTACACATGGTTTGAAATGACATAATTTTCTGCACGTCATATAAGTTCGTCTCGATTAGCCTCTCCTTATAGAAGGGAATTTCTAGTCAAATATGTTATTCTACTTTTCAAATACGCACACAAGAGAAACCAAAGACCGTGTAAATCCTTCTTTTATCCTGTTCAAGATGCAATTGTGTGAAGCGTTAGATACTTGGAATTAAGATATGAGTATGACAGTTGAAGAAAGCTTGCGTAGCGGCCTTTTATCTAGCTGTTTAATACAAGTTGTCCCCTGTAAATTAATCTCATCCATTTTTTCCATCTCAGATTTTATTTATTTTTGTAAGTTTTTTTTTTTTTTTTTTTTTTTTTTTTTTTTCTTTTTTTTGTTTATTGGTAAGATCCGAACTGGTCAATCTGCGATAATTCTATCCATAAGATGTTTGTTTAATAGGTACAGCCATACTTTGATGTACAAGTTACAAAGCAATCTGTTATTGATGAATGCCCCCTTCAAAACCACACAGTCTAACTTCTCTCTCCCCTGCCACCATGTACTTTGTACAATGTTAAAATAGATATAACAAGTTTCCTCTTATACCAAACGTCTCTTTGAACTTGAGTAAGTGGCCTTTGTTTGACTAAATCCCCAAACAGTCACCAGAGTAACCGTCTGTTTCTTGTTGCTAAGATCCTCCAGGTCAAAGGTCGGCCGTGGGAAGAGTCGAACTATTTGACCTCGCGGGTCACTCGAATTACAACCTCGTTTTTTGTTTTTGATAAGGATGAGGTTCAGCTTCGGACAGATGATAAAAATAAATAACTGTATTGGATATGGCAACATCACGATGTGATTTCATTTAGTTTTCTTTATAACAAGCTCCTGTCACGAATTAGATTCTGTGTTGATCCGATGTGCGTTTGTGTTTTTAAGAGATACAGATTATTGTGGATGTGGAAATACGACCTGTATACTCGAGGGAAGTACGGTAACCCCCCACCCCCCCCCCCCCGCCCCGCCCCCGCCCCATCCACGTCCTTTTAATTTCATAATCACATAAACAGACATTATCCATGACAAATTATTGTTATTGATTTATTATTATTATATATCATTGAAATTAAATTTTAGAAATGATTTAGATTTAAGAAAGGAAAAAAATAGCTAAAAAGTAAGGTTCTTGTTCATTTTGTTTTCCCATATTAAATATTTCTGGTTAGTTTCCTTCGTTTTTCAAAGAAAAACTAATCCGTCCGAATTAAATCCAGAATAGATTTGTACAGTTATCATTGTATATAGAAATTCTCCATAAAAATGTTTAACCTTTAATGCTGTAAAATTTTGAATAGCTTAGTCCCAACACTTATGACTCATAAAGGTGACTTCTTAAGTAGTTTGGAAATAAATCAAACATGGCTAGATTTTATCAGTAGATCATAAGAACCATCGGACCCATTACCAGGTGGAACACCATAAGACAACCAAATCTTTTGTCGTATATAATTTTATTTGAAGTGGTTTTCATATTTAGGATTTTTTTCTTCATATTTTGCTCTCTGGTGAGTGATTGCGTTATGTATTAAATGTTGAAAGGTTTCTTGTAAACTATGCATAAATTGTTTAGCAAAAACAAAACAGACAATCAAAGTTATGTCTGCATTCCGAAAAATCATTTTAATTTGTATCCCTATCAGTTTTGCGGGCTTTAAATGAAATATTTCTGTAAAGAATTCATGTACAGACCTATTATTTCCTATTTTATTCGTATTCTCGTTCAGAAAATGAATTTTTCTTTCAATTTCGGGGCTGTTTTGATTTCATTTCCTCCATTAGCCATACTATTATTGGCATAGCAGTTTTATTTCTTTCTCATTTTCCCCATTTTTGTCAACATGGAAGTGAAAGATCATAGCATTATTATTGTATTTCGCCCGGAATTAGACTTTTCCCTTAAAAGGTTTTATCATATTGATTTTTAAAAAATAAAAAAAAATTTGAAAAGATAGAAATGGCAGTTCATTGTTACCTAGATCCCAACCACATGAATAAATGTGGGTTTTTCGCATCGTTAAGTGGTATACATTTATGGCAAACATGTGATGTAGGCTTAGATCAATGTAGATAAGGCCATTTTAAATCTCATTCTTATCAAGAGGTGAACAACCTTGCAGAAATTACCTTAAATTTTAGCGTGAATTTCCAATTACACATGCTTGTGCTCTATTTCCAAACTTATTATGCAAGAACGTCCTAGTCGAGTTTTTAGGTAACATCACTGTAAAAACATACTGTATTCTTCCATTAAATTACAGGAAAATGCCTGAAAGATATTTACTAAATTTGATTTACAGATTCAATAAGTCCCACTAGAACAGAAATACCTTCATGTTGATGTTATTTACCCAGCAATGGAGTTCCGATAATTTACTGTGCAGTGAACGTAAAATTAAATGCAAAAGTTTGACCGTCAATGTACAAGATATTTTTTATAATGCTCTGTTTAACCGATTTTACATAAAATATGATACCCTGAAAAGCCCATGAGCAATAAGATGGAGATTTGAGTCAGCTTGGACGCATAGGGGAGAGTGAGTTAGTTGGGAACAGGGTTAGTTGAAACATTGTAATTTCTTAACGGCTAATATATATTTATGCAAATCTACCTCAGGTTGTTGCTTTAGCAACTGCCATCCACCACATTTTAGACAGCACACATGTCTTCAAGCCCTCTGAAGTTAGAAAGCAATGTTTGTTTTTCACCTTCTGAGTAATGTTTTGTCACTTTTACAAATGTTTATTATCTCAAAGAGATCATAAATTAAGTTGGCCTGTTTTTGAGGTATAAACAAACAGGTTATACCAAGCTACAAACAAGGTTAAATATATGGCATGTTGTTGTCCCTCTTTTGTGGCTGTAAGCTTACAATGTTCAAATGGGCCTCTGGGGTTAGCTGGAACATTGAACGGGGTTAGTTGGAACATGTACTAAGTAATAGGTTTCAGCTGAACAAAAATATAAAAAAATCATTAATTCAGTGAAGTGTTCCGAAATATTCTTATACACGTATATTAGTGCACATTGGACAATTTTATGCAGAATGCTACTACACAGACTTAAAATATCTGTATGTGAGGGATGCTATCAAGGTAATAAACATTGAAGTAAAAAAAAATTGAAACCAATGATAATCTTTTATTGAATCAATAAAGCAAGGTTAGCGAAACTAATGCCAATAATGTTGTAGATTAGTTAAATATTCATTTTAAGATACCAAGCACAATGTTTCAACTTACCCCATACCTGTTCCAACTAACCCCGTGTATGGTTAGTTGGAACACTTGACATGGTCTGTTGAAGATGGATTTTTTCCGGAAACCATCACTAAGTTTAGATTTTATGGGGTACATTTGTAGCATACAGATATACACTCAAGCTGATCGTTTATGTTTCTGAAATAATCGCTTTGTTTTACGGCCATTTTTGTTTAAAATGTTCCATATAACCCCGCTCTTCCCCTATACCTGAGGTAATTTGTATTGATGACGTGATCAGATAATATCATTCTTTTTTAAACCATTCGCGATTTGTAATATTAAGTTCATAAGTTAGTTTATTAATTTGCCCAATTTTATGATCAACAAATGTTATTAGCGCCTATATCGCATTTTTCTCTTTTTCACACTTACTCGAGTTCCTTGCCTAGAAAAAATTGGCATATAGATGTGAAGCATTGCTTCAGAGCATATTATATCCCAATATCGAGAGCTTCTAAGTTGTCACTATCTCACACTTGTAATTCAATCTTGTCATATTGTACATTTTATACTTCCTGCAATTACTGAAACATATTATGTTTAAAACATTCTGAATTACATGCACGTCTATTTTGTTATAGCCTGGTTATAGCCATATATCCGTCAGTTTTAATTCATTGATATCAGTTAATTAAGATGATGATCTAGATTTCAGTGGGACAATTATCAAATATCCGCTTTGACATTCTCAAAAATACATACTCGTAAAGTAAAAAAAAAAACCCGACAACTTCGAAACAGAAGGAACAGTACTGAGATCCGAAAGGAGTTAGGTCTCGCATCTTGAAGATACGAGAGGTTGAGCTGGAGCAGGGCACATGTGAGGTGACACATTAGAGGTAGTTACACCCACCCCTAAATATTTTGAGAGGCTTGCCTGACCTTGTCTGGGCGCGAAATTAAAACTGCATGATCGGCTGCTCGGGTTCCATATGCCGAGTACAGCGACAAACACACAACTCACTCCAAGTGAAGCCGAGCCCTGGTTTGTGCTTTAGAGTTGTATATACAAGGCAATTTCTAATGTTTAGTAAAACAATAGTGAACGGGTGATGGTTGAGTATCTGTTAAATAATGTTCATGATCTTCCCGAATCCTTTTAACTTTTATGCCTCACACGAAGATGGTGCCGGAGTCATCATGTTTTTTTTTTTTTTTTGGGGGGGGGGGGTTGTCCGTCGTCTGTCCGTCCCGTTGCTCGTTATCGCGATATCTTGAGAACTAGACAATCTGTTTAGATTTTGGAGTATTGCAGGTAAAAAGTCAAGGGTCACAGAGGTCCAATTTGTGAAGTTCCATGTATTTGATTCATTATCGCGATATCTGGAGAACCAGTTGAGATATTAACTTCAAATATATAAGTAGTATCGCAATAGAAAAGGTATGATTAATATGATTATGCAGGTCATAGGTCAAGGATCACAGAGGTCAAAATGTTGAAAATCCAGGTATTGAGTTCGTATCGGATATCCAAAAAGCAGTTGAGATATTAACTTCAACCTTGATAGTATGTCATGCCGTAGGAAGGAATGGCTGATTAGATTATTGAGTATAGGTCAAGGTCAACTGTCACAGAGTCGAAATTTGAGAGGGACAATGATCTGATTAAGTTTAGATTAAGGCCGAGGAGTCATCTTGTTTCCCTCTTCCTTTTTTTAATACAATGTGTGAAACTGTCCGGTAACATTATAGTAAACTATAGCTCATTATGCCTTTTTTAAAACGATGCTAGCCCTATTTTACAATAATTTTACAAATACAAAAAAAATAAAATTTAAAATTAAAAAGCCATGAGAGGCAGAGTTTGATGTTATGTGTTTTGATCGATGTTAACAAGACAATGAAGTCATTTTTTAATAATTTAAACATTCCTAGCACGTATATACCATGTCTCTGAATACAATATTGTCAGATATATCCAGGACAGTTATTCTTTGATTTACAAAACTACTGGTGATGAGCAGCAGTTTATCATCAACTTTCTACTTTTCCTCGTTTGAGGAAGGAAGTATTTTCTCTCTCGATATTTCCTTGAGTGACATCTTAGAAGAAGCGTCTCTGTAAACATACTAAAGCGGATTTGTAATTTAAAGGCATCAAGTATCAATTGTTTTGTTGCCATTACCGTATTTTTTCGTAGCATATTACTCTTCAGAACTCAATTGCAGAGTGTGTATGGGTCGTGCAAAAAAAAGTTAGAAACGGAACAAATATAAAATTACTCTACAGATTAAATTGAGGAACTGAATGAAATATTGGTTGATGTGTTTGAAGTTGATGTATAATAGGACTCATGCATGCCTGCTGCAGTAATGAATTCCCCAGCAGGAAATAGGCCTAATCAATTTGAAGAATTAACTATACATTTCTTTCTGTATTTTTGCTGGTTTGTTCTTTACCCATTGTTCCAAAATAATAATTTTCAATTGTGCTCATTCAATTTGTTATCCACCACCACTGCCCATTTTTAAAGATGATATCACCGTACGTCTTTGCTGCTGAACGTCACCAGCCTTTATACGTTTCGGGCTGCATTTTTTATGTAAAATATTATTAATGGTATACGTGAATCATGTAATTGATTTTTTTTTTCTTTATGGGAGAAATATATAGATTCGACAAAGGGCACACTGGCGGAATCAAATCAAAGTAGGTACATGTATAAGAGAAAATAATTACATGAAGAGCACAAAAAGTATCCCTATTTTCTGTAGGTGACCATTAATATCGACCTCAAGTGTTGAGAACTGAATTGTTATTTATAGGTTAATGTCAAATTATTCTGATAAGAATTATGAAAAATTATTTGGGACAAAGGAGGGGAGTATCAAGAATGAAACTATAATATACTCACCCTTACGAACAACCGTATAAAATTACTTATTCAAGATATTACCAATTTTATAACAATATAATTATAATTCTTGACTAAGTTCAATATTGAAAAACAATAAGTGAATAAAAAGTTTCATCCTTTTGTCAATCAAACTGGTTGACTTATTGTGCAAAGTGATGGAAATATTCTTGATATTATTATTATTAATCTTCGACCTATTAAAAGAAATTAAACGAGCTTTCATAATTACATTAAGCATACCTATATATACTATTTCTTAAGAAGCCATTAATTGATACAATTTTTATTAGACCCGTAGCACATCAAAAAAGTAGAAAGTTCATCACCTTTTTGTCCTAGTGTGCTCTGTGCTGAGTACTCGGTTTCAAACCTTCAAATTCATGATACTCGGAGGCCGTACGCCTATAAATAGATCTAGTCGATAAAAAATTGCACCACAGACCCGTACCATAGATGACGTCATTGTTGTTAAAAAAATCATATAAAATCAATGATATGTATTTGAACGGATTTTTTTTCAATTGTACATTGAAAGGGATCATCAATGGTCCAGATGAGTCCATTTAGAGATCAGAAGTTGGTCTCAGTGGGATTTTGGCAGAACTTTATTAGTTGCTCAAGGTACTCCCAAAGTGTTCCCAATTTAAGTCTATTTAGTGTATTGTTTTACTGCAGCCCCTTTAACAGAAAAAAGAGCAGAAAAACCACAATACATGTAACAACAAAAATTGGTTTCAAAAGTCAAATTCTTTAATGTGTATGAGTTCGACGACATGGAAGAACTTGCACTATACATGGCTTGGAGTAAACATGCTGTATACTCCTTACAAATTAAACTCTTCATTAACATACAAATTTTGATATCGTGATAGGTCTTCGTTTTATATAGTGTTTTTTTTTTTTCTTTCTTTCTTTCTTTTAAAGAAAAATGCTAATACTAATAGTGTGCTTTTTCAAATAACGTGGGCTTTCCTTTTTTCACGAGTTAATTTCCTGCCTTCTTGAGTGAGCAGCCAAGTACTTTATTTATTTCATTTGCATTTCCTTGTATCGAAACCTTCTTATCAGGAACTAAGGATGCATTGCCAGTACAGAGGTCTTGAACTTCATACTTTGACATTATAAAATCGTGAAACGATCTGCTGAGACGACTGAAAACTGGGTATACGTTCTGTTGATTAAAAAAGGGTCATTGGTATGGTATAGCAAAATCACTTTAATTGTCTTTAATTTCAATTTTTAGTCATATTAGTGATTAATGCAAAGATCTCCAGGGAACCACTTAGTATTTCACAAAGCATCTGTAATTACTTAAGGTGGTATTTCAGTGTCGCAAAGACGTCTCTGCGACAAGCAGAAACGTATCCGATAGCCTTTTTTTCTGTCGCAGAGACGTTTCAGAGACGTCTCCGTGACGAAAAAAAATATATAGATATAAGCATGTTCGATTTTACCCGCAGCTCATGAGACATCGCATAAACCGTCTTAAATCCATCCCAAATTAGTCTCATATCCGTCTCTTAGCAAGTGAGATACCGCCATAAGAACCATTTTGAACAACATTCTAACAATGAATTTGAAGCCACTGCAGGGAGAGATTGTTTAGGGTTTTAATGGCTAATTCAGGAAAACCGGAAATACACAATTAGCCTATATTTCATCACATATCATTTCACTTTCTATTGGTAAAGATTGTATCGATTTTTGTTTTTGTTTTGCATGAGGTGAACATCATGATTATGAAATTAAACGGGAAAAAGATCAGCATTTTGCAAATATTCTGATTTGATTAATTTCTGACTTTCAGTATATCTTTTACTCTTGTTAGCCGATTTATTCATTATTAGCTTGAATCCTAATAGAGCATAAATAAAGGTGATAAGAGAAATAGCGAAATTCCTGCGCACAGGCTATTTTTGTGGCTCTCACAAAGAGGGCATTGCCACAAGAATGCGTCATTTATTCGGATTTCTGTGTCAATAAGACAGTGAAGCGAGTATTAGCTATATAATATAATTTTGTGATCATAATGAAGATGAGGGATATTGCTTATATATCATATAAACTTTCCCTCAAGAATCATTATTTTTTAATTTGATAGCCATTTGAAAATGTATAGTTCTTATGGGACGCACTGGTGAGTCATCAAGCCTGGGCAAGGTATTAGGTTCGAATCACCAATTCCATCAATACACCAATGATCCAACAGCCTTATAGATATCAAGCTGTTGTGTTTGTTACAATAAGTCATGTAGGCCTACACTTTATACGCTGTATAATTTGGCATGAAATAATGAAAGCAGTGCAAAAACACTTAGGGCCACAATATAAATTGGATGGTACTTTTAATAATATCAATAATTATATGAGTTCAAGTCATGGATTAAATGACGGTATATATGCACATGTCATGGAAGAACGGGTTTGAGAAGTTTTGCGACTATCATTTCGGAGAAAAGTTTGAGAGATAAGCTCTACAGTTGCAGATTTCAACATAAGCAGTTAATGGGATTAAGACATATTATATCAGCTTAAATTGATGATAAAACCGTTGATTTGAAATTGGTATATTGTCTTAAAGACAGGTCGGGATTGTATGGCTGTAATAGTGACCTATTCGAGAGACTTTGATAATGATGGTGAAATTCTACTATGATCACAAAGTGTCAATTGGATTCGATCCTCTTGAATTCTCAACGTATGACTATGATGGTAACATACGGTAATCTACTACAACGAATTACATAGCATACCATTTTTCTCTTTCTCACCTCTCTCTCTCTCCCTCTCCTCCTCTCTATCATATATTAATACTATAAGAGTTTCACGTATTGGCCATGTGATAACACAAACAAAATGTAGTTGTTGTTGTTGTTTTTAGTTGTATGTTTTCTGTTTTTTTTTTATTTTTTTTTTGTTGTTTTTTTGTTTTTTCGGGGGTAAGTATCCGCAAAAAGGTTGAATCTAAATAGAAACAGAAATGTATGTAATGCATTTTCCGCCAATTTATTTATTAGATTTGACTCAAATTTTACAGACGGTATTGCCTCCGATCTTTCCTCAAGGAGAAATATTAC
>CALNVZ010000174.1:24034244-24093040 GCA_940671915.1 Paracentrotus lividus
AAAAAAAAAAAAAAAAAATTTAGTAAAAATTTAATAAAATTGGCGAAAATGCAGTTCTACATTTTGTTTTATATATATATATATATATATATATAATAATTTATATCTATCTATCTATCTTTATCTCTCCTTCCCATTCTCTCATTCTATTAATCTAGAAAATTTACCCTGAATTGAACTTGAACTTGAACTTGAACTTTATTTATCCATTCAGTTAACATCATCAAAATACAGTCACATTTTTACATGGCATTTGATATACAGAGATGTAATATAAGGATAAAAAGGGGATCAGAAAATAGCATGACTATGCTAATCGAGTCTGATACCTGATATTCTTACAGAATACAATAATTAGATATTTATGATGGTTAAACAGAAGGTAATTACAATATAAGATACATACAATGGTAAAACATGTCATTATAATCATGATAAAATTGTAGTCTGATAGTGTACTACTTTTAATATATACTAAAAAATGTTATATAAGTCCCTAACCTTTGCAAAATTAATTTGTAACTGCAGGTGCAAAATTACATGTTTATTCATGATTGCTTTACACTTCGAGTAAATATTCTTTCAAAAGTTTGCGAAAATAAAATCTTGATAATGTTTTTTCCTAATACCAATGGTAGATCATTCCAAAAGCTCGTACCTGTATACGTTAAGGAAAATTGTCCCTGCTTTGATCTGAATTTAGGTACTTGAAGTTTCTCATTTTCTTTTAGTCTCGTGCTATGCTCATGTTGTATTAAAGAACAATATCGGGTAAGTGTATATGGTAGATTATTATAAACAAGATCATGCATGAAGGTACAAATAGATAACTTGTGCAACTGGAAAATATTCAATAGGTTAAGTTCTTTAAAAAGCATTTTAGAATTTGCGTCGAATGTACTAAATGTGATGGCACTTACCGCCATTTCTTTTACTTAGGTCTGAGTAAGCATTGTAGGTTAGTCTGATAAATGCTACCCCATACCTCAATACCGTACGTGATATGGGGTTGTATAAGTGATTTATACAGCATTACTAACACTTGTCTAGGAATGAAAAACCTTAGTCTGTACAAAATACCAATTTTTCTTCTAATAAATCTGTTGACTTTTTGAATATGCTCCTTCCAGGTCAGATGTTCGTCAATAATGACTCCAATAAATGGTGCAGCTTCAACCTCCTTAATAATTGTATTCCCTATGATTACATTACTATGTGTTTCAATTGATTGTCTTCTCCCTGTAATAAGCATATAGTTTGTTTGGACAGATTTATAGTAAGTTTGTTTGCGTCGCACCATTTAGATACCTTTTCCAGTTGCACAGTAACTTCTTCTAAATTAATATTTCTTATACCAGGAGGGAAAGTATGGAATAAATTTGAGTCATCAGCAAAGAGTCGAAAGTTGAAATAATTTGTTGAGTTCGGCGAGTCATTAATATATATTAGAAACAATGTGGGCCCTAAAACAGACATCTGGGGGACACCACAGGCATATCAATTCTACTCTATGTAAAATGTAAAGTTAACGTATACCAATGTGCGGCATTAAATCGTAATTAAACAAGGCGCGTCCATTATCTAAGAAGCGCCAGACGTAACGAAGTGACGTTGGAAATCGGCTGAGAAGCGCAGAAATCTATACAGCTGGCTGCAATAATAAATTAGCTCACAAAAACTCGCTTAGAAGACTTCCCTGCAGCTGGAATGGTATTGTCCGTTCGGTTCACCAATCTACTCGCTAACGTGGAGATGAATAGAACTTTGATGAACATTTTTCATGTTGTTAGTTAATAAGAATTCTCCCAGACCAAGATGGAGGAAATACACATTTGTGGCAAAGCTTATAACATTTATGTTGTGATGAAGTTGTGATCAGAATCTTTATTCACATAGATTGAGTTTCCAAACGATTAATTGATATAGTAGTGATCTTGTCACCTCTTCGAAGACGCAGTCCACATGCGTGCAGTGTGATATGCGGAATATCGACCGCATCGAGTAAAGATTCTATTGGTGATAATGTTCAAAAGTGACAGGACTTTTCTTAACCAATCGAAAATGAATGTTACCCATCTTTGGAAAGCTGCAGAATTCAAGCTTTTAAACAAATGTCTTGATCATAAGCTGTAATATAATTATGCGTTTTCCAGAAGATTTTTTTTTTTCTTTTCCTCTTTCGAGGTATTTATGCAATTCCAATTCATCGTTACATATAATATATCGAGTTAATTATTTACATAAATCACTATAAATTAAAGGGTGGGAGTATAATGTCAGAAGAGA
The DNA here is from genome assembly GCA_940671915.1 of Paracentrotus lividus. Taxonomy (NCBI): domain Eukaryota; kingdom Metazoa; phylum Echinodermata; class Echinoidea; order Camarodonta; family Echinidae; genus Paracentrotus; species Paracentrotus lividus. Next base: position 24,036,531 of record CALNVZ010000174.1, read on the forward strand.
GAGAGCGGGGGAGAGGGAAAAGAGAGAGAGAGAGAGAGAGAGAGGAGAGAGAGAGAGAGATAAGAGAGAGAGGAAGAGAGGGAGGAAGAGAAGAGAAGATATATTAGAGAGAGAAGAGAGGGGGGGGAAGAAGAAGAAGAAGAAAAGGAGTACAGAATTAGAACAATATAATTCGGGCATTTTCTTTCAACATAGGTATATACTCTAAATCCTGTATAAACTGTCTTGTTTTCTTAAATTGACGTGAAAGCATAAACTTAAAATCATTTTTGAAAGCATCCCAAGACTGTTTGGCTATCAAATAAATAAGAATATTAAATCTTGTAAATTGCAAATTGAGCAAATGAAATTAGGACATTATAATAAGCATATACTTTGAATCATCAGGTCTCTATTTCCAGATTAAACATTACTTTTTCGTCATTACAATATCTTGTTTGAACAAACTTATAATTAAACGATGAATTTTTCTCCAAAAGTCAGTGATTCGACGACATTTAAGTATAAAACATGTATCGATGATTCTGGTTCATTACAATATTTACAATTATTCATTAGTTATTTTCCATTTGAAAAGATTGTCTTTGAAAGGCAAAACATTATGAAGAAGTTTGAAATTAAATTGTTTCACTTTATTTTCTTTTATCTTTTTCAACTTAAGATTTAAAACATGCCTCCATTCATAATCTATTGGTAGATTAAAAATATCTGCCAAAAACGTTGCAATTGAAGGATTGCTATTTTCTGAATCATCCAATGCATTATAAAATGTTTTTGCTTTCATGTGACTCAAATAATCGTATTTCCATTTGATATCTGAAACATGTCATTTGAGAAATCTGTTTCGCTTCGATTATCATTGTCGTTTCTTATCTTTTGTTCCACATTTTTGGAAAAGCTTTCTTCAATTTAGAGAATTCAAAATTAACTAATAATATAGAGCTTGTACCTAGGTATTCGTGTAACGAGTTACAATGAACGCCATTGTCCGTTTACAAAAACATCTCTAACTTTAAAAATTCCCTTTGCATTCCATTCTTTGAAGAATAGTACTTTTCTTCCATGTTTTATATTACTTTGTACCATAGAATTTCATTATTTATGTTCTTTTACTTTAAGAAAGGAATATACTTAAGCTCACACCAGTCTTTTAACAGATTAACATAGAATAAAGGTAATTTATGCTTTTTACACAAATAAATCATATCTTTGCTTGAACAATTTAGTTTTAGGACATTGGCATGTCATAAATAAAGCTGACCCAATATCTAAACAAAAGTTCTCCATTGGGCTTCACCACCTTTCATGTATTTTGAAAACCAAGATAATTGTAATGCTCGGAATTTTGTTTGTATATCAATCATATTCAAACCCCAGCAATCTGCTTTTCGAGTAACAACCGCTCTCTTTACCTTTTCTTTTTTTGAACCCCAAAGGAAATTGTAAATTAATCTGTTTACGTCAACAACAATATTTTGTGGAATAGTAAACACGTCGCAATGTAAACAAATTGGGAAACAAACAAGTGTCTTTATTATTGTTATTTTCCCATAAATGTAAGATTTCTCATTTTCCATACTTTTAACAACGACTCAATTTTCTGTAGTTTCAAATTCCAGTTTAATGAATCAGATTCTTTTCTGTCTTTTGTTATGTATACACCTAAATATTTAATAGGTTCATCTGTCCATTCTAGGTTTGTAAACATTCTTCTTGATTCCTTGTAGACATAATATATTAGTTTTAATAAATTTAATTTTGGGCCTGCTAAAACCCAAACTTTTCTACTTCTTTTAGGCATTATTCCCCGATTCTACAGAGTCAACAAATATTATTGTATCATCAGCTAATTGTGATATCTTTATATTCTCATGTAGATTATTCAAGGGTATCTGAATACCTGTTATATTTCTGTTTTTGTTACTCTCACTGCCATTACTTCGGCTACCATTATAAAAAGGAGTGCCGATAAAGGGCAACCTTGTCTGACACCTTGTTCTATTTTAAAATCTCGAGATATCCAACCATTGTTAATGATTCGTCCTTTTGCATTACTATAAAGAATCTTAACCCATTGTTTGAAGGAATTTTTAAACATAAGCCTGTCTAACAACAAAATAGGAAATCATGATTTATATTATCAAAAGCTTTCTAAAGTCTAAAAAAATAAAAATACCAGGATTATCTGTATAATTACAATATTCAAGAACATCTAAAACTAGGCGAATATTTCTGTACAGCAGAACGTTGTTTTAAATATCCAGTTTGATCAGCCGAAATAACCTTTTCTAAAACTTATATGCAAGCGTTTACAGAGTGTTTTGGCAAGGATTTTGTAATCGATGTTTAACAGTGAAATTGGCCTCCAGTTATCTAAGAGTCTTTTATCTCCTTTCTTATGCAACAATGTTATAACACCTTGCTTTTGGCTTTCTGACAATGCTTGTTTTTCAAAGCTTTCATTCAAACTATTCATGAACAAATACTTCAAATCATCCCAGAAACATTTATAAAACTCAGCACTCAATCCATCACTACCGGGGGATTTGTTATTTTCCATTGTATTAAGGGCTTTAAAACATTCTTGTTCTGTTATCGGTCCTTCACATAGCAAGGCGTCTTCTTCAGAAAGACTGGTTAAATTAGAGGTTTCCAAATACATATTGATATCAGCAATTGTACTCTGTGATTGTTTTGAGTACGCTTACGTAATATTTAACTATTTCTCTTAGAATATTTTCGTTACCAGTAATAATTTTATTTTTCTTGTTAAGTATACAATCTAATTCTTTTCTTTCTTATCCAGGAAGATGATTATGTGGCGTATGAGCTATTTTGAGAGAAAAATTGGCCATATTGTACAGGAATTTGATCTGACTAGGATTTCGAATTGACACAAATGACAGGACTTTTTTTTCCCTTTGCAATAAGTTATTCCTATTTTTGAAAAAATCAGACTCTTAGCGTATTTATTCAAGTTGATCATTTCTTTGAAAAGGTAGTTGCTCGCCATAATCAAGAAAACAAAGTGAAAAAACTGTGCAAAATACAAAATGTCTATGGCAGCGTTCGCTTTGCGTAGAGTGATAGCGCCCTCTTCCTCTTAAGTTTACAACTAGAATTGATATGTTGTAGGTTTTTTGCAAGAATTATGGCCTCCATAATTAATATATTGATATCTTGATGAGAGGTAAGTTTTAAACCAGCATAGAGTTATCACTCGAACACCATAGTGTTCTAATTAATACCGAAGTCACACCGGCGAGCCCGACTCCAAACCGATCAAGAGCTTGCCATTCATGGTAATGTAAATTTTTGGTCGGTCTGGCGTCGGTTTGTGGTCGGTCTCGCCGGTGTGACTACGGTATTACGGCATAAGATATTTGGATTTATTGTATCAAAAGCTTTCTGGAAATCAATAAACAACCCCATTGTTATCTTCTTGTCATCAAGAAATTTGATCATGTCATTTGTCAGATCAATCAAAGATAATTTTTACAAAAACCGTACTGTTGCTGGTAAAAATATGTTATTTGTTTCAAAATAGTTTAGTAATCTTACCTTTACTAGTTTTTCAAACACTTTAGCTATCACTGGGAGTACTGAAATGGGACGATAATTACCTGAAGAGTCTTTTGGTCCTTTTTTATAAATGTGTTTTACTTTTGCAACTTTCAGGGCATCTGGAAATTTTCCAGTGAGAAAAGATTGATTAAAAATATATGATAGTGGCTTCAAAATAAAATCTGATGCATCTTTAATTAAACTGACAGGCAGATTGTCATAACCGGAAGCTTTATCTACTTTTAGTAATAAAAGTTGACTTTTTATCTCAATTTCTGTAATTGGTTTCCAGAGTAAAGAAGTGTCGGCTTGATTTCCAAGATATTCTTGAAAAAGATTATCGGGAGTGACATTTGTAATTTTTTGGGCAAGATTAGGGCCGACATTAACAAAGAAATTATTGAAGGCATTCCCTATTTCTTCAGTAGAACTCAGAGTTTCTTTTCCCAAATCTGTTTCGATACACAGCTTTTCTACAGTTGTTACCTTAGATTTTCTATTTCCACTGCTTAGTAACTCAATGATTATTTTCCATGTCCCACTGGTCATGCTGGTATTACTTCTATTTGTCATAAATAATGTACTATAATATTCTTTCTTTGCTGTTCTGAGTACACTGGTCAATATATTGCAATATTTCTTATACTTTGATAAACAGTCTTCTCTATGATTTGACGCTGTAACTCTATTGAACAATTTATGCTTTTTCTTGATTGATTTCTTAATAGCCTTTGTTATCCAGGGTTTATATTTCTTCTTCCTGTCTATTCTTCCATGCTGTTCTATGATAGGTGCATGCCTATTACATATACCTCTGAAAGTTTGCAAGAAATATTCATATGCAATGTTGACATCGTTACTTTCCAGAACGTCTTTCCAATTTTCCTTTGACAGATCTCGACAAAAAACATCTTTTTCAAAACGTTTGTAATTTCTGTATACTAAATTTTAGGTGAGGGCTTTACTTTAAAGCCACTATCGAAAGTAGCAAAAAAAGGATAGTGGTCAGTTATATCAGTCAAAATTATTCCTGCATGAATGTGACTCGACAATTATGTTCGTGTATGATATATGAGAGATGCAGATGAGTTAGTAACTCTTGTACATGCCATACAATTCAGCGATGTTACAAAAATATCTGCGATAGGCTCTGGATTGTTGATGTTAATATTAATATCACCCATAAGAGCACAACATGTTTTATCTACTCTCATTATTTCTAGGTAGAGATCAAGCTATATCTAAATTCTTCTATATTAGTATTTGGCTTCCTATAAGGTACTCCTATAATTAATGGGGTTTTTAAAATTAATTTCTATCTCAAGCCAAAGAGATTCAGCATGTAAAACATGACCATCTAACACTTTGTATTTCAATGATGAATGTATATAGGCGCCAACACCACCACCACGCATTCCAGCATTGCGACAGTTCAGTTTTAAATTGCATCCATTAATCCCTACTATACCAGGATTTGTAATATTCCATACTTCAGATAATCCAATAACATGAAAACTTGATTGTATAGAGTGCTCAAAAAGCAATCTAAGTTCATCAATATTCTTGTTTAGTGATCTAATGTTTACATGTGAAATGTTAAAATCATTGTTGGCGACATCTTGTAATTGGGATTCAAAAATATTTGGAGGTAATTTCATAGCACTGACGTCTACACCAGCATAATATACATGATCTATGTCATTATTAATCATTAAAGGGGAATCCAACCCAAGGAGAGAATCAACCTTACAGGAAAGAGGAAAATGAGTGGAGCAATCTAAAAAAAAGTTTCATCAAAATCGGTTATAAAATAAGAGAGTTATGGAAGTTTGAAAAGTCTAGTTGTTTTTTCTATGGGGATCCTCAAATTGGCATCATCGGCTTCAAAATGGCTGATCGAAATTTGTCTTCTTTACTTCTGAGCTCAAAATATGAGTTAAGTTAAGATATATTTCGAAACAAAATGGGGAAAATCTGAAAATTTGTGTACAAAACGAATGGAGAGTTGTCCATAAGATCGGCCATTTTGAAGCCGATGATGCCAATTTGAGGATCCCCATCGAAGGAACAACTAGACTTTTCAAACTTCCATAACTTTCTTATTTTATAACCGATTTTGATGAAACATTTTTTTAGATTGCTCCTTTCATTTTCCTCTTTCCTGTAAGGTTGATTCTCTCCTTGGGTTGCATTCCCCTTTAATTATATTTAAATACATATAAACAAGTTTTAAAAATGATATGTCTTATGATATGTCTTATGTGAATCGAAAGAGAAACTATATATGGTTTTCTCTAATTATGAAACTTGAAACATTGATAAAAACACTTGCTTCACTGCCTGGATTGTGCAGATCTAGGTCATTACTAACTGACGTCTGAAATACTTGTCACTATGTCTCATTATGTACTGTACTATAAACATACATCTGGTTTTTATGATATTGAATTGGGAAATTCCGAATTTCAAAGGCAATCACCTTAGAACTATGAAGAAATATAATAATTATAAAAAATAAAATAAAAAAAATAGCTAAACAAAACAGAACTGATACGGTATTCAGAATTCTGAATCCAAATATAAAACATTTTTTTTTCTTCATATCATGCTAAAACAGCAACGAAGATGCTTATAATAATGATCTTAATAAAATAGTTTGTATATTATAAAACATTACTGACCAACTTGAAGAACACGTTGAACCATTTGTTTTAATTTATATGACGATCACAAATATTCACAAATTTATAATAACTTCAATATAGTCTTGCGGGCCGGTACAGTGTATTTTTCAAATAAAAAATAGCTCGCTCTGCTAATTATTATTATTATTATACATAATACATTACATCTTATGTTGTTTTTCGGTCCTAGATAAATAGATATACATTCATATTATTCTTTTCTTGATAAATTGTTTTTTGTTATTATTTTATATTACAGGAGTGGTGATGGGGAGTATAATAACGGCAAGGATTCCCCAAACGAAGATTTCTCTCTTGACGGTGAGACTGAAGGGTCTCGCATCGGACCAGATGGTGGTCTCCATGGGGTCAATAGAGATATGGGCCCATCTAATGGAGGTAAGTTACCTACCCCTTTACATTATTTTGTCCATATACTACAAATGACGTATTTAAAACAATATTCACTTAAGTCTATCTGTCATATTAAGTTCGACTTGGGAAATAGCCCCATTCGGAATTGTATAATATTTATTTATTTTGATACGCAATCGTGTTCAAGCTTACATGCACTGCATACAATTAGATGTGCGTTAGGTAAATGGAATAAACAATGATAAACATAAACTGAATCAGCGTTGGCCTATTTCGACTCCGATACATTTTACCATTATTATACCCCAAAAAAAAAGTAAGGCCCCCCCCCCCCCTAATCAAAATAATGTAACTTTTGAACGGGCTTGTTTTGAGAACAATAATTTGGAGGGAGGTTTTCTACACTTATTGAGTACCTTCTGTTAAAAAATGACATTGATCCCTTGAGACATGCATGAGTGATCAACGTATAAAGCAAAAATGGACATTTTCAAAAGTCACAAGGGTCATTTTGGAGGCTGTAAAAATAACAATTTTGTAAAATTTCCTTTTTACCTTGTGTTTAATTGTTTTGGTGGATTTATCATCCAAAATTTGGTCATCCAACACCAATCCCGATACATTTCATTATTTTTCATGGATGAGTGAGCACAATTTTAAGAATTATGTTCAGGCCTCCAAAAATGGTAAAATCCAACAATTTTATTTAAAGAATTGAAATCAGATATTATCATGAACTTTATCGACACATTTTGTGAAAAAATGAGCACTATTCGTCGTGTCATGGACGAGTGAGCACACTTTAAAGGTGACTATTGTGATTTTTGTAATGACAATTTTGCCTTTAACTTATGTTTATTCATGCATGACGTAAAGGTTTTATCTCATTTTCGCACATGAGTTAGTCGATGTGTGTATAAACATAACTGCCAAACGATATTACTCAACACCTTTTTGTTAAAAAGTTGCAGCATGTTGATTTGGGGTTTGTTTTAGCCTCGAGATTGTACACAATGTCAATTGAGAGGAAATCAACATTTTAACAAAATTGACATTCGGCTTAATTTCATTGATGATTTTTGTTAATTCTGCGGAGAGTTTTTTCATGAAACTTGGCACACAACTTCTGGGTGGTGCTAACTAACTGGAACAAACGCTAAATTGATAATCTGATAAGGCACAGAGTGGGGCCAAAGCTCTGAAATTTCTTCTTATTTGCATGTTTGTCTAATAACTTCTGCTCACTGAAGCGTAAAACCCTGGAGTTTTCGTGAAACTCAAATCAAATGAAGTATCCAAGAAGGTCTGTGACAATTATTCAAAGTAAGCAATTGAATTTTAGTTCACAAGCGAAAAAACGGCTTTTCACGTATCACATGTTCACTGAAGCGTGAATTTTTAAAAAAATGCAATAACATTATTTGAAAAAAAAATAATTTGACATACATATAACAAAAAAATGCTGATGAAATGATTTTATTACTTAAAAATGGAACAATACTTATCTTAGAAATTTGAAAATAATCCTTTTTTGTTTGTATTAAGTGTTCATTCAACCGTGAATTCATGATATTGTTTAAAACACTCTTCCAGATTGCATATTCCGTCATAATCAGTAATTTTTAAAAGTAAAAATGTGTAAAAAATGCAGTTTTTGCAAATTTTACCTCATGTTAATCCAACCGTGAAATTTAATGCAAAAGTCGTTTGATGTGTTAGAAATTAAGTGCAACAACCCTTTTGAACGGGGTCTTCCCACGAGTCATCGGTCCCACGAGTCCTCGATCCCACGAGTCCTCGATCCCACGAGTCCTCGGTCCCATGAGGCCGAATATTTTCCCACGAGTCCTCGGTCCCACGAGACCTCGGTCCCACGAGGCCAAGTATTTTTCCCACGAGTCCTCGGTCCCACGAGTACTCGGTCCCACGAGTCCTCGGTCCCACAAGGCCGAGTATTTTTTATTTATGATGGAAAAGTCTCAAATAAATACTACATTCATGATCTCGTAAGTTGTGATTAATACAACGGGCATTGGTTTGCTGCAGCATTGGTAAATAGGGGCAATATTATGAGATATACTTGAGTAGCATCATGCTACTCGGCTTGCAACGATCGTCTGCGTTCGCGGAGCGGGGGTGGAGCGGGGATGGCCGCACCCTTTCGTGAACACCGGGGGGGGGGGCGGGGCTTTTCTCGAAAGGGTGGTTGAGGGAGGGGAGTAAAATTAACGCACCCATTCGGGAACACGGGGGGCTTTTCTCGAAAGGCTGTGTTTAGTAGTTTTCTGAACCAGTCGTTTTTATGAAAATTAGTCATTAAATAATAAAAATATTATTATTAATAGATTATAATAATAATAATAATAATAATAATACCCAATATTTCTATCACGCCTTTCCCAAATACAATAGGAGAAATAGAGGAGAGCTTGCATTTTTGTTGATTTTGGAGTTTATAATTCTAGAGAGATAGAGAAATAGCGTGTTTTCTATTCTGAATAATTCACATTTGCATAGAAGTTTAGAAGCTCCGTCCAACAATATTTAAACCAGCCTTAAATAGAAAAGTAGCATTTTTGTTGATTTTTTAGCCGTGAGGCACGGACGCTTGAAGTTGGACATAGAAACACATACTTGACCCCTTTTTTATATTTTGATAACCGAGCGGTTATCAAAAATCATGGACGAATGAGACCGGAGGAGACTCAGGGGCGCGCCCCCTCCACTCCAGTCTCATGCAAAGTCTTTCGTGCAATCTGGCAATATTATAGAAGGGAACCAAACAAAGTCCAAACAATCGTCGAAGAATGGAGGGGTGAGGGTAGGGAAAAACATTGCTTCTCGAACGGAGTCCATGATGAGAATGATTTTATTTCAAACACAATTCTTCCGCATAGATCAGATGCAAGTTTTAAGTATATGCGTGGGAAAGTGTGTTGCGCTTTGATGTTGAAGAACAAAAGAGACTGCGTTTCTATGATAATTGCCGACATGCGCGCGTATGACATATTTATGTAGATTACGCGGCGCTTTGATTAGTCGGCAAATTTGTAAACAACTCAACAGTTGTTCTCTATTTAAATGCATTCTCCCACGATTGGCTCAGGGATACAATTTGATGCAAGGGTTGCTATCTTTTTATTCTCAGTTCGACATAATATATTGCAAGATTTCTAACATGACACCAAGTAATCAAAACATTCATTTAATCCTCTAATTCTTTCTTCTTTCTTTGTCATTTCTTTTTTTTCCCCTTCATAATTTAAGATCAAGAGTGGGGCGACTCCGCCCTATATCGACGATATATTTAAGCCTATAGGAGCGGCCGGTATTCATGCATGGGCATCACTCCGAACTTGAGCTGGGATGGGGGCGGGGGATGGTACAACATGGACCTCGCCTCGGCTTTCCAGCTACTTTAATACTCAAAATAATTTGAATAAGAATAAGAATACTAGAAAGGGCCCCTTTATTTCTTCAATATATCTTTTAAACCCCCAACTTTTCGGCTCGTGCTTCGCGCTGGCGGATACTACATCATAATGCACAATTAACTCCAATTTTGAGCTCAAAATTTTGTACCGATTCAATAGGGTATAGAATGCACAATTAACTCAAATATAAATCATAATGCACATATAACTCAAATATTAACTTTCAGCTCGCGGATACTAAATAGGGTCTGTAATACACAATTATCTACAATTTCTTATTCTAGAAAGTGCCCCTTTATTCTCTTTTAAAACCCAAAATTTTCGGCTCGCGCTTCGCGCTAGCGGATACCAAACCATAATGTACAAATATCTCCAATTTTGAGCAAAAAAAAATCGGCTCGCGCTACGCGCTTGCAGATACCAATAATTCAGTAGGGTAGGCCTACATAATGCGCAATTAACTCAAATTTTTACCTCAAAGTTTTCGTCTCACGCTTCGCACTCGCGGATACTAAATAGTCTATACTGCACAGTTATCTCAAATATTTTCGGCTCGAGCTTCGCGCTCGCTTTGCTTTTTTGTCATTAATGAAATACAAAACACATTCTTAAAAGCATCAATTAAAATGCAATTTTTCGGGCGCTCCCCCTATTCATCCGAATACATTTTTCTTTATGCCTCTGGTCTCAATTGCCCCCTTTTCAGGAAAAATGCCCGTTTTCCATCGTGATCCCCCACTTTCAAATTCGTTCTACCACCTCTGGCATAACAACATGGCTATAACATGCCGTTCTTCCAGGTAATTAAATGGCAAAGTTTTCACTCGCAACGTCTGATGTAATTCTAATGGGCCAATAATCGTATTCATGGTGGCAATTTAAAATACATATTCAAACCACTATAAAGTTTTGTTTAAAATATTCAGATTTGTTTTCCTTTTTGTTGCTAATATATTTTATCATTTTGTTTTCATAGGGGTAAAAAATAAAATTGTTTAAATTCCCCGTTTTAGGTCAGTATATATCGGAAAGTGTTTTAAACTCGCGATTGCGGAAGAAATTATTTAATTATGGACTGTTAAACATACCGACTTTAGAAGCGAAACTAATTCTTTATCAGTAGAAGTCGCCGTTATAACTTCTTATGTGAAATAAATTCTCCGAAAATAAAAAAATCAACAGCAGAATGCTGTTAAATAATGACACCTCCTCCCCCACCCCCCCCCCCCAAAAAAAAAAAATCCCCCTTACTCTGGAGGTCATTCAGCTTTTGACAAACACAGTCCCCAACTATCTTAATCCATTCGTTCTGGCAGTAATAGCTCAATTTTCGGAATAACGAACCTTTTTTTATTTTCGGAATAACGAACCTTATTCAATTATCGGAAAACCAAACCTTATTCTATTTTTGGAATAACGAACCTGCGGACTACCGGACCCGCAGCGCGGCCGCGGACTATCGGACCAGCGGACCATCGGGCTATAGCCGCTTGGGGGGGGGGGGTCTAAAATTATGAACTTCAATATCAACAAAAAAAATGCAAGCTCTCCTCTATTTCTCCTATTATAATCTATTAGTATTATATTGTTATTATTTAATGAATAATTTTCATAAAAACGACTGGTTCAAAAACTACTAAACACAGCCTTTCGAGAAAGCCCCCCCCCCCCCCCGGTGTTCCCGAATGGGTGCGTTTAATTTTACTCCCTCCCTCAACACCACCTTTCTAGAAAAGCCCCCCCCCCCCCCCCGGTGTTCACAAAGGGTGCGGCCATCCCCGCTCCCCCCGCTCCGCAAACGCAGACGATTCGTTGCAAGCCATGCTACTTGAGGGGGACCCACGGGGCACTGGCCCCGGATGGGAAAGGGCTCCGCAAAGGATGAAAGGAATAGAAGGAGAGAGAGAGAAGGAGGGAAAGGAGAGAAAGGGGGAAAAAAGGGGGTGGGAAAGAAGACAAAGAGGGAAAAGGGCAAAAGACAAAGAACAAAACAAAAAAAAGGAGGGAAGAAAAAAAGAGCCGGATAGGGAGAAAGAGAGAGAGAGAAGAATAAAAAAAAATATTAATAAAAAAAAAAGAAGAAAAAAGGGGGCCTGAGCGCGTCTCCACAAAACTAAAATAACATGCGAGCAGAAAGTTTTGAGGCTAAATGAACATAAACTTGTATAATTGACAAAAATTATATTCCTGACGAAGACGCAGGTCCTTCGAAAATTTGACATGAAATGAATAAAGAAATTGGCGTTAATGCATTATCCCGACTATTTGTTTTTGTTTGATGACTGCCAATAGGTGAAACGCTATGTTGTTTAAAAATATAATAGATAATATAAATAATTAATCTGGATTTTAATAATAATAATAATAATAATAAATAAAAATAATAACAATAAGCGCGAGCGAAAATTGTTAGAGTTCCATGGAAGAAAAAGGAGTGTGGAAAGCCCATTTCAGCTTTAAAAAAATATATATCACCCGCGAAAGTGGGGGGGGGGTGATTGTAAATGCCATCCCCCCACCATTTGAATTGAGGGATGCACCCCCCCCCCCCCCCCCCCCTGGTGTCTACGCCCCTGTTTGGGGTTCATGAAATGTAAATCATTTGATAAGGATGTAATTAGGATTTCTCAAGGATGTAAATCTTAATTTTTCATGTAAAACCAAAGAACTGCAATCTCTAAAAATATATTCGTAACTAATGGTGGTATCTCATTGGTTTTGAGACGGAATTTGGACTACTTTTAAACATGTTAGACGAGTTGTGAGAAGGTTTTGACACTTATCCCGGGGACATCTCCGATATTCTTTTCCGTCGCGGAGAAGCCTCCTATAATTTTTGTTGTTGTTATTGTCGCGGCGACGTCTCTGAGACGCAGTGGCTGATCCAGGGGGGGGGGGGGCAGGGACGGCGACCCCCTATAATTTGAAAACCACTCATTGACCGTATATGTTAAAACCAAAAAAATTTTTGGCGCCCCCCCCCCCCCCATATCCTGTAACCGGACCCGCCACTGCCGAGAAGAATTAGGGACGACTTTAGACGTAGTCCCAAATCAGTCTCAAACGCGTCTCCGCGAAATGAGATGACACCATTATTCGTCATGCTAGTGCCTATTGTATTAACCACAACTAACTTTATTTATGTAGTATAATTCAGCTTACAATGACGAATACAATTTTCAAGATGTTTCATCGATGTTGAAAAACATCCTGATTAGAGAAAATATGGTATGAGAAAATACTCGGCCTCGTGGGATCGAGGCCTCGTGGGACCGAGGACTCGTGGTATCGAGGCCTCGTGGGACCGGGGACTCGTGGGATTGAGGACTCGTGGCACCGAGGACTCGTGGGAAAAATAGTCGGCCTCGTGGGACCGAGGACTCGTGGGATCGAGGACTCGTGGACCCTCACCTTTTGAACATATCTTTTGTTGAAAAGTCTGAATTTGTTCAAATAATATTAAATTAAAGTTATGGAATTAACCTTGTGACTTTCGAAAAGTGACATTTTTGCCTTTTGACTATACTCATTGAAGCATGACAAAACGAATTTCAGTAAAATTCACTAAAATGGAAGCTGATAAAATTACCTACAAGCACATGTAATAAAAGTCGTAAAACTCCTCTTTGTTAACAAGTTACATCAATTTGATTAGAGGGGGACTTGCTTTTTTTGTTGGGTATAGATTATCAGACATATCAGACACACACACACACATACACACACACACACACACACACACACACACACACACACATTAACATACATTCTGAGGTAAAATAATATTTTGGAATAGTTTTGGAATTAGCATTAGATGCTACACAAGTGTGAAGTAGGCCTATTATTCATTTTATGACTACTAATATAACCGAAAAATGCTACTACAATTATTATTGGCATAATAAGCACTATTCATTTCCAAACTAGACCAAACTATCTTATTCTAACTTTGGAGATGCGTTGTAAAATAAGTGTGGTGATGTGATATAACAATAATTATTGCTTATAATATCCTAATTTCCATTATCTTTACTTCAAACAGTAGAATCCATGTTGGGTCACCCGCAGTCGGGATCCACCATCACAGTGATATCATCCAGCTCGGGAGGCGGTACCACCAGCACTGATCTGTTGCACCCACAGGCCGTCAAGGTGGAACCACCAGAACCCATAGAAGATAGCAGAGGGGCACCACAAAACATGCACGAGCCACCCGACCTGGCCAATCTCACTGATGCCACGGGTCTTCAGGGTTTCAAGTTTGTACCTGAGATGCTCTTACCACAGGTACACACATAGGCCCGCATTCGCAAAGGTGCCCTAAGTTTAGCCATAGTTTAAATATGTGGTTTAACTAGGTCTATGTGTAGCAAAATGTGACACAATCTGTCGATGTTGTTATCTTCCTTTCACGTTAACTGGATTCTAGAAACATGCTTTAATGGTTAGAAAAACGTTTTTATGCCTCCGCCACCGAAGGTGGTGCCGGAGGCATCATGTTTTCGTCCGTACGTCCGTCCGTACGTCCCGCTTGCTCGTTATCGCGATATCTCAAGAACCACTTGAGATATCAACTTCAAACTTGGGGATAGTATGTACCACCATAGGAAGATGATCTGATTAGATTATGGAGTATGTAGGTCAAAGATCAAGGTCACGGAGGTCAAAAATAGTGAAATTCTATGTTTTGAGCTCGTTATCGCGATATCTCAAGAACCACTTGAGTTATCAACTTCAAATTTGGGGATAGTATGTACCACCATAGGAAGATTATGTGATTAGATTTTGGAGTATGTAGGTTAAAGGTCAAGGTCACGGAGGTCAAAAATAGTGAAATTCTATGTTTTGAGTTCGTTATCGCGATATCTCAAGAACCATTTGAGATATGAGCTTCAAACTTGGGGATAGTATGTACTACCATAGGAAGATGATCTGATTACATTTTGGAGTATGTAGGTCAAAGGTTAAGGGTCACAGAGGTCAAGATGTGAAAATCCATGTATTGAGTTTGTCATCGCGATATCTCGGGAACCAATTAAGATATAAACTTCAAATTTAAGGGTAGTATCTATCACCAGAGGAATAAGGTCTGATTAGGTTTGGGGTCACAAGGTCAAAGGTCAAGGTAAAAAATGTCATTCTATAGAGCAAAATGAATAGATGAATTTGCGATATTTTTCTGATCTGGCAATGGCGGAGGCATTTATTTCGACCGCGCGCGGTCGAGGATTCATTTTGTTACTTATCATTCCTGGGTAGTTTTTTAATAGTTTCGGTGCCCAAAATTCTGATAAATCGAACAGCTACTGTTCGAGATTGTGTCACATTTTGCCACCCATAGTTAAACCACATTTTGAAGACATGGCTTAACTTAGGTCAACTTTTAGAATACGGGCCTTAGTCAGTAATTACAATCCTGGGTGGTGTTTCACCGAGGTGTTTGTAAAGTTACGAATGACTTTATGAACGACTGGAACATGTCTTGGGTGCTGTATAGTATTTGATCACATTCTCAATCATTTAGCACGAAGACTGATCACTATAGTCGTTCGTAAAGTACTGTTGTTCTTAAATTACGAAAAAACTTGGTGAGACCAACCGATGTGTAAATTTTCGCTATATTCGGTAGACAGCATGTTCGACATTGTTATTTATACACAAAATATTATTAACTATCATAATATGCTGATCACATAGATTAAAATGTTTAAGATTAATCTATCATATTGACCTTAATGTTGGTGGAAATGTTGTGTAATATAGTCGTCTACAATCTGGCTCTTCTCTACTACTGACGATACGATTTGCGTATCTATCTGATTAACATTTTTTCTGGTATAGAGTGTTGCCGTTGCTTTGGCTTCAAGTAAAGTGTATATCAACATGACCTGCTGCTCAGCTAGCTACCATGTCTATGATCATGAACCCGCCTCTTATCTAACCCAGCACTCAACCTTTCCACCGTCAACAACAATAACAACACTATGCACGGCAACATGGCATCCATCGCATCTATCCAACAACATCAGCAACACCACCACCTTCCCAACCTCAAGAACCACATCATCAACAACAGCAACAACAACATGAGCAACAGAGGCATCATCGCACAATAATGTAGCGACAACTTTGAGCAGTATTCCCACAGTGGAATCGGCGTCTAGTGCGTTGAGCGCTGCGCTTTCGCAACAAGCAGCGACAGCCGGAGCAGGTTTTCCCGCCAATTTTGCGGGTCGTGCTATCTGCCAATGAGAATGCTGATAGCGCAGCAATGGCTCTCTCTGTCATTGTCAGCTAATGCTAATAGTGGACAGGAGGACATTATGCTTCGGAATAAGGTGTATCTTTGACAAAATATAACATAAAGTATGTCTTCTTGGCCTTTTACAATGATATCATCAGATTTTCACTTCCCCTTTACTGCTTAAAATTTTGTTTTGTTAGGACACCATGAAACTTTGCCGAACATAGGAAAGGGTGATGGTCTTTTGGGCGTTAACCAATGCAGTCATGTGAATTTGTAAAAACGTAGGATGTTCAAGACAGTACTATACGACACAGTTACATTGAATGAATTTGCATCACCTTACAAACTTTGATTGATACCTTTTCTGCGAAATTAAATATTTACATCAACATATTCACGTAATATGCCGAGTATTCATGTCTTTTTTATGGTCATGCAAGTATTATTATTGCAGTACTGATCATTTTCATACTCAGTAATGAGTATTTTTCCTGTCTTTTCGTCGTTGATGGTAACGATCAAATTAACTTTCAGATAAGTAGCATACACATTCATACCTAAACCTCTGCAGTTAGTCTAATCAATAATAAATAGATATTTATATAATAATATTTTCATTTCTTATTCAGGGAATTCATCAGGGATACAACTGTTAAGGATTCATTTAATCCTGGGGGCATTTCATCAAAGGACTTGTCGGACGTTTTATCCGACAAATTGTTATTAAGCTACTGAAATGCTTGCATCTGATTGGCTGAGGCAAATATGTCGGATAAATGTCCGACAAGTCCTTTGATAAATGCCCCCCCCCGGGGTCAAAACTTTATGTCACTTTACAAAATATCCTCTCCGTCATCATCACATCATCACCATCATTATAATATTTTCATGACTCATTATTGACTAATCATGAAGTCAAAGGGATTTGATATCTTTAAAAAGATTTTTGATGAGTTATTCTCCTGGAAATCAAGAAATGATTCATAAAACCTCGGTTCATTTCCATTTTCAAGCCCACACATTAATGTATTCGATGTTGTTTTCTGATATAAAGTCATCTGACCTGCCTTTGAAAAGAACATATCTCAATTTCCCAAACAATTGAACATTATAAGCCAATTACACGCTTTGAAATCGCAATGTCAAGGTTCACGAAAGCATTTGGCCTTCATTAAGCTCACATTTCAAAATATGTAGTATGAAATAATGTTCTGAAGATTATGTTTGTTGTAAAAAACTTCTAAACTATAACTGACGAGTGGTAATTGTGCAACACTTGCCCTGCAATAAATATTTCGCTATCTGTTCTGTACGTTTACTTAATTTTGGTACCGTGCTGTTAGTATGTTAATTTCGCGACAGTATTAGTTTCGGTTTGGGTCAATATTATTATTTTTTAACGCCGAAAGGCACGACTTTTTTTATTTCGGCACTTATTTCTTGTCATACTTCTTTGAATGTATTCAATATCATCGTAATTTACTCGTTTTGTTAAATATCTCTATTTTGTGATGTCTACTTTCATTTGTCTCCCGGAAACTTGTTAACTTTATGTTTCTCATCCTGATTACGAAAGAATTATGAACAGTACATGAATAGTTTATTCTCTTCATCGAATCCTCTCAGCACACCGGAAACAAAGGTAATAATAACACTGTGGAAAGAGCATATTCCGATTCCCCTATTTTGCTGTGTGGAAATTTTCACGAGATGGCGCCAAAATTTTCAATCGACAGCCTCCCATGATGCAAAATCCTGGATATGCCAAGTATATTGATATAAGACATCTTATTTAGTTCTAGAGTAAGGGTTATCATAATATCCAGTTGACGGAAATATCCAAGTGAGCACTTCAACTCATGTTACATACATGTACTTACATTGATATTATGCACTATAGGGAAGGTACATAAGCTTATGAGTTCGTAGAAGTTCATATTGATGTATAAATTTCACCATTATTGATAATGAATAAAGATCAGTACATAATGTTTTGCCCTACCATTATGTTATGACACCATATAGTCACAGATTATTTTGTCGCCGCCCCTCCACCTTTTCCTCCTAGTTTCTATGCTGCCCATTTTTTATCTGATGCTAAAAGCATCACGTATAGACCAACATAATTTTTATACAAAACTATATTGTGCCTCGCATATCCCACATCCTACACATAACTCATGGTCACACCTCAGAACACAACTGTATTGCTTTGTGACTTTCTTTTTTACCCCCTTACCCCATTTTAACTTGGCCAATAAGAATGTCCTACCTCAATACAAGTGATTAATCTTGTAAATAGATCCTATAGGCTAAATCCCTAGTTACATTTTTGTGTGCACCAAGTGACACCGTATATATTCTTCTACTACGTACATTTCCTATATTATTCTTAGCTTTCTAGCAGAGAACTAAAAATATCGTCTGTTGATGGCAGAAGGCTTTAACTGCAGTACTTTAGTTTCCACAGACATAAGGTCCGTCTTATGCTGATAATATATCAGACGTGTATCTTGCAATAACATACCAGTGATCTTTTTTTTTAAGCACGTTATATATTTAGTGTCGCCTGAATATAACTCTTGATCATCTGTTTGATATACCATCTGCTCTCATCACTTTCTTACTAGCTTCCACGTGGGGCGCTTGAATCATTTGGTAAAACTAGACCCCACTTAAAGATGCAAACCTTATAACAGCTAACTATCTGACTGGTGGTGGGTCGTGCCATCTGATACGCTATGGTGATATAGACGCTATACTGAGTGATCAGGGTCGGGGCTCCGGCCACAAAATGTTTACAATCAATAAATATATAAATCAATATTGTTGTCGTATACCGACTGAGTAAAAGAAAAACTAAACACCTAGACAATAATTATAATATATTTATTAAACCCAAATCACTATACATATTTTGTAAGACTCTACTTCTCCTGCATCTTACACAGAAATCCTAAGTTATGTAGCTCAAAACTTTTTCCTTTTTTAAATATCTATGCCACTTTGATCAAGATGGAGTTGTTTTTTTGTTTTTTGATTTCACCCCCACTTTGTCATAGGTAGAATTTTACATGTTCACAAACAATGCGCCATGTTCATTGAGGCGTAACGCATAAAATGGTATCAAAATGCAGGAGAAGTTTCTCTTTAGAAATATGTATAATAGTTTAGGTTTCATAAATCAGTTTTCTGTTCAAATGGCAGTTTTTCTAGGTGTTTAGTGTTTTAACTCACTCGGTATGCACTCTTTGAATAATCGACTGAGCAGTAGCTTACCTATTAATGTAATTATAGAAATGTTAACCCCCCCCCCCCAACTTCGCTTTAAAACAATTATTTTGCTTTATTCTCTCTTTTTCTGTATTTTTCATCTTATCTTCTCTTTTTCTTCAATTTTCGTAGTAGGCTGCTGATCATTGTTTCCGTGGTTTTTCTTGACGTTTCCTCCCTTGAAAATATTCTCAAAGACAGGCATATATGGTAGAATACAAACCAAAAGGTCCCCTTTCTTTGGAATGCTTTTTAAAACAATGGTTGGTGAGTTAACTTATGGGATGTATACTAGACTTTGATACATTAACTTATAGTAACTACTGTGGCGTAACGCTACTATAACACGGAGGAATAAATCCATGTGTACCACTGACAATATTTAGATTCTAGACCTGACTTTTTAATTACATGAAGCTATAAGTATTCTCTCCGTTTTCTCTTTTATATACCCCCCCCCGCACACACACACACATAAACACACACACACACACACACACACACACAACATAAACCTTTTCGCTATTTTTACTTTTAGAAACTATACGTAATACATTTCTTATTGCTCTGTCATGATGAGAAATGTTGACGTCCTCTCTTTAATTTGAAGTGGTGTAGATGTGGGTTTATGTTTTACTTTGTACATGTTGTGGATCGTTTGATCTTTCTCTTGATTACCGGCGTGATGAAGTGGTGTTGTGTGTGGCCATAGTTACGGTGTACATGTATCATTTGTCATAATAACGTTGACCCTAATCATGCATTTATAGGCGACTATTTAAAGTCGACTTCAATTCCATGACAGCCCATTCAGATTTCATTGGTAAATGTCATATGCATGTTTCTTCGAAAAAGTTGAAGTTTAAACGCTGTAGACTCAATATTTTACTTAGTAGGTGTTGCTGATTTATAATGTTTTAAAGTGCTTTAATTTGGGTTTTTTTTTAAATCGGTCTTTATGAAATTATAGTTATGTTATATGGAAAATGGCTTTGTAAATCAAATTCCTCAAAGGCCTATGTGTTCATCTTGTTCATGATACACGTCATTAATGTGGTTCAGTTTTGGTTTCTTCACTACCATTTTACCACTTCTTTTGTAATAATATTTGTTGTTATTATTATTATTGGTCAGTTTCACTCGCTGTTTTAACTATTGGTTTTAAAAGACTATTGGTCATATTCAAACGTGAGTGACACGACATTTGGACTGATAGAAGGGTTCATATCTTTGCACTTGTAGGTTATGAATGGATCATGACTACCATTTTATGTATAATGTAGGAGTGGCATGTGTCATTACCAGTTGGATTTGAATTTTACAATTGGTCCTGGAAATTATGATTAAAAAACAGTGCGTGAGTGACACGACAGAAAAAAAACATGGGTTCAGACCATCATTGGTTTATGGTTGGATTTGTGCCCAAGTAGATCTCTAAGGGTACCATAAGTGCTGGTATATGTATATGAATAGTGTACCTTTCTGACATTTATTTGTGTTATCAATATTCATTCCTTCTCTGTGGAAAATGGTCCACCTCTATGTGTCGTGAGTGACACGACATTCAAAATGTGAGTGCACGACCAGTGCTTAAATTCAACATTTCAAGTAAATAACTAAATCCAAATTACCTGTAAATATGCCATGTTAGAGTAGTTCATGAAAATTACTTTAGAGCAAAAAAATCTGACAAAAGTGATTGGTATTAAGAATAAGAGGCATTAAAGCACATAGTCCATACGTGCATTCCTGTTTGCTCAATTATTCAGCGTAAGAAATGTGGTCACATAATTTTTGAACTTAAATTGTATTGTTTGTATTGTAAAGAAGCTTTGTGTAGATTTCAGATCCAATTTGCATTTTCAAAGGCACAGCGCCACATTAAAATTTCAGCTAAATGTCCACTTAGTCTGAATATGACCTATTGAACATATTGAATTTATTATAATTATGTGCATGTTCATATATAAATAGATATTATCAATATATATTTTATTTTTCCATTTTGTATATCATTACTAATTTCAAGAGGTGATTATATTATATAGTTATTGTCTTTTAATTTAAGGTTAGTATTAGATGGTGGCCTAAACTTGTCTATAGGTTTGTTTGTGATAGTAGATAGGAGTTAGTAGTTCCTATAAACATTAAAACGTTCACAAAAAAAGGAAATGTTAATAATTTAAAATTTTCTGGAGGCCTACATAATGCAGCAGATTATCTACGAGAAAGAAACGTAAACAAGGCCGAGAAGTAAAAAAAAAAAAAAAAATATGCAAACTTAAATTAAAAAATAGTTAAAGGGAGATGGGCGCACTATACATTAAATGTAAATCGATATAATTATTTCCTAAATTGTGTTTGTTTTTTATTTTTTCATATTGCCGTGCCTCATTTTTGTGTGAATGTCTTCATCATAACTCCAATAAATTTGCAGTGCATATACATTTATAGTATAAATTGTTAAATTGATGTGTTTGTCAGTTAAATTGTATCAGTGATCATTCACTAATTATGTACTGGATATTTAGTAGTTGCAGTAATTTGAAAACATGTATATTTGTGTATTACTAGTATGTAATAAAAATACGTAAGATTATGCCAAAGACTTGTCTCATTTTTATGTAAGATGTCGATTTTTTTTTAAATTTCGCCATGAAATAATTTATCGTCACTTCAGCAGCTAAACATTTTCTCACCACATGTGTTTATAAGGAATACGTAGAAGATGTATTGTCCTTGGAAGCAAGGTTTATTAATATGTATTTATTAGAAAAAATACGCAGAATACGCATAGTTATGCACACCAAAAAAAAAAAAGCATCACAGGAGCGAAATTTGTGGACAATTCTCGAGTATTGTTTTCAGAAACCGTCCATAATCAATTATAATCAGTGTCGATTGTTTATTGCTCTGATGTACTAGTATTTACTTATTCTAGAACATTTCTTCATTAGCAAGTAATTTAGACCATCGTAGTTGCTATTTTACATAGACATTGCATGTATTAAGGGTATGACCTTATTCTTATTTCAAGCAAGCATTTAAAATTCAAATATAATGACATTATATTAGGAAGTGTTTAACATTCCTGTGATAAAAACATGTCATAATAAAAAAATCGATGAAATCAAGGTCATAAGATATTTCTTCATAATTCGCTTAGTGTCAATATAGAAACGAGTTATAAAGCCTATTTTTATTATTATTATCATTATTTTTTTTATTTATTTATTTATTTATTCATTCATTCTTTTGGGGGGAGGGTTATTATAATATTAGCTCTCCATCCAAGCTTCCGTGTGTTAACATAAACAAGGAATAAACAACCCAATTAGATTTTGTTTGCAGTGTGACAACTATTGTTCTGTGGATATTTACTTGCTGTTAGTTGCTTTTGTTTTATTCTGATATTATTTTGCACTAGAAACGACGCCATATGCATGTACTTTTATTCGTTAGATACGACCATGATCATTGTCCTCATTACTGAAATTAAAGTTTATGGTATATGTATAAATGTTTTTAAACAAACAACATCTGGTGTGTTTTTTGTTTGTTTGTTGTTTTTATTTTCATTTTGAGCTTTTCGGGACAAATAAAACTGGCCTCGTGTAAGGAGAATTAAAAGTGTTCTTAAAGTGATGGTGCGCCTTACGACAAAGCATTATAAAGCAGACTTATATGTTTTGCATGTAAACATGTGATGAGTTCAAAGTGAGAAAATCAGCGGGACTGACGTGAACAGAGAAATAGAGAGAAAAGAATAAGAAACAGAGTGGATGATGGGGACAAGAGAATGGAATAATAGAAGGAAGAAAAAACAAAGGGGAGGGTGGAGTAATAATAGAAAACAAGACTGTAAACGTGAGGCATATAATAAAATCAGGGAGAAAGTATAGGCTAAGGTATGAGAGAAAAATGGATACAAAGACAAAATAGTAATTGAAATAGATATTTAACGGAAATAAAAAATTGTTAGATATCACATGAATTGTTATCCTTTTGATAAAACCCACATGCATTTATGATACATTCAATTTCATATGCTTAATTGTAGGTCCATATGCCTTTAAAAAAAAATGGACATGGACCTTCTTTTCATTAATTTTCAGAGGGCTTCACAGTCGCTTGAAAATAGTGCATGAAAGAGGAAATATGAGATAAAGTCATTTTGAATAAATTAGGCACATTACAGGTTGTTCAAGATAAAGCGGAACTCGAAAGGACAGTCGTTTTTACTTCGGGACTGCAAGAAAATAATGAAAAATTAAATGCACCATTTTAATGTTCAATCTATCTTTCTGATGACACCATATATAATTTGAAGGAGCCACGTATTCGTGAAGTGCTTGAACTGTAAAAATAAGATTGCGCAGATGTGGTTAAGATTCTCAAAGATGCATCTGCTTACCGAATAAAGGGATATTTCATCAGCATTTTTATATCAAATTACATGACGTTTTGCTCATCTGTGCTCGGTTTCGTATTATATTAGGTTTCAAAAGACAGTAGAAAATATGAACTTTAACAGGATGCACTAACATTTTCTTAATTGCTCTCTTTCACCAACACATATCAAGCACCTAGGTTTCTCTTTTTCTGGGAGTCACTATACAGTTGAGGCCAGAAGTTTACATACACCTAGAAAATTCAATGGAAATTGAACACTTGCCAAACATCATAAAAATTACTATATGTAAAGAAATATCTGTGCTATAATGAACAATTTGGTATCAAACGAATGAGGATGTCATCTTCTTTCACCACACTGGTTTGCCACCAAGAGCTGATGAATATTTAGGTGTCAATTTTTTGCCAAAATCTTCACATTTTACACAAACTTTTTCAAAAATCTCAACCAAAACATTTCATAAATCACATAAATCACAACCTACATGTACCAACAGGAATAGATCTGATCCAGATCAAGAATCGGCCATTGTGAACATCGTAGAGAGAGTAGAGAAGGACATGATTCAGAAAATGGATAAAGTAGTGGAGAAGATGCAAAACAAAATGTCCACATTTCTTGCAGAAAATGAATTGAAAATGGAAAGAATTTCACAGTCAAAGTCCCATGTGACCTATGCTCAGGTCACGAAAGGCAGAGGGTCTGAGTCCTACAGCGTTGATGACAGTCCAACTGAAGCTGGTCCACAACCCAAGTCAGTCGAGACACAACATTAAAGAGGATTGGTGAATGCAATAACCAGATCAGTCGATGAGCTCGCAGAAAGAGAGAAGAGAAAAAACAACATTTGTTATTATGGTATCCCAGAACCAGACAGCAATGTACGTGACAAAAGACAGCAGGATGATGTAGCTGCTGTCAGAGAAGTTCTCCAACTCTGGAGTTAATGTAGTGGATGTGATCATCTCCAAAGTCAGAAGACTAGGAAGATACTCACCAGATGGAAATCCAAGAGTCCTTCTTGTTGAACTTGCAGATGACTCCATTCAAAGCAAGAAAAGGGAAATTTTCAAATGCAAAACATCTCCGAAAGTCTGAAAGATGGAGAAATACATACATACCCCAGACTTGACATTGCAACAGCGGGAAGAGAGAAAGAATCTGAGAGAAGAACTGCGTAGGAGGAAAGACCAAGGAGAAACGGATCTGAGGATCTACAGGGGAAGGATTACAAAGACAGCACCAAGAGTCGCGAAGCAACCTAAGCGCCAAAATCTTACAAAAACCATGTGACAATGATGAAACCGAGATGAAGGAAAATCAACCAAGTGGCTCGGATGTTCAGGAATGTAGAGAGGAGGATAGAAGAGAAACAATTCAAAATGTAACTATCAGAGACAGCACCTCATCTGGAGAAGAGAGCGACTCAGAGGCTGATGAGGACTGTCCGTCTGACCAATGACTACATTCAAAGTTTTTGTACAGCAAAGTGGATTCACTAATGAATAAGAGAAATGAATTAATAAGCAGGATTGAAATAGAAAAACCAGCTATCATCGCCTTGACAGAGATTTACCCAAAATTTCTCGAACACAAGTGGAGGACATCGAGTTTGTCATTCCTGGTTACGACATGTTTCTATCAGATTTGAACATACGCCGAAGAGGAGTGATTATTTATATAATAAGAGAGCTTGAAGCTAAAGAAGTTCTTTTAGAAGCAAATATATACATTGAAAGTGTGTGGTGTAGTATCTCGTCTCCTTTGTGTAAACACAGTACACTGATTGGCTGTGTATATCGTAGCCCAAATAGCCAAGCAGAGAACAATGAAGGATTACTTAGATTATTTAGAGAAATGAAGGACTCAACTTTACTCACACAAT
This sequence comes from Paracentrotus lividus, assembly GCA_940671915.1. Lineage (NCBI taxonomy): Eukaryota > Metazoa > Echinodermata > Echinoidea > Camarodonta > Echinidae > Paracentrotus > Paracentrotus lividus. The sequence continues at coordinate 24,062,407 of CALNVZ010000174.1, forward strand.
CATCGTGGGTGACTTCAACTTTCCACAAATCTATGGGACCCACCAGAAACTTCTGACCCTTGGAGAGTATGAGCTTCAGATTTCTAGACTGCATTCAGGACATGTATCTTAGTCAGCTTGTTGTCGAACCAACTAGACTACGAGAAGGTCATCAAGTAATGTTTTAGACCTGATCTTATCGAATCAACCGGACATGATAAATGATATAACAATTCTTGGCACCTCTAGGTAAAGTGACCACCTACTCTTGTCATTTGAACTAGGTCTATCACCCGCTTTTAACAACAGCTTGTCAACACGTTTTGCATATTACAAAGGAGATTATGAGCGTATTAGGCAATATATTGAAGAAAGTGACATATTTGAGATAATCTATGACCAGGAAGGTGTAGAAGCGAAATATGAATCTTTCACGAACGTAATTGAATCTCTCACACAAAGATTTGTTCCTGTAGTTCCAGCAAATACTAAACCAAGACCATTATGGATGAATGCAGAAGTGAGAAAAGTTATAAAGAGAAACACAAAGCATGGAATAATTACCAGAGTGATCGACGAAAGAAAAGGAGTACCACTGTATCCAGACTGTCATACAATAGGAAGAGAAATGATGCTACAAGAAATGATTAATAAAGCAAATTTGACTTGAAAGAAAACTCTCAAGAAATCAAGCTGAACACAAAGAGTTTTTGGAGATATGTAAGCAGTAAGACAAAATCCAAGACAGGTCTAGCAGCCTTACGGAAAGAGGATGGTTCGTTTGCTGAAAGTAAGGAGGAAAAAGCGGAAGTCTTGAACAGGTACTCAGCTCAGTATTCACTATTGAAAACAGAGAAGAAATTCCTGACTTCAATAATAGACAGTTTGTTCCCCTGTGGTGGACACCCAGATAGATGCTGCAGCAGTATTGAAAATACTTAAAAGCTGGATCAATCAAAATCTCCAGGACCTGATGGAATACATGTGAGAATACTTAAGGAAGTGCAAGAAAGTGTTGCTCCAGTGCTGGCGGCGATATACTTCTCGACCTCCTAAACAACGGAAAAATACCAGAAGCATGGAGAACTGCAAATGTAGTCCCTATATACAAAAAGGGACCAAAGTTTGATCCTGGGAATTATCGACCAGTAAGTCTCACAAGCTCTGTTGTAAAATCATGGAAACACTACTCAGAGACTCCATTACTAATCACTTGGAAACAAACAATCTCCTAACTCCTCACCAACATGGCTTCAGGAAAGGGAGGTCCTGTTGCACTCAGCTTCTTGAAGTGATGAATGACTGGAGTACTGCCATAGATGATAGAGAAATTGTAGACTGCATATACCTCGATTACCGCAAAAGCGTTTGACAGCGTACCGCATGAAAGACTACTTAAGAAAATACAGGCTTACGGTATCCAAGGAAAACCTGTTAAAGTGGACTCGAGACTTTCTCACGAATCGCAAACAACGAGTGTCGTGGATGGAGTCCTCTCAGGGGAAAGCATAGTAACCAGTTGGTATTCCTCAGGGAAGTGTCCTTGGACCGATACTGTTTGTCATTTTCATTAATGACTTACCTGACGTGACAACAATAAACTCCAGAGTCAAGCTGTTTGCCGATGATACTAAACTCTATACAGCTCGACATAGAGAAGAAGACAATTCATCTCTTCAAGAGGACTTGTACAGAGTAACATCCTGGGCTGCGGAATGGCAGTTATCATTTAACCAGAAGAAATGTAAAGTAATGTCCATAGGAAGTAAAAAACCCTGGACTACCGTACAGATTGAAGCCTGATGATCCATCAGTAGTCCTGAAAGTACCAGATGAAAACGATCTGGGAGTGACATTGATAACAAACTGAAATTCTCTCTTCATGTCGACAGAATATGTGCTAAGGCAAACCGTCTCATAGGAATGATAAAAAGGACTCTTCTCAAATCTAGATGAGCAAGGTTTAAGACTGCTGTACAAGTCTGTAATACGTCCTTCCTTGGAGTACTGTAGTACTGTATGGCATCCATACCTCAAGAAAGATATGATCAAACTGGAAAGAGTGCAGCGTAGAGCGACCAAATGTGATACCTAGACTCAAGAACCTAAGCTATCCGGAACGCTTGAGGAAATTAAACCTCCGACTCTATGTTACAGAAGGCACCGAGCGGACATGATTCAGACGTTCAAGATCATGTGTGGATTCGATGACATGGTCAGCTCGGACTTCTTCAGGAGCGGGAACACTCCAGGACAAGAGGCCATTCAAGAAAGATGAGGAAGCTCCGTACCCACACTAGAATAAGACAAAAAGAATTTTCCCAACGGGTTGTAAATTTGTGGAATAATCTTCCATCATATGTTGTAGAAGTGATAGTGTCAACTCATTTAAATCAAACTAGAAAAGGCATGGAGAGACAAGTTTGATTGTTCAGACCTGATGTCAACTTCACTTGAACCTTATTTTTCTTTCGATACACATGTGACAACAGTTACAAGAGTAACACCATATTTTTGCAGTGCATAAAATTTATAAGAAGATGCAGAGGGGCAAATAAGTTTTGTATACTTCAAGCCACATCAAGGTAAAAAAAAAAAAAAAAATATTTGAGCTCGTTATTTTTTAACACAAACATTTCAAATTACATTTTTTTCCTGTTTGATGGTGACATATGATGATAAAAATGTAACATCGTTCAAAGATTTGACATAATATATTGCTATCAAACGACGTTTGCAAATATTATGACTAACAAATTTGGCACAAATATATCTTGTTTTGTACAAACCGAATTCGACTAAAAATGTACTATAGTCATCCCATTCATGTGAAAGTGCTTGATAATCCATTTTATTTGATACCAAATTTGTCATGGTAGTGCTAATATTTCTGAAGATACAGGCAAATTTTATGATGGTTGGCAAGTGTACAATTTTCATTGAATTCCCTGGGTGTATGTAAACTTCTGGCCTCAACTGTACATGTACTGGTATTGTCACTCCCTTAAAATCCACACGCAACCATTCAAATCCCAATTAATAAAAGCACAGGCTTATTTGACGGAAGCTAACCAAAAACCTCATACATGTATTTACAAGTAAACCTACAAACAACTCATCTCTTGCAACCATGAACTCACATGCTATCATCCCTCAAGTTATCGGAATTATTTGTTGCCATCATTGGGGGAAAAAATGATTTCCAATGTCCTGTGTACTCAAATACTCATGCACCAAACTATTGTAGTCCATTCCAGTTAAAACAAGGTGTTCTGACCAAGACCCCGTTATAATGAAATCTTGTTTAAATACAGAAATATGTGTGCTCGCGATTGAAATTGGGACTGCGAGATTTGCCTCGTTCTAAGTGGAAACTCATTATAACGAGACTTGGTATAGCAAGGTTCCTTACAAGGTTTCATTTTGCTGGTTCCAGCTCTTTAACTTTGTATTGCTTTTATTTTCCCCTGATATAACGAGATTCCCGATATAACAAGGTAACTTCTATGGTCCTAAGGACAGTTTCCACTGTAGGCCTAATGCAATTTTGTTGGATCCGTGCTTGTTATTTCGGGAGTGGACTGACATAGAATAATTCTCTCTCACCAAACTATGGTCTCTCCGTTTACCTCTCTAAAATTTCTAAATCAGTATCTTCTTTCTACTTACTCTCCCCTACTATGACAAAAGGAAGCAAGTAACAAAAGTGACATTTCCTGTAAAAGAGCAAAATATACCCGTCAATTATAATGATGTCAATGTAATCTCACGATGCCTTACCTTAAATATCTCTAAGCAGAATAAACGTTTACTATCTAAAATTTGGCCAGCATGAATATGGCACTAAATGAAATATTCAAAACATCAAAAACTCAAAATTGATAGATATGTCAATGGCTTCCTTTGGTCAAAGTAGGGCAGTACTGGGGGCATTTCATCAAAGGACTTGTGGGACATTTTATCCGACAAATTTGCTCTCAGCCAATCAGATGCAAGCATTTCAGAAGCTTATCACACTTTGTCGGATAAAACGTCCGACAAGTCCTTTCATGAAATGCCCTCCAGATGTCACCGTATCCCTCTATCAAAATAATATTTAAAAAAAGTTCTGAACATTAAATCATATTTTCTTTTCATTTTATTTCAAGCATTTTCCAACAATGCTCAAATTTTTCTGTAAAGGAAATAAAACGATAGTATACACCATTGTCATTTGTTTCTCTTGATATCCCCAAATAATATGGATTTTCTAAAAATAAGTACCCTTTCGGATTTTGGTTTAAAGTAAACTGATAGTAATGTATTTTACACCATAGCCATGCAATATAAAGGTACAACTTAGTCTAAACAATATACAAGAAAGGGGGGATTTTTTGTTTTTGTTTGTTTCTTGTTGTTGTTGTTTGTTTTTTTTTGTTACCAACGAATAATTTAAAATAAATTACTTATGAAAAGATTTGTCTCAATTTTTTTTTTTTTTTTATGTTTTGGGTAAAGAAAGCACGGCACAAAGTTTGCAAAATAGCTTGGACTTTGCCGAGATGTATCAAATTGAACCATTTTTCTTGCAAATTTATGTTAATGGTAAAGCTTGTGTTGGTAAGACAGTCATCCCTCATGTTTGCACCTCAGAACATAAACTATATACAATCTGCTGAAATAGTCAAGTAAGTACATGTATACAAGTATATAATATCGAATTTCAAATCAATATTGAAATAAGTAGATGAATTGATTATTGAGCATCACATATAATCTTGAGATTCATGCATATGAATTCTGAAAATTATTCAGGATATTCCCTGAAAACAAGATCATCACTGAGCTACCACAAACATGTGGAGACAAACAACAACATCTGCATAAACAGTTTGAAATGAATGTCAAAGTATTTCAATATCTACACAAATGGAATTTGGAGTTAGTGGCATGGGCTGCGGAGCATTTTTGAAAGAGGGGCTCAGCCAAAAGTGGATGGGGGAAGGGGGCTGAACAGACTAAAAATCACAAGTAGATGAGATGTTTTTTTACACGTTTACTGAAAAAAAATGTGGAGGCTCAAGATATAATCATACATGTGGTAATCATATGTCTAAATCAATTTAAGCATTCTAGTGCCCTGTAAACTGAAGCTTTTGATTGTTAGATACAATAACCAAAAGTCTTGTTTTTACAAAATACTGGTGTTTAAAATCACATTTTTAAGATGCTAATAATCATATCCTCTGCCGACCATAAGGTCAACAACAAAAGATAACACTGTTCTGGCTCTCAACAGTCGATGCACTTCCAAAAGTACACTCAAGAATACTATCGTCAACAATATATGGACATATTCAATACTTGTAATATGTATTTCATCAAGCAAAAAAAATATTACGTTAAGATACGCTGCGTGTAGTATAATACCCAGTGATAATACCTAATGGACATTCTCCTGAAATACTATTTCCTCAATTTATGATATCGTACAGTGACTTCTTGGTCTCATCTCAACATTTAACCCTTTTCAGAGATATGACAAAGTTGGTATTCTGAAGACTCTTTCGTCATAACTTTTGTGTTTTCTCTTAGTGCCCACAAAAAAATATAGTTTCATAAACGCACATGACAAAAGCATGCAACAACAGTAAAAAAGGAAAAGAGAACTTGTAAACTTATAAGTTTTGTATTATCATTTAGTTACATATCCCGGTACCATGGCAACTTATTTTCAAGAACAAAACTGTATTACAGTATATTAGTTTCACTCGTCATTGATGACAGAATTTAAAAAAAATAAAAAATAAAAAATCTTAACGCTACTATAATCTGGGTCCTACATGTTAATTTATTTTATTTTATTTTTTTTCTCTCTTTTCTAAAATTCTTCCCATCTATCGGTCTCTTTATTTCTATTCTTCTTTTTGTATAATAAGGTGCATTAATACATTAGGTCACGCAATGGTGGCTACTGTATCACGCACTTTCCTACATGTCCTCTAGCTTCCCAATTGGTTTAAAGGTGGATCACAGCGGGTATGAGAGGACAAAAGTTACGACAAAAGACATGACAGTTTTCCAGAATACCACCTCTGGATATAAATACTCCTCTGCCTTTATAGAAATATTTTAAATAACATTTTGAGTAATGATGAATGTTGATATTCTAAATATACATGCATACAAATATTTGTTTTTTATTTTGGTAATGCAATTTGCCTACTCACAGAAAACTCATATTCCCCCTCCGTTTCTATCTCTCTCTTTCCTCCCTTTCCATCTCTCTCTTTTCTCTCTCCCTCTCTCTTTGTATAGTGCTCATTCACTCACTATCTCTTTACCTCTCTCTTAATTCCACCTTCAGCATCATTCAATCATTGTTGATGATTAAACATCTATATGTACAAGGATACTGATTACACAGCATCATTTCAATATACACCAAGAAAAATTGGAAAATATTTTCATTACATGAATAAATTGCATTTACACTGCATCATTACGATAATGTGCATGAATTACAATACCAATTTCCTTACCTGTGTTAAGATATCTCTATCCTTATAAACATGTATTTGACACAATTTTTGAGAGGACAAAACTTAGATAGATGTTACATGTTCCTACAGGACATCAGAAGTTAATTCAGTATGATTAGGTATTGAGACTCCATTATACTTGCAACTATGGTCTTGTACCAATCTATTACTTGCTGTCCTCATCCTCTCTCTCTCTCTCTCTCTCTCTCTCTCTCTCTCTCTCTCTCTCTCACTCTCACTCTCTTAAGGTTACAACATATATACCTCTCTCTATCAACCCCTCTCACATGTCTCTCCCTTCACCTATTTCTGTCCCTCTCTCTTCCCCTCTCTTTATCGCTCTCTCTTCTATCTCTTCTATCTCCATCTCTTCATTGCGTATTCCCTCGCTATGCTTCTCAAGAGATTCTCCAGGAAGTCATCAGTTCTTTTAAGGATGAACTCCTTCTGGACCAAGTTGTGAACAATATACTAATACCTATACTGAGAAGGTGGAGGTATCTACTCCTTGATTCTTCATTTTCGGACCTTGGATCTTCCAGTCCTCTTTAAGATGCACTCCTGGAGGACCAAGTTGTGGAGACTATACTAATACCTATACTGAGAAGGTGGAGACCTGGATCTTGACCTACTCCTGGATCCTTCATACCTGGACCTGGAGGGAGGGGAATGATGGTAACCTACAAAGACAGGGTGGAAAAAAAGATGAAAAAAATAAAGGATGTTAAAATCAGCTTTTGCGCTACAGATGGGACATATGATAATTGGATTTGTATGGCATCTTTTACATGTGACACAAGGTGATGTACCCCCAAACAGTCTAGATACATGTGAAAAGCCATGTAGACTTATAAATATGTCTTTGATAGATTAAAGTGAAACTTGTTTAAAAAGTCGATTGAAGCCAGAACACAATCTTTAAACCACATAGATTTCTTTCACTAAACCCGTCTCTTTTAAAAGGCTTTTGATAGAGGTATCATTTTCAATGACCTGAAAACACTAGGTTTTTGCTAGATCTAGTGTTTAATGAACATGAACTGAAAATAAGAGGGATTCTTTTCTTTTTTTAAATGCAAAAAGGGTATAGATTAAAATGATAGTAAGCTGGAAAATGTTCAAATCAAGGACTTCTCTTCTTTATTTCTTCACCTCACCTTTGAATGAATGGAAAATAAAACATTTATTGTTTCAATGTAAAATGTATGAAACTAACTCTGCCATGTACTTTCTTTATTGAAATTATATAATTTCCCCAAGTAACCATAAATTTTATTCCTTCACTGAAAACAAAAGACAGGTGAACTTTATATGTCATCTGAACTCTTTAATGTGAGAATATCACAGTAGGTCTGCTCCTAAGCCACATGTGCTCTCAGCTTCAAGTTCTATCTGAGGGATTAACCCATTCAGGATAAAAGAGCACCAAATATTTCTCGCACCCTGTGATCTCCTTGATTAAAGATTACTGTTTTCTACCACTGAATCACATGAAGTACTTAATAAATCACTTGATCGGTTTGGTTCTACTATGATAATTATGCATGGAGTAGACTTCTTTCCGCATATTATTTAACAAAAAAACATATTTAAAAAAGGTCTGCCAGACCATACACCTGAGAATGGTGAGACAGTAGCTGCAGAAATTTCAACAAATTCAGAATTCTTTTCTTTTATGAAGTGTGAATTATTTGTTGATATAAAACATCTCCTTCATTGATTATTAATCAATATTATGAAGAAGATATGTTTTTTTTTTTTTTAAGCTTCACCACCTTTACAAGATCTTTCTAGATATCGAACACAACTGTAGACTTTGAAATACTTCAAACTCTGAATGTTCCTTATCAGGGTTAAACAAAAAGTTAACAAATCTAACAATTTTAGGGTGTGGGTTTACATTTATGATTTTTTATTTATTTATTTTTTCTTTTTAAAGTAAAATGCATATCTACTACAACGCTACTCTCATCGGCCTTCTTTCTTTTTCTTTTGCAAGACGTTGTGTTTCCAAAAGTGAATGGAAATATGAAAAAAGACAAGTGGCCCTACTGCGTCTTGGTGGTGGGGAATAAGAACGACTCCTGGATCTTGAGCGTGATTTGGAACGTCTCCAACCACGCTCCTCTCTGTCCTTTTCTCTCTTTTCTCGTTCCCTCATCCTCATCTTCCTTGCTTGTTCTCTCAGTTCATTGTCTCGGTCCTGCAGAGTAATCGATACAACAAAAGATGGTTTAATATTGCAATATCACTACTGCCTATTTTTCTCAGAATTTTTCTTGACATAAGAAAGGCTATAGTCACACAAAAAATCAGTATTTTACATTGTAATTTTAACTTTCGCAACTTTTGCAACCGGTAGGCAAGTGTGAAGCAAAAACAAATCTTTACTATTTTGTAACTCTAAATAACTCATACAGACACATCATGAAGCACACAACCCTAAAAAAGAAAAGTCTGCATTTTGGAGTAAACAATTTTCAGAGTTGAGTGATGAATTTCTTGTAATCAATTACGAGTGTGTGTTGGATTGAATCAATTGTGAATATCATTGCTAAGACCTCAACATTTCTAGTGTCGGACAACACAAACAAACACCGGCTTATTTTGTCCTACATGTAATTTTACTTTCAAACTTAAAAGCTAATTACAGAATATTGATTATTTATTTACTATTTTTATTTATATTTTTCCTTGTGGTCATTTACCTTTACAGACTGTATCAACTTATTGAAAATAATTTTTAAAAAAGGGGCCTACCTCTTGTTCTAGAATCTTGGTATTTTTCTTCTTGTACTCTTTGATCTTATCTGCTTTATCTGTATGGGAAAGGGGATAAAGACAAATATTAGACATTGTATGAAGAAGTCCACAACAAACATATTAAGTGCACTTTTAACATCTCTTTGCATGGTACACCAAGCCAAAGGATAGGGACTTGCAATTGAAAATGGAGCATTTATCTTGGATTCATGAATCCGCAATCAGTGTTAGTTAAATTTTAAAGCCATAAATCATCATAATCAATGTCAAATTCAATTCTTACGATGAGCAGCAGAACAGTTTTAGAATGCAATTTAAAACCCTTCAATCCTTTATTAGTACATAACTAAGAATAATTTTGTTTTTCTATTATTGTTTCTATGGTATTGACTATTTGTATTGGTTCTTTTGTGCAGCGAACATTGCACTACACCATGTATCTGTTGTCTATTAGCAAAACAAAATTAGTAAGATTTATTTAAAGTGCCAATTTATAGCAGCAGAACAATTGTTTTGTTTTTTCTTTCTTTCTTTTTTTTTTTTTTTTTTGGGGGGGCAATTCCATAGGTTGGTGGACATGAGCTTAAAAATTCAAATTCAATATTTTTTGAATTTTTAAATACTTTTAGTCCTTCATACATGATAGTTTCAGGAACAAAAAATTAAAGTTTATTTTCTCATATACTTTGGAAAAAAATGGTCGAAAGTTGTGTCTTCCATTCTGTACCAAAATACAAGAAAATAGTAAAAAATGAAATATGCCTTATTACCATTTTGTTATTGCAACATCATACCACTTTATATATTTCTGAAGTTTAGAAGAGTCAAATTACTTAAAATACACAACAGCTTTTCAAGAAAATTGTAGTACTCATTCAAAAGAAATATGTAAACCGCTCAGGTGATGTAACGTGAGTACCAAAAAAACTGACTTTGTTTTCTGAGAGAAAAATTCTTCACAGTTAATTGGTGGGACTTTAAAATTCTCTTCCTTCAAACAATATTTGACACAGTGATGACTATCAAAATCATAAAAAAAAATACCCATTTTAATAAAAAATGATAAAGAAAACTGTAACGTGAGTAACCGTGTAACGTGAGTAACCATCATGTAAGGTGAGTAACCAGTAAAAATTATGAAGTTAGGTAACATTTTCTGTGGGATGTCAAGTTTTTAAGTCTCATGTGAGTTGTGAAGTTATTTTTGTTTAATTAAAAGCAAAATGAGGGTACACCTCTTTGATGTGACTCTTTTTCATCAAAATATTCAGTCGTCATACATCACACAAACAATTGAATAGAAGTATTCACAATGCGAGAGTGCATTAGTAAGACTCAAAGTTTAGATAAACCAAACTTTAAAGAGTGTTCGACAATACATTGAATGCCCTTAACCCGTGAACTGCTGAGGGTTTTTTTTAGTTTTTTGGGGATTCTAGAGCCCATAATTTGAAATATTCAGCAAAAATATGATTTTCATATTCATATATTGAATTATAATCATATTATTTTCATATGTATTGAATTTTGATTTTGAAATAGTTTTGCGAGTTTTTTTTTTCCGAAATTTTGAGGAACATTTTGGACGTTTCAAGATGAAAATTTATCATCTGAAAAAGTCATATTTTCAAAAAATTATAATTATTATATTTTCAATATTCAAACATATTTAGTTATCTCAATTTATGATCTAATCTTTGTAGAAGATATATATAGGAACCTAAAAATGAAACTTTTGTTTTATCTCATTTAGTTTTTTAAATATTTGCGTCATAAGCCATGAATTTCAAAATGTCCGCGTAGTCCGAAATGTGCATAATTTAGCGATATTTTGCACAATTTTGCCATTTTTAGCCGTATTTTTGTTATAAAATCTCACATAATCATCCAATTTCAAATTTATATTGTTTATATCTTCAAATTAAATATGTTTCATCATTTCATCATAGTTTAGGTGCCTAATTAGTCCTCAATTAAAGAAAAACATGGAAATGGGCCACTTTTCTGCCCTTAGCAGTGTACGGGTTAAAGTTGATTACATGTATACCACTGTGCATCAAAAAGCAGGGAGGTAAAGAAGAAAGGCCATCCCACACACATTATGAAATTTTAGTGACTTTTATGTTGTTGACCATACATGGACAAAATGAAAACGTGAGTACCGTAACGTGAGTATATCACTTCATCTGCACCCCTAAGAAAACCATGTGTTCTTTATTTTTTAATTATATACAAATTTGTCTCCCTAATACTTCTTTGAAATGGATATAATCAACTTCCATAAAAGCCTTGTATGAGGACACTTTTCACTGATGTCGCTTTTCATTTTATGCATGTCCAATCATGTTACGTGAGTAACAGACACATTTTAAAGATTTGCCAGGAGCATAATAAAATTTCTCAAGTTTTTGTTTTATACAAAGGATAGTCAGACTGTGTACTTTGTTGTGATAAAAGATGTTTACTCCTATCAATAATAATGGAGTTACAGCTCCAAGTATGAGTCAAGGTGTCTCCAAATGTAACGTGAGTAACCATGGAAAGCCCCGGGGGAAGATTTGTTTTGTTTGTGTTGTTGTTTTTATTTTTTTTGCTTTTTTTTTTTTTTTTGCTTTTTTTTTTTGAGGGGGGGTTCTACTGGATACTTTTGGTGAGTCGAGTCAAATCATTAAATTTGCATAAATGTATAATTCATGTATTAATGCTTCATACTGCCTTAAGAATAAAAATACAAGGCAATTCACTTGTCCCAATTCCAAAAAATGCACATGAATCTACATGCATATGTGTTTTTCATAACAAGATTTCATTTCAACAAGGTAATAAGTTTGGTCCAGAGCATCTTCTTATAATGGGAGTGGAATGTTAATATACGGTTGGGTCTGTCTAAAGGACAGTTAGAGGGAGACATAGAAAGAGGTCATTCTAGGCAGGTGGTCTTCATATACAGGTTCCTGTCAACACATATCAATGAGAAACACTGTGGCAGGTCATATTTCTTAATACAGGTTTGTCACACAAGCAGGATAGACTGTCATACATTGTGAAAAAAATGAGCTTGAGCAATTAACAAGTATATTTGTCAATGGTGGTTAGCTATTGGAACAGTCAGATTATATGTGAATGTGCTTTTCACTAAAATGACTAAAACTCTAGTGCTAGGACATTTACAGTAGGGTAACTTATACCTAGTATACATCCATCATCTATTTTGTAGCATACAAAAATGTCTAGACATTCCCTTTTCATAAACACAATACTTTATTACAATATCTATATCATACATGTATTTGAAAGACAGAGGGATATAGTCAAGAAAGCAAGAGAAATGGACGAAGAGAGAGGTAGGGGAAAGCAAAAGGTGACATATTTTCATTATTCATATGTGAATGTTTTATATTTCAGTGCAGCATTCAACAAGAAAAGAGAGCATGAGAGCATGACATACTTAATATAATGTTCCATTCTAATAATCAAGACACTTTATCTATATGCATTAGCAATACAACATGACAGTAAACAACAAGCCTTCATGAATTATTTTTTTAAAAAGACCAATATACAGTAACAGAATAACAGAGTGGTTATGTGGTATAAGAGATTAAAAAATAAAACCTAGGGATAGATGAGAACATATAAAGAAAGAACATATAACTGGTTAAGTGGTATAAGAGATTAAAATATAAAACCTAGGGATAGATGAGAACATATAAAGAAAGAACATATTTTTGAACGAAGGTAGATAAGCCACGCAAAAGAAAAAAGGAAAATAACTAGAAGATAAAAAGAAAGAGGGAACAGGAGACAGAAAGGAGAGAAAAGTGCACATAACCAGCAAGCTAAAATGAATGATATACTAGTCTGGGGAATAGAAGAGTGGAGAATAGAATTCAAAGAACATAAAAGAGAGAGAGAGATAAAATACATACATAAAGAAAAAGAGAGATAGAGAAAGAGAGAAAGAGAGATAGAGAAAGAGAGAGTAGGGATTAGACAAACACATTACACCATACATCGACATGTACACAGACTAATACAAGGAGGCAGTAAATGTATCAATGAACATGCTAATAAGATTAAACCAATTCCTGCGTTCCTTCATACAAACCAAAATCGAAGCTTGTTTTCTGCGGATAATGGGTAGTAGTAGATCAGGAGGTGATTGCAAACTATAATATTCTAATTACTTACGTTGTTTGTTTAGAGCCTTCTGCATTTTCAGTTTCAGTTTCTCACGCTGAGTCAGTTTGGGCTGTGGAATGCACCAACATAGGTTAATACAACATATTCTATTTCAAAACTCTCAGAAAAATAAATTATATCCATTTCACAAAACTATAATTCATTCTCACCTTTATGTGGTAGGATATTACTATTTTGGATGACGCAAATAAGCAATATAATCATGAAGTCGGTATTAAATAACTTTTTTACCTCAACATTATGGTTTCTTAGGTAAAAATCAAGGTACTTATATGTATGACATGCAACCATTAATATTCTGGTAAACATGATTATAAATGCTTACCTACAACAGATCTGTTTTATTTCATGTTTCAGGATATATCACTAATAATCAGTACTCTTATAAACAGTTCCCAAACATTATATTGCTTCATAGACAATAGAAACAAATTCTCAACACTAGCCTTCAAAAAAACTGTCTATTAAATCTGATGCATTTGGAAACTAAAGGTTGAAGCATGATTAGAACCTGCACCTTTGTACATAGACAAATTCAGGCTCCATTTCATGGAATTGACCCCTCTACATGCCCGCCATATATAGCTGGGGGGCTTCCAATGGGTTTGCATTGAGCCAGGTGTGCGTAAATCAGCGCGTATGTACACTTTCCATTGTTGCGCATACTGGAAGCCCCCCAGCTATGGCTGCCACAAGACAAACATCACACAAACCGAATTCATCTATAAGTACCCCAATGTTCTACATGTCAAGTTTTTCAAGCCCCATGTTGGTAACCTCATTGTTTATCACAAATAAGAAAGAAATATTGGGTGGAGGATTTTGAACTGTACTGTGCTACTCATTGGGGCTACTCATCCATTGCAAGCATTTTACTTATGTGTTAATTTTTTTAAAGTCATAAACTTGACAACACTGAATTTTGACGCTCATTGTTTCACTTTCTAATACAAAGAAATGTAGTTCTACAATAAAAAACTGATAAATGGATATCTTGAAAAGTTGAATGATGACAACATTCATGAAATGCTGATTATATCGTAATCTGTTTAATTTTTTTTTTTTTTTTTTTTTATTCCAAAGAACATGCAGACAGTTGTCAGAAATAGATTAAAACACAAGTTAATGTTCTTTGTGATATAGTATGAAAATATAGGAGCCTAAAATCAAAAACATGTAAATTTTCATTCATTACATTTTGTCCATGAGGTACTAGTACAAGGTCAAGACAGGTCACTTGAGAAAACATTTTGATTTACATTAGGAATTGACTTCATAATCTGTTATCTTTTTATTTTTTGCACATTTAGTTCAAATGCAGTAAATTTCTGATATCAGGACTAACACAAAATCTATAAGAATAATTGCGGTTTGCTGAATACTCCTTTTCATAATTCTGGAATGTATTGCGATGGAGCATTTAGTTAGTCATTAAATAAATATCTTTGATGAGGTGAAAATATAAACTACATGTACTGACTTTGTTGGGTGTGGCAGCTGCTTTAGCAACAGTTTTCTCTACAGCTTCTTTCCTGCAATAAAAGAAAAGAAGCGATATCATTAGAAAAAGGCACAAATATTATCATACAACAAATTTGTTCCCCTATTACTTGTACCTTTCTGGTTACAAGGTATAAATTGTCTACTTTACAGTTTTACTATCACAATCATAGGATTCAACTCAACCCCTGTTCCCACATAAGTGGATTGTCTCTTCAAGAATGCCTCTTCAAAAATGCATAAACCTGACTGGAAATCTCAATCATTAAAGAAAACTTTTGAATATTGTGGAAAAATAAAACTGAAATAAATTCATTTCTACACTTAAAGCTGCTTTTTAAGAGTTATATTCTATCCTGCTCCAATGCACATTCCAAGAAATCTGAAACTCACTTGAACAGTATCTTACCTTAAAGAGGACAGAGTTGAACTCATGGAATAGCGTTGCTGTGGAGGAGACACGCTCCTTGACCTTGATCTTGACCTTGATCTCGACCTTGATCGTGACCTTGACCTACGATGATGTGAATAACGATGACTGCGTGCAGGAGACCTCGAG
Organism: Paracentrotus lividus; assembly: GCA_940671915.1. Classification (NCBI taxonomy): domain Eukaryota; kingdom Metazoa; phylum Echinodermata; class Echinoidea; order Camarodonta; family Echinidae; genus Paracentrotus; species Paracentrotus lividus. The sequence goes on from CALNVZ010000174.1 coordinate 24,077,932, forward strand.
CGTGAGCGTGAATGTCGATGATGAGAGTATGAATGTGATTGCCATCTGTTCCTGGAACTTGATCTTGACCTTCGATGGCGGTCATATGACCTAGAACGTGACCTTGAGTCACTGTTGGAGCGTGACCTACGTCTGTATCTGGAAGAGACGCGTGAATCAGAAGGTGATCTCTCTCTGCTGTGACGGTCGTTATACTTGGATGAGCTGCCTCTGTCTCGTGACCGGGATGGTGAGCGGGAGTGGGATCTCGTGGAAGACCTTCGAGAATCCTTCCTATCCCTCCTGGAATGAAACAAAATGTATTGTTACAGCATTTGATTTCACCAAACTTGCTTGAGTTCGATATAAATATAGGCTTATCAGTTTCACATCTCCAAATTTATTAATATCATCCAAATCTATTGATTTTCAGCTCAGTTCACCTCAAAGTTGTTCCTATGGCATGGTAGATGGGAAATGCTATGAAATACCCTTGACAACACAAGGATGAAGTAGATACCAATAAGAGATTCATAGAAGAAACAAATATATCAAGTTTTAAATACTTGTTTCACTACTTACCTTTTCACCTTATTGAATTTATCTCACTGAATAATCTATCATAAATATCAAGTTTTAATCAATCAACACACTTAACCTTTTAATACCATTCAACATTTAGAGAATATTGAATGGTCTTGAGTGGGACGCATGGAAATAATTTTCTTCAGTGAGAAACATTATATTTATATTTCACATATTTCACGAATTGCTGATCCAATATAAAAAGTATTATTTGGATACCTCATCAACTAAAGAAATTGTTATTTCATCACTCTTTTTTAGCGATCTTTTAAAGTACATCACAGGTATGGCAGTTTAAGTTTGTTTGTTCGCAGGCAGAGCAATTTCATTGCGCACATCATGTAGTTGCATAAGGGCATAATGAATATGCAACTTTATTGTGCTCAGAGCAATTTCATTGTAACGTCATGTCAGCTGCATGCTCACAATAAAATAGGAAGTATTTACACAGTTTAATATTTTTAATATTATGACTTCTCCATAGGCATGCACGTTAAAAATATGATTTTTTTTTTTTTTATCTTGAGAATATTACGAATATATAAGAATATTTTTGGCTCTTTGAAAACCTTGAAGGACGTCAAAAATTATTGATAAACACGAAGTCTAGATAATAGTCACAAGTATCTGGGGTTTTGGGGGGATTTTTTTCACATACAATCCGTAGTATTGATGAGTGAAACAAATTACCAATTTCTCTTCAGTTTGAGATAAAAACCATGGTCTCAAAAGAAATCAATTTTTAAATAATCTGAAAATGCCTTTGTTCTGTAAGTTTTCATTTTTTAAGAAATTCTCTCAATCTCTCTTTTTGCCCAGAATTTCAAATGCAATGAGACCGACCATGACTTGGAGTGAGAGTCAGTGCTACGAGTGAGAGATGAAGAGGACGAAGAGGCAGCAGATCCTGGCCGTTTTTTGGAAGAAGACGATGATGATGATGATGGAGCAGCAGAATATGGCTTCTTAATAGGACTAATGTCTTTGTTTCCCTTGTTGCCGTTGTCCTCTTTCTCTTCCTCGTCACCACCAAAGCTGGTGATGAAGGTGACCTTGCCAGGCTGTTCTGGGGAGTTGTCACGGCTACTGGAGGATGACCTGGAGAATCTATTTGGGTATGGGTCATAGGTCGGACTGCCACGTGCAGCATAGCTGAGGAGAAATATTAAGAGTTATTTAATGATAAATTGTGTATTTATTGTCCAAACGGAAATTTGTTTTACACTGATGAAAATTTACAAATGAATTCACAAAAACAAAATGTCATAATTAAGATTAAGCAAAGTACAATATACATTAAGCATAATTAAATATTAAAGTATGCAGATACAATGTATATATAGAGAAAACAGGAGATTATGTGATACATAATTATAAAACATATTCAGGGCAATATTTAACACAGATGATTATATTGCATAGGAAATAAGAGCAAGGGTCAAACGAATGAATGAAAGAAAAGGGAGAGGGTTGCCCCTGTGTTCGTGTGCAGTTATATTATAGGTAAATCACTTATTCACTTAGCATGCTTAGTTAATGTGTTTTAATTGTAATTACAATTTGATTCAAGGTTAGATTAGACTTGGTCTGTGAGCCATTCCATTATACAGGTGAATGGAGTTCGGAATGAATGATTGCCCAGTTCTAGATGGGCAAGAATAAACCCCAAATATCAATCAAGTCTCTAGTGTATTGACAGCTTTGAATCAACTTTGAAGCTACATTTGAACATGTACAGATAAAGGTTGTTTGTACTGAAACAGCTAAGTAAAAGACTTTGCTATGTATTATTTTCAATTTGCTTAAGAATTTTCTAGTAAAAATAAGGTCAAGAAAATAATGAGCTTGATAGTATGAAAAATCTTTCTTTTTAGATTTTGAAATTAATTACTGGTTTTTAGCTCCATACTACAACACAAGCAACAGCTTATTCTTGAAACAACTCTCCTCGACAATAACTTCTGTACCAAGTGGGTATTTCACCAAACTGTTTGTAAGTTATGCATAACTTCACAAACAAAATTGTTTGTTTGAAGAGTAATACAGCTTTTCATATTCAATTCTCTTTTAAAGTTGTGCACAACTTTTGAACAGCTTGGTGAACACCCCAAGGGCTTTACATATCATTCATATCAAATTTTCTTTTCTCAAAATGATATGGGGGAGGGGCAGGGAATCACCAAAGTGCCCTTGGCTGCATTTTGCCTGTTCTCTCAAAAAAGTTACCTTGGTGGACTGTTTCCAGCACCCTTTCTTTCACGCAACTTTCTTTCGATGATAGCTCTCCTCTCTCTGCGAGACTTCCTTCCCTGTAAGATGAACAAAAAAAAATCATTGTAAAACACTTAAAATAGGTGATGTAAATGGGTACCAGTAGGGTTTATCAGGGTAGCCTAGCTAAGCCAGGTAATAATAATATGATGTGCCTTGAACACTATACAGAATGGATTTGGCACAATACAAATCACATTATTATTATTATTATTATTACCACACCAAATATAATAAATAACTGATGTTCATGTTTGGCATATTGAACATAATCAAAGCACTTGTTGATCCTCTGAAAAAAAATTAAATAAATACAGGAAACATGTTGGTTAAGCAAAAAAAATATGAATATCATCGGCTGAGATGCAGATGCATATTGGGTCGTATGCCTAACTAATTGCTATACATTAACTTCTGAATCCAATTTAATTCATGTCATTACTCATATATGATGTTTAAAAGTCGCAAGATAAATAATAAAAATCATAAAACAATTTAGTAAAAAACATCACAATGTCATAATGATTAAAACAAAAGCAATTAATTATTTTATAAATAATATCCCAAATAGATTACAAAAAATTAACGCCATTTTGGATCAATTTCTTTCACACACACAGAATATGTTAATTCTAATCAAATCATTTTTCCTCAATTTTAAACCTACATACATGTATCTACACACAAACAGAGAGTCACACACAATGGCAACCTATTCCTGATAATTATGATAATATTGCAAGTCACAATTCAAATCTATAATATTTGGTTAAAAATTTCAATCCCTCAATTTTAATGCAGAGATCGATCTACATATTAGTACTTACAGAAAACATAGCTTTTTCTTCTTCGTCTTCTTTTGCTCTCTTCATGTCATCAGCTTCTACCTTCTCTCTTTCAAGCATCCTGCAACCCAAAAAAAAAAAAAAACAGGCATTAAACAATTGTCCTTGTGTTTCATTGTAAAACTTGAGCTGAGTAAGGGGATGAATGTACAATCTGTTTAAATGTTATTGCCGCTTAGTGTAAGACATACTAAAATGACAAGAAATTTAGAAGTCATGAATCATATACACATATATAAGCAGTCTGTTTAAATTCTGCTTTTGACAGGGCTTTGTTTCTTCTTGAAGAAAAGTTTTAAAACTTTTAAAAAATCAAGTATCTCTGCAGATGTTCAACATTTTTTAGTTAAGTTATTGTTTGCTTTCATACAAAAGATTTTTTAAAGTATATCTACAGGTAACTTAAACAAAATGTACTGGTATCAGAGATGTCAACCGTACGGAATAATTATAAAATTAGAAATTAGAACGCAAATAATTATTGAGACAGTTGAACCACATGACTTCTCACGTGAGAAAGCACGAACAATAACTTTTACATTTTGTTTCAGCTGTGTCAAACTACTTGTGTTATAAATTCACTTTCTAATTTCTAATGTTATAATTATTCAGTAAGGTTGGCATCTCTGTGGTATGCTTACTTTACAAATGCCTCTGGTGCCATACCATACTTCTCTCCAACCACATTGAGTTGAGTCTTGCTTTCCTTTGTCAAATCCTCTATGTCAATAACAACATCTGCATTATTGAGGGGGGGGGGGGGGGGGGGGGGGGAGGAAACGCAAATTGAAAAAACAATCATCATACACATCCACGTATTAAATTGTCGCATTACAAATATATGTGTCAAGCCTGTAATGTCTTACAAGAATGAGTCTTTGTATTAAAGGTATAAGTTTACAGTTACCGATAGGAGCTCTGTGACGTCATTGGGTCAGGGGTCACATGTACGTGGTCTCTTCTATAGCAGGAATTCTTACGTGTGAAGTCTATGATACCTTTTGATTTACATATGGTTTTCATACTTTTTTGCGCTCATATTGTGAAAATATGGATGAAGAATCGCACTTGTCTATTGATGAGATAGACAATGTACACTTATTCCTATCTTTATATTGATACCATGTTTATTTGAGTCTCTTTTCTCAACTGAAAGCGAAATTTGTAAGTTACCAACTCGGGTACGGCAAAGCGGCATTGAGTTCGCCGAAACCAACGGGGCTTGAAATTTCGATATTCGGACCGGTGTTCATTAGTACACAGTCGGTGTTTTTGCAACTTTCTGGGAGGAAAACGTTAATTAAAGTCATGAAAATGTCTCATCATATTATTCAACATGGCAAACGAGAAGGAAAAAACCGACAAAAAGAAATATACAGCTAGATCTTTGTCTAATAAAAATTTGTAGATATGCCGTTCGTTGGTTTACTAATGGGTTGAAGGTACGGTCGCTGCATTTTATGTACATATGGCCTGACCCCGAAAGTGGACATCGGAGACTCGCGCATGCGCAGATTGTATCTGTAAACTCCCTTATCACTTTTAAACTTGACAACCATACAAGTAAAAGTTCCAAAATAACACTAGAGAAAATGTTACATGCTTTGTACAGTGAACGTCACAACAGTAAAACTCTGTTGGTCAAATTTTTTTTTTTTTTTCTCTCTCCTTTGTAATGAATTAAATTACAAATTGACTGCTGAAATACAAGTATGTGTCCACCCTTTTCCCTGAAGAAAAAAGAAAAAAAAATCAAAAGAATCTTGTGTAATTCAAATTTTAGTGATTTTGTCCACCATGTATTCCCACGTCCACACATACAATTTTAACGGTGGTTTAGATCCTGAGGAAGTCAACACGAGTTGAAGACGGGGGCAATATGGGCTTTGTGAGGGAAATAGAGTACCAAAGTGTGATGTCATAATGGTGGTGTTGTCATCGTTGCTGGTTCTAAACAATCTTGTGTTGAACAATAGCAATATGATCGCACCGAAACCTGTTTGTGTATGTGCCCGAGTCCAGACAAAATATGTATATTATCGACCAATAAATTAGTACAGAGGCGCAGTAGGAAACTAACAAATTTTGCGGAGGAGGGGTGTATGAACATTACAACCCTTTGTCATACAACTGAGCCATTGTGACATATTTTGTGATTATTGAATCAATTAGGGAGACAAAATACGCGCTTATATCTTGTTTCCAAAATGCCTCATACAGGTAATAATAAATGACATTGATTGATAAAGTCCAATTTATAAGCAAACTTGTGAAATCTGTCAAGCTTACCTAGATCAATCTCTGACATGCTGATATCTGAGTCACTGTCACTCTCAATGTCTTCCTCCTCTTCCTCTTCAACTGCAGCACCTTTACCAACTACACTTAGATTTGAGGCATCACCCTCATCATACGTAAAACCTATGGCAGCTTTCATTGCAGATAATCTGTGAAATAAGTTATAAACAAAAAATTTAACCATACGGCAACTGGTATACATGTGCTTTGGAGACAAGAACAGATGTCATTGTAAACAGGAATCATTTAAGTGGTACAGACATATTCCTGTTCAACAGGACTTGCAAAGATAATCTTACAAGGGGCAGTTTAAGTTAGCCATATATAGAAAAGACAGGGAAAGAGGTGGGAAGACAATATCTGGGAATGGAAACATAAATATGCCATTTCCAGGCTTGAGAAATTTGATAACTGTGCTGCCTTTAGACAGGAACAAACAGGATTGTAAGTGGAGGTGTATGGTAAATATCATATCAATATTCATTGCATCACAAACTCATATCCTTTAATGCAAATCAGTGTTATTGATTTAGGTTAATACCTCACTTTAAATATGGCTCGAGGCAGTAGTGTCTGTCAGTTTTAAAAATGGTAATCCACAAAAATATTTTGTACAACCTTTTAGTTTACAAAAAAAAAAATTATATATATATATTTTTATTTATGTCTTTCACCAAAGTATAAATATATACTCACTTTTCTTTCTCATCCTCGGGTCTCTTCTGAACATCTGGAAACATCTCCTCTACATAAATTTGATGAAGACATTGTTCCTCTAATACTGCAATTGAATACCGGTAAAAAAAAAGCAATGAATTAAAATCTATACACAATGATCTGAAAATTTTTTTTTTTTTAAAGCAGCCAGTTGTGAATTCCTTTCCATTATATTTTTTATGTAGAGTTAGAGGTCTGTATGATTTTATAGGACTACTTAGAGTATTTTCTTTTGATACATTCAAAATCAGGAGCTTCAAAAATGGTACTTTTTTCCTTCCAGATAATACCTTTCAGAAAGTAAAACTACCCTGACATGTATGTCACAAAAACACCAATAAATTTAATTTATTATAATGCAGTTGTAAGTGTGTTTTATCAATCTGAGTTCACTTTAAAATCCCCTTCCAAATGTAACAAGGTAAAAAAAAATGGAGTAAATATGGTAGGATTTCAATCAAATAGAATATGATCAACAATATACAGACATAATTCCAGCATGGTCATTGTGAACGAGAGTGCGATAATGCGCTCATAGTTTACAACCTCTATCCAAATGTTACAAATGAAAAAATGAAGTAAATATGGTAGGATTTCAATCAAACAGAATATGATCAACGTCATTATTAAATAATACAGACATACTTCCAGCATGGTCATTGTGAACGAGAGTGCGATACCGCTCATAGTTGCATTTCTGTTCTTCCCTAATCTCATCAAGAGTCTGCGGCTCCGGTGGGCGCTGAGGAATGTAATCCAGGTGAGCTCGCACATCAAAACGGTCAATCTGATGGCTGCTATCTCCCTGCCATGGCATCCTGAATGAAAAAAAAATAAATAAACGGTTGAGTAATGTTCATGCTACATTTAGATAGAAATGGCACAAGCAGTTCTGTGCCACATGTGTATTGTTTACTGTTCATGTACCCCACATTCTAACAATTATATGATTGAAATGATTTTTATATTCAATATTTTCTTTGCCACAAATTTATGACATTTAACATTTAAATCAAATTTGTATTATTGATTCTTATCATATGTAATGACATTTTAGTTCATGTATCATCCTAATTTGTATTTCACAATACTTACATAGTAAGAGGACCCTCAGCTGCAGCAGCTACTGCTGGGTCAAGATGTATCTTGGAAGCCCGGGCATGAATCCTTAAAAATTGGGTAGGGTCTAATTTCTGGAATAGCAAAAAAAAAAATATGAACTTGTCAATAATCTTAGCAATCCATTTTTGTACACAAAAAAATTTTGGAATTGATGAATATTACTTTTCAGATCCCTAATTAGCATGTGAAGTCTATTATAATTGAGATGGATCAAGATTCCCTGAACATTTATTTACGCTAGTTACAGTCACACCGTGCAAAAGAGAGGATCACGATTTCATGTTTTTAATTTGACATTGATCATGAAAAGAATCAATGGCATCAATTCATCATTCATTGATGAATTGAATATCAAAATAGTATTTTACTTCACATCAAAATTTGGGTAAAATCTAAGGTACGCAGACATAATAGATAAAAGATGGGTGGCTACAGGCTCAAATTTGTCTCCTCTCTTCTCGTGTGTGCGCACTCACATTGTGTATGGTAAGAGCGCCTAAGTCTGCGCAGTGCATATGTCTGCACACCCACGTAAATGCGCAATTTTTATAGAACAAAACACCAAACTTACACCAATGTCCTATCTTAACCTCATCAATCCATTTTGATTTTAAAAAAAACTGTGAAAATAATTAAGTAACGATTTTCAGCAAGGTTATTTGCAACACTGAAAATTTTAACCTTTGTCAAAAAGTTGAAAGTTAAAAAACTCAACTGCACTTGAATTGCATATAAAATGAGTTAATGCGAAGACATGGGCACTATCCAACTTTGCTACACAAAATGACAAGCCGTTCTAAAATCGTAAAAAGCATTGCTCTTGAAGCCCCTTAATAATTTCTTAAATTTTTTTTTTCATTGATCATTAGAATATGAAGAGTGGAACAACATTGGTGAATCTTAACATAACATTTTACTTTGTATTGGAATTTAGGTCAAACTTAAGGTTTTTTTTTTTTTTTTTTGGGGGGGGGGGTTTAGGTGTTAAATTTTTATTTGGCCTTTTGCCCATCAAGTACTGGCAAGAGAGGTAAGGTTCAATTGGTAAATCTGGCCGGTCGTCCATTTTTTCGGCACCAGCGCTGTCTATACTATAGTTAGGCTTGAAGTTGAAATTGTGACAATAACTGGAACTGGAAGGACGTCTCCGCCACTGTCGCACGTAGAAATTTTTACTCCACAAATATGCACGACGCTCGAATGATCACGTTAGCATATGAAATACACTACCATTGTGCCTTCCAATGAACAATAGTCACAATAAAATTTAGATTCGTCATTTATTTTTTGGTAAGTCCTCATTTTGTCATACATTTTCATTGAAGTCCCTATTTATATTTCTCTTCTTTATTCTAAAAAGTATTGAAAGAGTGGCTTTCCAGCCAAGCGCACATTTTTTGAAGTCGAGTCTTGCAGTTTTTCTTGCGAAATGGGTCCACTTTGGTTATGATAACATTAACAGCGTGCACGATAAAAGCGGTCTTTCAGGAAAAGCTTAATCGCGTTGTTCAGTTACGGTCAACGCACTTCAGTCATCGCAACCAGGAGGCGGAGCTTCACGCGATAGCTAATCAGGGCGCCCAACAATCAATGCATTGTCCTCTAGATCTAGATCTAACTATACACAGCCCCGTTGCCGAAGGCGACGGGGCTGTACTTCCACCACCTCCATTTACAGCGAAATAATCAGCGATGATGAGCGCTCAGGTGATTATACTGGTCAATTTAATCAATCTAATGTTAAAATGTTGTTGTAAGGTTTCTATGTTTCACGCGTAACAACGACTAAAATTGAAAGTATATAAGAGCTTCTTGACTTACCAAATTGAATTTTCCGTTGGCCTTGTCTCTTCTCATAGTGTTGGTGCCATCGCTGCCATTTTCTATGACGTCATTTTACTGTGCGAAGACGTATGGCGAAGACAACGCACGCCCGGAGAAATATACGTTGATGGACTCAATTTTCCTGTATTTTTCTACATTATTAGTTGATTACTTCATGTGAAACATTCGTAGATGTCACCAATTCGAGGAAAAACTTCAAAAATTTGATTCAATGTGAGCATGAATTCAAATAAGGTATTTTTGACCACGAAATTTGTGGTCATGTATAGATATTTTCAAAACTTCGCCAAATATGTCTACTGGTTCGTCAGTTCCCGTCGCTTCGCGACGGGGGCTGGTCGGTTTAGTCTAGATCTAACTTAGATTCTAACGTTAGCTCTGTACGAACGAACTTGTAGATATTGCGATGTGTGTCACTGACGAAATGAACGGGAGTGAATGGACTGGCGACTTATTTCAGGATAATGCCAGATAGGTACCATTTACAAAAATTACAACCTTTCGGCATAATCGTGATTACGTGAATGAGGAAACCACCATTCACTTTGTACAGCAGCGCTTCATTCAGTCACTCGCATTTCCTCTTTCCATCTCCATTCACTTGTGTACAAGCATTTGAGCGTGTGGTTTCCAAAACGACGATAAGGCCAACCTTTACACTATGTAGATTCTAATCTAGAGAATCTAGATCTAGAACGGGCTAGCCTAGCCGTTGTTGTGTTGTAGTCTAGCCAGGGTGCAGTCGTGTAATTTGCTCGCCGCGCCACCCCCCTAACAACATCCCTGAGCCGTCCCATCCTGTCCGCAGGCGCAGCCGTTCCTACCCCTTGAACCCTACTGCCTGGCTACTTACGATCTTTTCATAATATTCTCGACGTCTTTCTGCCCTTTTCTTGTAATCCACCATCATTCCACGGATTAACCGTTCTTGTCTCCTTGCTTCATGCCACATGTTGGTTTCTTGGTAATAAAACAGGAGCACTAAAAATCATCTGAAAGGCGGTATTTGTGGTACTTCTTGAGAAAGAAGCTTGAAAAGAGTAGGCCAAGCAGACTGTTTAATAAATTTTCGTAGATGGCGCTCTAACAAAACTCGCCATCGCATATAATTATCATCTCGCAATCGCATTCAAACGAATATGTTTGTGCATGCAAAACTCCAGTCCTGTGCATTGGCAGATCCATACAGAGAAAAAAAAAGTTATAAAGATAAATAAGGCCTACCGATTTTGAATTTGTTTTGTAGGTAGATCTTTTCCAAATATCGTACTTATAAACATGTAAATAAATTAATTCTAAACCATCATGAGGAGGGAGCGAGATGCCGAAAAAAACTGAAACACAATCTAGGGCCTATCTAGAATTTTTGTCTAGAATAATATATCTTTTAATCTATTTTTTGTTTTCTAATACTAGGTCCAGGGCAATGGGCCTATGACTAGACCCCTTCCCAGCGGAAAACACGAGTAAAAGAAAAGAAAAAAAGGGGGAAAGAAAAGGAAAGAAAGGATAAAGGGAGGGGGATGCACGATTTTCATGGTTCAACCCAAAGTGACCCCAAAGGGGCGCCTAATTGACCTTAGGGGGGCGCCAAATTGATCGAAATGTTAAAAAAAAAAAAAAGAAGTAAAAACGGAAAAATGGACAATGATTTTGAGCCGATTGCCTCAAACCTATCCCTTATGGTATGGTTGTTTATATGACCTTCTGGTTGGCCACAGGCCAAACAAAATTGAACAACTACCCCCCCCCCCCCCCCGTGTACCTTTTGGATCGCCCGATGTAATGTGGAAAAAAATAGGATATACCTTTCTTGATCGGCCCCCCGGGGTTGCCAAATCCTGGATACGCGCCTGGAATAAGTCCCTCTCTTTTCTTCTTCTTCTTCTTTAAACATTGACCAATATTTATTTCCTTTAACCATGTCGAAAATAAAATCCGCTGGCGATTCGTGCTACCATAATATTGAAAGGAAACGAAGTTCAAATTGTTTGTCTACTATGGGCATCTCATTTTCCTTTTGGTCCCTTAATATTTTTTAACCCACGCTCAAGCTAGGTTGCAATCAATTTTTTAAAGCAATTGTAAACCCGAAAAGGTGATTAATTTCAATGGAAAAACAAACTAGAGCAGCATCCAATCACTATCGGGGGAGGGGTCATTCAAAGACAAAAGTGCTATGATGCGCGTCCACGCACCCCGCCCCGTGTGCACGTGAATTAGACAAAGTTATATTTGCACCCCTATTCAGTGACATCAACTTGTCGACTAAAAAAAAAACCCGTAAACGACATTAAAAAAACAATTAAATTTAGAACGCAAAACAGTAATTTCAGCTGGGGGACGGAAAAATCTAATTTCAATAAAAACAACGATTGAAGTTTAAAAACATATATTAAAAAAGCGTCGACGACGTTGGAAGGCTGAAATTAAACAATTTTCGACGCTTTTTGTGGATGCGCATGCCGTAGCACATTACGGGCATTATGTCACTTTCGAATTTGGCTCACGTTACACGTTTTTGTATTTCATCAATTCTGTCATGCTATTATGTCAGTCGATTTAAAACAAAAGGTTTTACAATTATTTTCATTAAAATGCTTTATAGGCACTCTTAGATAGTATAAAACCTTTGTTTGTCCCGTATTTGGAACCGCTTTTGAGGTTCTTCGAAGACGCAAAAAAAACACACACAGTCCTTTATAACTATTTTTTTAATCTACAAAAATGAAACTGAATATATAGATCATGTAATTTCAACAATTGATTCTTTGCTGGTAAAATATCCTGATGCTGGGATAGCTGTACTTGGTGATTTTAATGACTTAAATTTTCAAGAAATTTTAAGAGATGAAACTTTCAAGCAAGTGGTTGATAAACCTACAAGAGGGCAGAACATACTTGATAAGATTTTCTCAAATTTTTCGGAATTTTATAAAAATATTGCAATTCTGCCGCCAATCGGAAGAAGTGACCATAATTGTATTATTTGGTACCCTTCTAACATTCCTAACATTAAACATATTGATACGAAAATTAGAATTGTACGGCCGTTAAAAGATAGTGGATTGCGATTATTTGGACAATGGTTAACGGCACAAACGTGGGAAGAATTTCGTTGAACATCAATTTATCATTTAATGTATACCAGGTTTTTGAATATTATAAAAAAATTCATCTCATTATTTTAATCCTTGCGCATGAGGGTGAAGTTAGTCAAATGACTAAAGTACTGGTGACACCATTTTTAAATCACTTATTACACTGCACGACCAAAAGGCTTTAAAAGCAAAACGGTAATCTTTGGAACATTTAAAGATATAAAGTTGTCAAGCCATCTTCTCTTGCAAAACAGGAATTATCCTATAACACCGTAATTAAAAAAAAAGTGAAGACAATCCTCAAGCCCTGTACTAACTATTAAAGATCGCTTAGCAAATGGTCAAAACAGGATCACTCATCTCCAATAAGAATTCCTGTATCGATCACTCAAAGTGATCAAATTCCAACAAGCAGCTATATGCAATTATCTATTTAATATGTCTGATTTCTTCGATCCTCCCTATATCCTATTGCCTCAGATCTTTCTCCCCTTGGATAGAAACACACTTACCAGCCCTTCTCTACCCCTTCCTCCAATCTATAAGTCAAACTATAGCTGTTGGAAGTCGTCTATTGCAGATTACCTAAATTACAATTACATAACATCTGTGAAAGACTCTTCCGAATAGGAAATCATACGGAAATTTGATTTGACATTGAGTGTACCGGTTACCAATATCTTATATATATCTTCACACAACGAGTCTCTACCTTCCACAATGGAACTTCCTCCGGTTCAATAAACTTCTTCTTCAAAAATCTCACCCTAACCTAGATATAACCCATACTTGCGTCCCCAATCATATGCTTGACCTTCACATTCTTTATAACTAAGCTGGGCTCGCTATCTTTCTATGGACTCAATGTTATTGAAACATTGAAAAATCAGCACTGCAGTATACATCATTCCGGTAACTAGACCAGCGCACCATTCAATCAACATCCACATTATCTTGATTGTCTTTCCTTGCCACCTTCTTTATAAACCCCGCGGGGCAGCAAAATAATAAAGCCAATTCTCTATACTTTTATGTACAATTGTTTGAAAGGCCTGTTGATCGCCTGATCACGTGGTATTCTTATTGAAAAAATGATTATATGCATATATAACCTATGGATCAATAAACTGGATATCTATTTTACAATTGCCGTACTCAAAGCCACTCATATAATGAATTTTGTCTTTAATTTATTAGTTAATCTGCGATGTCCCCAATGGACACGCCTTGGCCCCATCCTCTTTTTGATAATGGTCAATGATTTGTGTAAAAATATTCCTATACATTATTTCAAATATGTTGATGATTAATTGTAGTACAATGTCGTAAATCAACCGACATCTCACATTATTACAACCTATACTCAACTCTGTGCATAACTGGTCGCATTCGAATAACATGTCGCTCAATCCTTCAAAATGTTTCACCCTACATGTTTCATTTTTGAAAAATCCACCTCTTCCTGAAATTCTTTCTGTCAACGACTCTATTTTATGCAATAAAATATCAAAATTCTTGGAATAATCATTCAATCCAATTTAAAATGGAACTTAGGGCCTACATATTGATGATTTAGTTAAAAGTTGCAATAGAAAACTATACATGTTAAGGAAACTTAAGAAAATTAATTTACCTTTGAAGGATCTAGTGACAATAATTATATGCAGGTTATATACGACCAATTTTAGAATATTGTGCTCCGGTGTTCCATAGTAGTCTTATAAAAGAACAAAGCAATAATCTCGAGAAAATACAACGAAGAGTGTGTAAAATCATATTAGGATATGAATACATTAATTACTTGCATGCTTGCCAAATATGTAATTTGCCAACTCTTGAGGAGAGGAGACTGAAACTTTGTATAAAATTTGCTAAATCAATTTCAAATCATCCCATTTGTCAGACATGGTTGCCTAAGAAAAAACGCATGAACATATTCCTTCGCCAAATGCAGACTTATCAACAATTTAAATTCAAAACAGAAAGGTTAAAAAAAGCCCTTTGCCATTTTTGGTTGACATACTTAACAAAAGCTTTTAAAAAAAAAGAAAAAAAAAACCACTCTTATTTTCTTATTATCCTTATTAATGTTAAAAGTATGTAGGCCTACAGTCTCCTCTCCTCAGATGGAATCAATCTATCTTGTCGATCTTATGAAAATTAATGCTCACACTTAATAATATTACCGAATTTTATGCTATGTGTTTTGTAATCACTGTTAGTATTTCTCTCATTTTAACTTTTTAAATTGTATTCACAGGCCCGTAACTAGGATTTTTACGGGGGGGTTCGAAACCTGAAAAAGTGGACCTGTTTTTAAGGAATGAATTATTCGAGCGCGAAGCG
>CALNVZ010000174.1:24099440-24224515 GCA_940671915.1 Paracentrotus lividus
GTAAAGACAGAAAGATCATTAAGGAAACAACCAATTACATTGCTAGCCAAAAATAAATGTTGGAGAGGGAAGGGCGTGGTGGCTAGTGTTAACCCCGCTAACCGCTTAAGGAGGGAATGGTCGGCTACAACAATTTTGTCTTTTTTTTTCGGGGGGGGCGGGTGGCGGGGAGGTGCGGCAGTAATAGAATTATCATTAAAATATAAAATCTTGCTTAAACTATAATTCCCAATTGCAATAAATAAATTGGTATTACTTTCTTGAAAATATGATTATTTATTTACTTTTATATTAATTTCAACATTAATAATATACAATCAACACATGAGAACTAAATGTATAAACACAATTACAAATTTTGCCATCCAAAACATGGTGAACTTTTATTATTGTTCATGCAATGAAGACAACATATATTCATTCCTTCTGTGTTGCAATTTGGTACAACCTGTTCTCTCCATGCCACATGTCGAGTTTGAAAAGAAGTCATTTCTATGTTCTTTCTCATGCTTCAAAGGAATCACCAATCCTCTGTTGCAACTTGATCACCTGCTGAATGCCTATGATTTTTGAAGGATGCTCTGCAAATTGGGGACTACATGAGGTCCCAAGTCATCATGAGAGGCTACTTGCGCTATTGACTGATTGTGAGCTTATCTGCAGACAACTCCCCCAGGCAAAATCTTCAATATCTACAACTGATGTGATCGAGGACTTGATGGTAGTAGATGGGGTTTGCCACAAATATGTCTTCTCTGACATCTCGACGCAGGTATCCAGCTGGGCTACATTTTGTGCTTCTGGTGTGTCTTGTGGGCTTTCATCATTACTTGCAGCTTGGGGACAGGCATCTACATACTCAATTTCACACTGATGGTTACTGATGAACATAGAGATGTTGAAGAAAACTGCACTGTGTAGATTGGGAACCTTCCTCGTCACTTGAAGAAGCAAACTTCCAGGAATTGTCATCACACCAGATGTCATGGCTAAACTTAGCTCATGTCAAAAATTTACCACCAAATTGTACATGTTATTTGTACATTCTGATTCTAAAAGTTATCTGGAAAATATGTTTGATTAATTGGGTATTGTTTATTATCTGTGATGTTCATCAAATGTGTACATACAATATGCAAATAATGGACCTGAAAGTATTTTCAACACAGGCATACAATATTTAATTGATAATATATAAATGGAGGGGACGCCTGGCCCAAGGGGATGAGACGCCGAAATTTTCATATTTTAACATCTACAGTCAATGAGTGGTTCTAAAAGTTATCTGGAAAATATGTTTGATTAATTGGGTATTATTTATTATCTGTGATAAGATATGTTCATCAAATGTGTACATACAATATGCAAATAATGGAGCTGAAAGTATTTGCAACACAAGCATACAAGATTTAATTGACTGTATAATATGTAAATACCCTATTTCTTCATATTCAATATGAGGTATTTTAAAATGTGATCACCTTGTGTCAATGATAATTTTTATTGTTGTTTGAAAGTTTTTTGTTTTGTTTTTTTGTTTTGTTTTGTTTTGTTTTGTTTTGTTTTGTTTTGTTTTGTTTTGTTTTTTAATTCTTCTTTTTTTCCTACACTTTCAAACAATCATTAATGTTTTCCTCTCTAAAATAAAAAAATAATGGTTGATGACATTACATATTCTAGGAATAATGTTACACCAATTACCCCAGGCCAGGATAACACCCCCTGGTATATGTCTTGCTTGGCTATTATAATGGTATTCTGGAATGTATGTGAATAATATGATTTTTTTTTTTTTTTTTTTTTTTTTTTTTTTTTTTTTTTTTTTTTTTTTTTTTTTTTTTTACTACTTTAATACAATGTATTATAGTTTTGTTTTGCTGTTTTGCAACGAGTGAATGGATTTAGGATGGTTACTTGTGTAAAGACTGAACAGGTGATTTTATCAAAATCTTATTTTTAAGAAGAGTTATTGTTGAATGTTCGAAATTTCATATTGATATGTCGCATAAATTAACTAATGATTGATTGGACAAAGAATTTGACAAGTTGCATGTAATTAGATCATAACTAATCTCAGTAAGGACATTTAAACATAAACTGATATTCTGGACAGCTAGCACATTGATTTACCACTGACTTTGGTTTTCCTTTCTCTCGAGGATGACCTCAAAGTAAGGGTATAAACAGCAAATAAGATATCGCTTTTACATGTTTGTGCTTTGCAATATACAGTGCGTTTAAAAAAAAAGGTAATTCATTTTTAGAGGGCCCGTATTCCAAGTTCATTTGTTTTTGCTGTTAATATGTTACATTTAATTGAAAATGAACTCTCCACCTTTCCAATGGTACCTTTCTTGAATCATAAATGTAAAGCATAAGTGAGTAAATTGCAAATGAAAATGACAGTTCAGAATCAGTTTTTTCCAAGTTTTAAGGAAATGAAAGAAGACAGGGTGAATCCTGACCCTGCTTCCCAGAGCATTGAATAGGATTGCGTGCGGTGATGTGTGACTCCTTTGAAAGCATCCACTCTGTCTTCTTTCATTTCCTTAAATCTTGGGAAAAAATGATTCTGTACCGTCATTTTCATTTGCAATTTACTCAGTTATGCTTTACATTTATGATTCAAGAAAGGTACCATTGGAAAGGTGGAGAGTTCATTTTCAATTATATATAACATATGAACAGCAAAAACAAATGAGCTTGGAATATGGGCCCTCTAAAATGGATTACCTTTTTTCTGAAACGCACTGTATAGGAAAATGGCCAGTTTGCCTATTTGAAATTACCACATAAGAATTCAGATCTTGTCTGTCTGCCTGTAATAAGGTTACTTTTATCATGGACGTGTAATACTGGGTGTTTCCAAAAAAAGAAAACCCATGCAAGTTTGATCAACACTAATTTCAAAAATATTTCAGTGGGAATTATGAAGTTTTTTTATCACTGGAGAGTGCAACTCATTACCATTGTAATGATACCTCTCTCAACTCACAAATGTCATGCATCACTGATCCCCATTGTTGAAAATTGTCTCGCAAAACTGATACGTTCTCTTTCATGCACCTGGAGATGAGTTGCTAAAATGTGCCTAGCAATTCTAAGTAAAGCATTCCAGTGACTTTAAATAAATGGTTTTGATAAATGGGTTGGAAATGCCTACTTTATTAGTCCGTCAATCTTACCATCCAGGTAATTTCATCAGAGAACCTTCAGTTTACCATCGATAATGTAAGAAGCATGGCAGTGCATCAATCACAATTTTGCGAGATATTTTCAGAACAATGGGGTTCAGTGATGCGTGATATTGGTGAGCTGAAAGAGATATCATCAATAAAGTGATAATGAGTTGTAATTTCCAGTCATATAAACGTCATAATCACGACTGTCATATTTTTTAAATGACTGATAATGAAAGTTAGGTTCCTTTTTAGGCACATTGAAACAACCCATCTCAATGAGAGTGAACGTGAACCACTGACAATTTTGCACGACATTTTCAAAACAATGGGGTTTAGTGATGCGTGACATTGGTGACCTGAGCGAGGTATCATTAAAATGGTAATGAGTTGCACTTTCCAGTGATATAAATTTTATAACCACCGTGGTAATATTTTTGAAATTATTGATGATCAAACTTGGGTTTCCCTTTTTTCTGGTACACCCAGTATACGTCCATGCTTCGATGTATCTCAGACGGCATTCTGTTTTGTTTTGTTGTTTTTTTTCCCCCTCCAATTTCCCGATTATCTTTTAAGCATGGAAATAGTCATCAGCATTGATTTCAAAATCATATATCTGACTAAAGGGTTTGAAGATTCGATTTTGGACTTTGACCAATTCAATATAATAGTGATGCAAAAATATTGCAAAGTACATGAACTGGTTTCTCTCACGTATAGCGTAAATAATACGAATGATTGTCACTCAATAATGCCCGAATTGTCAAAAGGCCATTTTAAAATAATTCAATTCTTTGTGAAATATACATGCATACCTGTAAAATAAAACGTTGCAAAGTTAAATTATACGCCTGGTTATGTGTGTTATATTATAATGTATTTCATTATTTTATTTTTTTTATTTTTTTTTTTATTTAGAGTTTAGTGTGAATCAGATGATCCGAATCGAATCTTGTGAAAAGCTTTGTTCAAAGCGTTGAAAAGAACATTCATGAACATTGAGCACACGAGCATTCCTTCATTTTTGTTCCTCGGTTTCTGATTTTAAATGTCTGATTTTCACATTTCTAATTACAATTCATATTTAGATTCGTCATTTACAGATCCTATGTTAAGGCAATATACATACATTTATCAGTAAAGATGACAAAACGGGAAACTTTTTTCTTTCTTTCTTTCTTTCGTTTCATCTGGTGAGCACAGTAGATCTTGAGAAAGTTACTTTTCTACTATCAAGAATAATGCATTTTTGGCATATACATGTCGATGTCTATATCTAAATTACGGGGTCTTCCCACGAGTCCTCGGTCCCACGAGGCCGATTTTTCTCATATCGCATATTTTGTTCATTAGGATGTTTGTCTGCGTCAAAAATTGACAAAACTTAGGATGGAAATGTCTCGAATGAATACTTAATTCATGATCTTCTAAGTTGTGATTAATACAACGGGCATTGGTTTGCTGCAGCTTTGGTAAATCGGAGCAATATTATGATTTATACTTGAGTAGCATCATGCTACTCTGAGGGGGGCCCACGGGGCACTGGCCCCGGATAGGGGAAAAGGGGCGCCGCAAAGGATGAAAGGAAAAAGAAGAGAGAAAGAGAGGAGAGAGAGAGAGAGAGAGAGAAAAGAGGGGAAAGGAGAAAAGTGGAAAAGGGTGGGGGGGGGGGGTAAGAAGACAAAGAGGAAAGGGACCAAAAAAAAAAAAAAGGAGGGAAGAAAAGAAGAGCCGGAGAGAGAAAGAGAGAAGAAATATAGCGAGAACTGCATACACCTCTAGTTACATCCCTTTAGCATAAAATAAATTCGCTTAAAATACTATCTACTGTAGATAAAAGTATTTTAAGCCAATTTATTTTATGCTAAAGGGATGTAGTAACATTGAATTATATTAAAATCAAATTTTATTCGATTTAACTTATTTTGCCAACATAATTATAAACACTTAGGTCAGTCTGGTATCTCTTCAAAATTGCAAGCTAAGTGTTTGCTTTACCTTCGAGATATCAATGATTTCATACTCAAATTGTATAAACCAACACCGGATGGTTTATAAAACCATGTGCTTTTTCCACATGGCACAACATACACTCGTTTCCTGTTGTACAGCCCCCGTCCCTAGCGGCCTAGTGACCTGGCAGCAGAGGGTACTGGTGTTTGGCTGTATGCTTCGCATTGTTTGTTACACAGTTTCAAGGTAGTAAGTGACTTCCATTTGATCTGAAACTTTCAGTAGTTTGTTTTTACTGTAGGAACAATATAATTTTATTAATCTTGATCTAATTGCTCTTGTTTTTTAAAGTTACTCAATCCCTTTAAAGATTTGTCCAGTCTGCAAATATTTATATTAAAAATGCAATTATAAGTATAAATACAGATACAAATAAAATGTAGGATAAGTAGACTAATAGAAATAGAGCTCTATGAAGAAAAAAGATTAATAATAATTTTCCTGGAAATACTAAAATAAGTATAGGCCTAAATATATATAAAAATATAATAAAAAAGCAAATAGTCGAGACTATGCATTTACGCCAAGTTCTTTATTCATTTCCTCTCCAATTTTCTAAGGACCTCCGTCTTCATCAGGAGCATAATTACAAAAATTATATTCCTGACGAAGACGCAGGTCCGTCGAAAATTTGACATGAAATGAATAAAGTAAATGCGTAAATGCATTATCCCGACTATTTGTTTTTTTGTTTGGTGAAACTCTATGTTGTTTAAAAAAATATAATGGATAATATAAATAATTAATCTGGGGCCGTATTCCGAAACATATCTTAAGACAAACATTCTTGTATCTCAGAGTTAAGACAAAATTGGTATTCCGAAAATTATCTTATCTTTTCTCTTATCTTTTCTTGTAAGTTCGCTGAGTGCGCTTGATGTCAGAGCTGTTTTGCGTAAAGTTAAACACGGCGCATAAATTGGGCGTGAACGGGGCGTGACAGAGATAATATAGGCTAAGGGTGGTCCTTAGAGAGATAAGATAATTTTCAGAATACGTATTAAGCCAAATATTAGCGGTCTATTATCTTTTGAGATAAGATAAAAGATAAGACAATTTTCAGAATACCGGCCCTGGATTTTAATAATATACCGTGTGCAACAAGTATTGTCACCCCTTACATAGAATATACAAAAATGCAGTAAAAATCATCATTTGACGGAATTTTATTGGTATAAATACAATATTTTGACTTATAATATATCAATTAACATTAATATTAACTAACATAGCAATTTAACGGAAATAGTTTTCCCCTGGGGGTCAATGACGCTGGGACCCACAATCTCACAATTTTTCTAAGCTTGACCCAGTAAAAATGGCCTGACTGATCGATGCTTATTCGTCACCCCATCTCTCCTGGCATTGCACAAGCGTTGCACCCATCTTTTCGACCTGCCAAGCAGACTTGCTATCTCCTTGTTCGTATCCCTACTTTTCTCCAAGTTTTAGCTAATTTCATTTCGCTCTCAGTACTTTCCTTCTTCCTCTTGTTGTTATTGTCCACCATTTTTTAATGTCCGCAAGGAGGTTCAAGATCTCTCAATTCATGCATGAAAGTTCAAACCAGCATTGCTCAACTTATACACATCACAGAAAGTTCATCTATACATCATATCAAAGGTAATTTCAACAGCTAAGTTGGCATATTTGTTTAAAAGCCGAAATCATTACTCCCCAAGTACTAAGTTCAATACAAGCATGATGTAAGGGGCGACAATACTTATTGCACACGGTATAATAATAATAATAATAATAATAGCTCGAGCGAAAATAATTGTTAGAGTACCGTGGAAGAAAAACGAGTGTGGAAAGCCCATTTAGCTTTAAAAAATACATAACACCCGCGAAAGTTGGCGGGGGGGGGGGGGTATTGTACATGCCATCCCCCACCTTTTGAATTGAGTGATGCACCCCCCCCCCCCAGTGTCTACGCCCCTGTTCGGGATTCATGAATTATGATCTCTCAAATTCGAGATTAGATTTGAATGTAAATCATTTGATAAGGATGTATTTAGGATTTCTCAAGGCTGTAAATCTTAATTTTTCATGTAAACCAAAGACCTACATTCTTTAAAAATATATCCGCAACTAATGGTGGTATCTCATTTCGCGGAGATGGATTTAATTGAGAATGAATTGGGACTACTGTTAGACATGTTAGACGAGTTGTGAGACGGTTTTGAAACTTGTCGCGGAGACGTCTCTGAGACGCAGTGGAGGATCCGAGGGGGGGGGGGACCGTCCACGAGCAGGCCGCGAAGACGCGGGCGGGCCGGGTCGCGCAGGGGACGACATACATGTCAAAAACCAACATTTTGTGACCCCCCCCCATCCTGTAATCCTGGACCCGTCACTGCTGAGAAGGATTAGGGACGACTTTAGACGTAGTCATAATAAATCAGTCTCAAACCCGTCCCCGCGAAATGAGATGCCACTATTATTTGCCATGCTACACTGTTCGTCATAAAGGTGGAATATTTTTTTCTGGCTCAAGCGACATTATGTTGCTCCGTTATTAATTTCTTGAATGTGTTTGTCACCGCTTTCACTTTCTGGAATCCTGGGTATATCTTGGACGTTCCCTTAACCCTTCCCGGGGATTTTTCTTCAAAAAAGTTTGTCACCCCCAGAAGATGGCCATTTTCGTCATTTTTTCTTATTTTTCGGGCCCTTTTTTTGTTCACGCGACCCACCAAGGCCCCCGCAGCCCTACCCCAAGGAAACACGTCTGAGGTGGAGATTTGTTATTGTTCTTTAAATTAAATCTAGATTTATGGTTACAGGCTCGACTCTTTTGTCTAGGGGAGGGGTCAAAATTTATTTTGATTGGGGTTCAACATTCATTTTATTCATTTTTACACCCTGGAAATTTCTATCTTCCCTAAATTGTATTGGAAAATCTCAAACAAACATAAATCAACATAAGATATCATCAATAATGACTATTTACAGCCTTGTCATCAAGGCTAAACAAAATTTAAGGGGAAAATGATGATATTTAAGGGTTAAAGCTGGTGTATAGTGTTGGGAGAAGGAAAAATTTAATTTGGATTCACAGTTAGATAATATGAAAGCCTGAATCCTATAACTGTAACAAAGAAAGTTATATTACATGGAATCTCGTTTTAATGTCTTTATTTCACGATATTATAGTATAAAAAAGATAAGACGGGGACCCGACGCAGCTTTGTGTGCACTAGCGTTCACATGGAAAACCAATGGGGATTGTCTTGTGTGGGTGATACACACAGATCGCTACGGTCCATTCATGCGGGAAGTTCGGGGGACAGGACAACCCAGCAAAGGTCTCAAAACCGTTAAAAATTGTGTTTGGATTCAAACATTTCACTGAAATTCACCGGAAATCGTGAAAGGAATATCACAAAATCTCTCACACATGTCTTTTAGCGCAATGTGAACAACATGAGACTATATTTAATTGGTTTTATGCCGATTTTTTTTTTGTTACCAAAACTATACACCAGGTTTAAAGGTGGTTTATCATTTCTTTTGCTTTCAGCATAAAGATGGAATAAAATATTCCAAATTTTCACTAATCTCGTTTTTTACTTCAACCCCTCCCCTAGACAAAAGACCTTATAGCCTGTCCCCAGAAAAATAGATTTAACTTAAGGAACAATATAAAACAGTAGGCCTACTCCTCAGTCGCGTTTCCTGGGGGTAGGACTGAGGGGGGCTTGATCAGCCGGGAAAACAAAAAGGGGCCCCAAAATGAGAAAAAATGACAAAAATCGGCATCACGGGGGTTGAGAAAACTTTTTTTGAGAAAGGTCCACGTGAAGGGTTGGGAGAATGTCCAAGATATAGCCAGGGTCCCAAAAAGTAAAAGCAGAGACCAACATATTCGAGAAATTAAAGTCAGAGCAAAATCAGGTCGCTATAGCGGCAAAAAAAATATTCCACCTTTATGACGGACAGTGTACATGTAGTTGCCTATGGTATTAATCACAACTAAATTAATTTATGCTGACGAGTAAACTTTTCAAAATGTTTCATCGATGTTGAAAAACATCTCATAACAGAAAATAATGATATGAGAAAAATCGGCCTCGTGGGACCGAGGACTCGTGGGATCGAGGACTCGTGGGACCGAGTACTCGTGGGACCGAGGACTCATGGGAAAAATACTCGGACTCGTGGGATCGAGGACTCGTGGGACCGAGGACTCGTGGACCCTCCCCTAAACAGCAGTGCTATCGAAGAAAATTAGGATTTGGTAATTGCGATTCCACGCCGCAGCCCCCCCCCCCCCCCACGTAGGCGTTGCACAACATTTAGTTTAACTTATGTTTTAGAAACTGTGATATTGTCATTTCCACATTAAACAATATTGGCCTAAAAGTAGCCTATAAATAATTCGGGCAATGGCAAATTTTTTCTTTATTTTAGGGTAGGGCCTAGACCTAGCTATCTAACCGTGTTGCCTTTGCAGCCTACTTGTAGAGTAAATTCATGGATATATGGGGATTGGCAACCCCCTGATATGAGGTCACGAATTGGCATTTGCGTGACCCCTATTAGCCCACTCGATTGTGTTTCCTTGACCATGCTTGTGTGTGTGCGAAGCTAAAACCGGGGGTGCCCATCCCGAGTAAATTTTCCAGGGATTTCACCCTTGCGAATAAAATTTATACACCATTCACATTCACGTAATGCTCTTTTTTTGTAACTTGTTTTGCATGAAACCCCTCAATCATATCTTGAATTTTTTACGAACTTCCAATAAAGATACATTCCAATGTTTCCATTCGGTACGACGGTAGGCCTAAATAAATCATGACTTGATGTTGGGGTATACTCCTGTATTTAAAAAAAAAAGTCTCTATAAAAGTGAAAACAAACATTTTTTACAAAAACAGATAGAGAGGATCGACATCAGATTCACAAAATGTAAGAAGATTGTTCGAAGTTTTCTAGGGAAATTTGTGCGTGTTGTTGTTTGTTTGTTCTGTTTTGTTTCTTGATTTTTGTTTGTTTGTTTGTTTGCTGTTGTTTTTTATAGGGCGTATTTATATATTTCAGATATGCTTGTTTTATGTAATATATGTCCGTATACTTTTTAGTATTTTGTTTGTGTGTATGTGCGTGCATATTATGTTGAAATAAAGGGGTGGCCACGTACGGTCGATGCTTGTGTTGTGTATAATGTGAGAGGGTATGGTGTGTCTAGCGGTGTGTATTGACGTCAACACTACGTGCCAATCCGCACTGCATACAAAAGAATACACTGCGAGCTGCTATGCTAGCCCCATCGCTTGCAGTGCGCTAGCGCTGTATGCATGGCATGGTCCATACACGTACTCTCGAGTGTATACGCGCGCGGCGCATGCACATTATACACAGACAAAGCGTTGGAGAATTGGGACCCAGCTCCGCTGACATTGCCGTGGTAGCAGTTGTTCCCGAGCATTAAATTTACTCCTTTGAAAATCATTAAAGTGAATTTTTTTATAAAAAACATTACAGGAGGGACATTTTGAACGGATTTCTGGACTAGAATGGGGGTTGTAGACAAGAACAGCAATTCTAACTCCGAACACAACCATCGTTCGAATGGATCAAATTCCGGGGGTGCCAACTCAAATGGTCACCCGTCTGAGGAAAGCGGGACAAGCAGCTCGGGAGAAGATGATAATGGTAGGTGACATAAAGTAACTTTATTTCACTATTTCATTATTTTTTACCATATGTAAAGAGATGAGTGCATAATTCAACATTCTTCTTAAATTTTGTCTTTACAGAGCCTGGAATGCGTGTTGGTACCGAATACCAAGCTATTGTTCCTGAACTTCAACCTGGTAAATATAGTTTTTGTTTAGACTTTTGTTGTGGATCGAACTCTTTGCCTGGGTAGACTTCGTATATAACTTTAAATAATAAAACAGTTTCTCGTGTATTATATATACACTGGAGAATATATGGATGAGTAGTGTGCGTAAATAATTTAGGAGACAGAATCGGTGTTAAATTAAAATGAAATATGTAGTTTATTGATAAAAATATAAATAATATACTCATGAGATTTTATATGAGAGGGACCCCCGGTAAAAAGCGAGCACCACTCAATCTTTCGGGGGGTGCTCAAGATATATTTGGGTATGTCAAATTATTTATTGTAATCATTCTCATTATGTATTTTTCATACAATTTTACATTAATGTACTTAAAGACTATATTCTCTGACATTATTTAGAGCATTTCCTTTCTTTAAATTAACATTTTTTTTCAAAAATTGTGCTAATTTCAATATTTTTGAGAACACAAAATATTCTAGGTTGTACACCCCCATGGCCTAGTCTCCCTTCAAATTGGCTGATCATCTATGATATCAGTGAGATCAAGGATGTTAATATATATACTCCTTGGTAATGAGGGGTTGAATCTGAGTTTGTCTTAGTAGGCCTAGGCCCTACATGTATATTTTATGCAAGTAAAACAAAGAAAATGAAAATAATGATAAATAATGTTTTATTTAGCAAAATACATAAAATTTTTATTATATTTTACAAAAAAATGACATTTATTATATCCTGGATTCAATGGTGCCATGTTTTTTCAATATGATGGGGATGATTGAACAAATTAGTAATTGGAATAAGATTTATCAAAGGGTTCATGTTAATTCACAATGTTCTTATTCTGTATTTTGTATTGAATTTTCTTCAAACTTTCACTGAATATTTCTACTAAGCAAAGCTTGGCATGAGTGACGGGATCATAAGGGCTTGATTTACTGCGTACTTTAGGGGAGTGAGATTGCTACCCACTGGCCAGTTATTCAGATTAATTTTAGGACAACTACCCCTGGACAATTACCCCCACCCCCTGACAACTAAACCCACCAAAAAGTCTCAAGTCTCAAGCATTTTGCCTGAGCTACCAAGACCCTAAAAAAACACTAAAAATCGGCAGCTTTGTCGCGCATCAAACACGATGCAAATGATAGACCCCAAGTCATGAAAATCTCACGAAATTTTTTTTTTTTAACTTCGCATCTCTGCAAAAATCTACCACAGGTCTATTAAACCCTACATTAAACCTATGCGTAGTGCAGTGGTCCATGGGGGTAACAGTCTACGGGTAGTTGTCCTCGTATGATTTTTTTTTTTTCATTGAGAAAAATTTTTTTTTAATTATTTACAGTAGGTGCCTATGCAATATATGTTAGCAAGTTTCTGGCTAGGAATGTTACTGTTGCTCTAAATTGAATGAACTTGCCTTTGCAGCCCTTGAGATGTTGACCCCCCCCCCCCCAAAAAAAAAAAAAAAAAAAACAAAAAACAAAAAACAAAACAAAACAAACAAACAACCAAAAACAAAAGCAATAATAAAGGCTTATGCTTACTTTAGGCCTACATGTAGATCTAGCTTTTGATATCATGAAGAGAATTTACCTTTGCCTTTATTTCTGAATTTGTAGGACTTCACACTATTGAGCGTGTGACTACTGTATATAACGGGGGAGGGGGTATTTTTGAGAGTCCATCCTCACAAAAATTTCAACTGGATTGTACCTGTAAGGCTATTTAAGGTGATGAAAAGAACACAAAAATTGCCAAAATTGCAGAATTATCCATCTCATGAATTTTCCCCGAAAAGTCCAAATTTTCGAAATGTTAAATGCAAAAATGGCAAAAAGTATGTGGCAATGTGTAGGCTATGTCCAAACCATGAATGTAAAAGTCAAAAGTCTGAATTTTAAATCTAACTTACTGAAACAAAAGGTAACTATTGTGACGCAACATTGCTCCAGGCTTCTTTTTTTTTCCCGTCCAAGATGTAGGGTTAGGGTTGCAATATGGTTTTATGTTAGAATTGTAAAGTTCAGGGTAGGGTATAGTTTTGTCCAGGGTTGAAGTTAGTAATTTGATTAGTGTATGGGATTTAATGCAAGCATTTGTCGCCAGAGCAAATATCATGGAATCCATCCAAATATATGATAAAAATGGAGATAAATCACACCATTACTCATACCTGTCTTTGAACAAAAGTTTTGACCTATATTTTGAAAGCAACCATTGGAAATTGCACTTTCTATGATACTGTCTCTTTTCCATAAGACGGCAGCAAGAAAATATGGTATACAAATGTACTTATGCACATTTTTCTCTGCATTTTAAAATATATTTTGGCACTAAGCTTTTCATTATATGACTTATGACGGGTGGCTTTCTCTCCCAGACTGCTATGGGGGGGGGGGGGGTGAGGGGCAGGGGTAGAGAGTTTACTGAGTTTCATTGCTATAACCCCCCCCCCCCACCCACCCCAAAAAAAAAAAAAAAAAAAGAAAAAATATATAATATAATATATATATACTATATATAAATAACTAATAAAAATAAAAATAAAAATAAAAATAAAAATAAAAATAAAAATAAAAATAAAAATAAAAATAAAAATAAAAATAAAAATAAATAAATAAATAAATAAAAAACAAATAATAATAATAATAATAATAATAAAAAATAAAAAAAATAATAATAAAAATAAAAATAATAAATAAATAAAATAAATAAATAAATAAATAAATAAATAAATTTAAAAAAAAAAAAAAAAATGGTGGCATCATACTTTTTATCTTGCTGCAAAATAATCAATTCACAATACAAAAATTTAGAAATGGGCAGTTCCAAGGTAACGGAGTGTCATTCAGAAGCAACATTTAAGCATTCAAACAAATTTTTCATCCGTACTTTAATCTTTATTTACAAAGAAATGGTTCATGATGGTACCCTTTTTTCAAAATGATAACATTTGTTATAGTGATCTGCAAATGGACATGCACATTTGAGCAAAAAACATTTTGCTTAAACTCTGTGAACTTTAAATGGCTATCACAATTTTGAGTCATTGATTGGATTCTATGTTATACTAGGTATATTATGCCACCTTGCATAAGAAAATTGGTTGAATATTTTGTTAATTATGACTTAAAACTTGAACCCATGTCTGGTTACGGAGTGACCTCTGAATCATCCACACAATGGCAATGTAAAAAGACTATATCTCCCTTGCTAAATAAAAAAAACACTCTTGATTGTTTCAATTTAAATTTTGTTTTTCTTCAAACTTGTATTTAAACTACAAAAGTTGTACAACACACATGTAACCAAATGATTGAGTTCACAGCCTCATCCACTTTCTTCCAAAATAATCTGCTACAAAGTCCTCAAGGGAGCTCATATCAGACCTCACTCAAATGCCTGAGTTGTGCAATTATTTGCTGACAAAGGGCCCATTTGCATAATTATAATCTCATATCCTCAAAGCATGACACCCCCAATGTCTCTCTTGGGCACTTCACTAAAAGAATTCTGAACTTAAAAATTTCTAATGTAGAGTGAGCTTTGATCAAATTGTACATACACATTGTACATGCAATTCAATGGGATATCACTCCGTAACCATTTAATATGGTTACGGAGTGACACATTTTATGAAGCTGTATTTCTCAAACAAAATCCATTCAAATCTAAAAAGTTTATGGAATTTATAGGTATTGGTGATCCAGATTTGCAAATAAATTTTTGTTGCATTAAACCTAATTATTCTAAAAATATTCTAAAAATATGTGTTTTTGTGGTTACGGAGTGACATTTTGAGGTAACTTTATGTTTGTGCTCACTGATGTGGAACAAAGATCGCGAAGCAAAATATTATGTGAAAACTTTATTGTTTATATATCCTGCTTTCATAATAAAATAGAATCAAACTATATTTTCATTTTCTAGGTACATTTCTCTTACATGAAATTTAAATAAAAAAAGATACAAATTTGACAATTTTATTAAAATTGAATATTAATGCCATTTTAAAACCCAAAACGCCCTAAAAAGGCCAAACCATCCACAGATATTGAAAATTTGGACTTTTAGCTCTCATATGATACCAAATTTGTCATGAAACCACGAATTTGAAATTTTGGTGGTATTGTCCTGTTTTGCTTGGAACTGCCCAAATGCAGGTAACGGGTAAATAATTTCCTCCTTGTGGCTATAATTACCAAAAATATAATTTGTGGAACATGGATGCATTTACATTACAATGAGATTTGACATTCTACCAGTATTGTTCTTCTCACTCTTGGCTTCTTTTTGTCAATTATTTTTTTGGACCGTGGGGTAAACAACTTTTTTGTTTCAATAGAAAATGAACATGTTGCAAGCTTATTTTCATAGTAAAACCTAAAGCCTAGAAACTCTATGAAATCTGCTATGTAAAAAAAGCAAATCTGTTGTCTTTAGTGTTAATTTTTATGGACATTTTACACATAATAGTACATGAAATTCAGTTTTGAGATCGTAGTACATGTATCATTATCAACTACTTTAATAAAAAGATCAAATTTATAATGGCTTGTGTTTCAGTCCCTACACTGTGATTAGATATCGTTAATAGTGGATCATGTTAAAAACCACAAGGGTCACAGTCTTTTGGAGGGTCAATTGGATGGCCTGTATTTTTGGAAGGGGTGTTGTTTACATGTATTTCTAGTTTTTGAAAGAAAGAAATTTCATATAGAAGGATGATGGTCATATTGAGCTGGATTTCTCATAAATGGTTTTAATTTATTTCGACTTCCCTGGTTTCAGCAACATTGGGAAAGAAAGGGGGTACATTAATAGGAATTTGGTTCTTTTAACATGAAAATTTCTTGCTGCATTGAAAGTTTATTCATATTGAATTTTTTTTTGTCTTGATTGTACTCTAAAATACCAATTTGGGAAAATTATGATTTACATGTAGACTACATTCTCTTTTTGTGCCTCCGCCACCGAAGGTGGTGCTGGAGGCATCATGTTTTCGGGTTGTCCGTCAGTCCGTCCGTCCGTCCGTCCGTACATCCTGTTTGCTTGAGATATCAACTTCAAACTTGCGGATAGTATATATCACCATAGGAAGATGATCTGATTAGATTTTGGAGTAAGTAGGTCAAAGGTCAAGGGTCACAAAGGTCATATTGTGAACTTCCATGTATTGAGTTCGTTTTAGCGATATCTTGAGAACCACTTGAGATATCAACTTCAAACTCAGGGATAGTATTTATCACCATAGGAAGATGATCTGATTAAATTTTGGATTATGAAGGTCAAAGATCAAGGGTCACAGAGGTCAAATTGCAAAATTCAATGTATCGAGTTTGTTCTCGTGATATGTCAAGAACCATGTGGGATTGGAGCTTCAAAATTAACGGTAGTGTTTATCACCATATAAAGATGATCTGATTAGATTTTGGAGTATGTAGGTCAAAGGTCAAGGGTCACAGACGTCAAACTTTGAAATTCCATGTATTGAGTAATAGATATTGCTGTATAAAAATGAACTTATTATTATTAATTTTAGATTTTGGAGTATGTAGGTCAAAAATTGAGGAGGGACTGTGATCTAATAAGGTCTGGGGTCACAAGGTCAAAGGTCAAGGTCAAAGATGTCTGTGTATAAAGGAAAAAAAAAATGTTAATCGACTTAATTGCTAGTTATAAAACTACCAACAATTTGATACCAAATTTGACACAATTAGAAGAAAATTATGTTTATGTTAATGAAGCCTGACCTTTGACCTCCATTTCGGGTGACAAAAGGTCAATTAAAAAAATGATGACATATATTTTCTGATTCGTGTGATCAAGTAGAACATATTTATAGATGTTGCCAACCATTAACATGACTTGCAAACGAAACTACATACATGTAAGTGGCCCCACTATTGCACTAAACCCTTCTCTTCAG
Organism: Paracentrotus lividus; assembly: GCA_940671915.1. Classification (NCBI taxonomy): domain Eukaryota; kingdom Metazoa; phylum Echinodermata; class Echinoidea; order Camarodonta; family Echinidae; genus Paracentrotus; species Paracentrotus lividus. The sequence goes on from CALNVZ010000174.1 coordinate 24,116,390, forward strand.
GTTGCCCACAGAACCACACTAATGTTCACATAAATTGGTTTTCAGGTGGCCCAATAAAGTTTCTGGTGATCATTGGTCCCAGGCCCAATAATGCTAAATTTGAGCCCTGCTGTATGTTACCGATAATAAAATCAACTCTGTATGTAAGGCTTCACATCTTTGAGTAAAAACTTTTTGAAGAGGAACACTTGTCACCCCTACCAGTTTATCATTCAATGTACAATATGTACATGTTCAGCTACATTAAGTTGCACATTATATCCCTTCCATTTTATGATAAAAAAAAACTGTCAAATTTGCATCATTTACATGTTAGAACATTATTAAAAAAAAAGGTAGCCAAAACTTAAATATAATGAAGTCCTGGTTATATCTTTACTACATTAGATGTTCCTGTTGGTCGCCGTGGAGATAGCAGGCCAGAAGCCTTGCTTGTATGGACTCCCAGCTCAGATATTCCAGATCCAAAATGTAAGTAGTACTTGTTGTTCTTGTTGTTGATTTTAGTTTTTATTGCACTGTCATTGCCCCTTTGACTCCTGTACTAAATCTTAACAATGTAATACATTGATACTGTTTGGACGAAGACTAGATTTTCCATCAGAAGAAAATAACAAATTATGCACTGTTAGAGTGCGGGCCATGCAATGAATATCCTTCTATTTTTTCTATTTATATTTTTTGCTCTTGTGACGTGCTTCTGGAAATATTTGATTCTTTTTATGACAATGAAAACTAACATAAGATTTGACAACAAGGCAAGTCCAAAAGTTGACTGTTATTTTATTAATTGATATTTTGTAGATTATTTCTGAGTAACCCAATTGATGTTTATGCAGAGGCCAGTAAATTATGTGGGAATGTTTTATTGTTGAACTTTAATAACACAAATGCCAATTAGTGTTACTGTGGAGGCAAAAAAGTCTTCTCTCCTTCAAGGTGTAAGTGTAACTGAACAATGTTCACTGAGCACATTCCACCAAACCCTTTTGTAATTCAGGCCACTGCATTTCAGGAGATCGGCTTAATAGAGCACATTATTCTTTTTGTCCTTAGAATGAAAAATCTGTCTCATACAATAATGGTTTCTCGGCCGGGAATTTTTTAGATTACGTGGCAGAAAACATGTAGGAATCTACGAATAATTTCATTATTAAGACATGATAGCCTTATTTTTGTCAGAAAGAAAACAAAAACAGATTTTTCCACCTTTTTCAGAATCCAAATGTGACAGATTAGTGAAATGCTAGCTGTTATATCATTAGAAAAAAAATTATTTTGTGAAGGGTGTTGTCTGCTATAGAGTAGGCTCTCTGCTCTGCAATTAAATAGCCGTTGGCACAATGACAGCTAGTTTTGTGAGGTTATAATAAATGATCTGATTCGCTGCAACATACAAAATCAGGTGTGATAATGACACACGCACTGTGATAAATTTGTTTTTTTTGTTTTATTCTTGATGACTTTGACGACTTTCATGGAATATATTTTTTGACAATATCGTAAAACTACTATGTCACATTTTGAAAGAAAATCAGCCGTCGGCCCAGTACCTATATCCGTCATAAAGATGGAATAGTTTTTGGCGCTCTAGCAACATGATTTTGCTCTGGCTTTTTTAAATAATTTCTTGAATACATGTATGTTTGTCCCTGCTTTTACTTTTTGGGACCCTTGCTCCATGAATATATTGGAAATTCTCCCAACCCTTCCTGCCGTTTGCTTTCCCAAAAAGTTTTGTCAACCCCCACGATGCCCATTTTTGTCATTTTTCCCTCTTTTGGGGGCCCCTTTTTGTTTACCGAGCCGATCAAGCCCCCCCCCCGCCCCCCCCCCGCCCGGTCGTCCTACCCCCAGGAAACGTGTCTGAGGTCTATCGTTGTTATTGTTCTTCGTTAAATCTAAGTTTATGGTGACATTCTAAAGCCGGCATCAGTTATGTTGACGTCAAGGACCGTAGCCTGTCTTCTCTTGTCGCGACAATTTGCTATCGCCAGGTAGAACATGTTTAGCAGAGCAGAACGGCGGCCAGTTGTAGGTTGCCGTGCTACAGCGTACGTTGCACGCATCGCTGAACCAAACGGCCAGTGAAGTTTAAGCCGCTACGGCCTTTGTCGCCAACTACATTCACCAAAATCAGGATTGGCCTCCCGTTCGGATACTGTACAGTCGCCGCAAATTTTTGAAATTTTCAAAAATCACTCATGACCCAAATTATAATGCGCGACTGAGAGGACAATGACAAACCTAAAGGTTGCACGCATCGCTGAACCAAACGGCCAGTGAAATTTAAGCCGCTACGGCCTTTGTCGCCAACTACATTCACCAAAATCAGGATCGGCCTCCCATTCAGATATTGTGCAGTCACCGCAAATTTTTGAAATTTTCAAAAATCACTCATGACCCAAATTATAATGCGCGACTGAGAGGACAATCACGAACCTGAAGGTGACAGGCCGCCATTAGGTAGAAAACACTCGATCGCCTGTCCAGTCGCAAGGATCGCCACAGTGCGCAAGTTCATATTTTGGTTGATTTTAAGCTGCAACAAGAGAAGTCGACCGCGAGATGCGCGAAGGTCGAGACTATTGTATTATTGGATAAAAGCTATTGTTAGTCTTTTGTTTGCGTGGAAGCAAGTCGTTGTCATTGCCTAGGGGAGACTCAGGTTAGTTGAGCCACTTTTTACTCAAGGTCACCTGGTGCCCATGGGTGAAGTTTTTGGGGGCTGTTGAGGATTGGGATTGAAAGAGTAGTATGTTAGGCAAATTATAAAAGGTATATCCCGAAAATAGCACTTTCGGTTTTGGAGCCCCGGACAATTAAAAAAAAAGTGTCAAGTGGCTCAACTAACACCAACACGCAGGTAAGTTGAGCCAAGGTGTTGGGTTAGTTGAGCCATGCGGCATAAATCAATTTTGGGGGGCTGACTCCCCCATCCCAAAAGACACACATAAACACACACCCACACCCTCACATACACCAACTCACACGCATGCATGCACACATTACGGTTACTTTTTGGTGCATTTAATTTTTTTTCCTAATTTTACAGGTACGTCCTTCATAAATAGTCTTGGGGCATGACAGATCCCTTTTTCTTGTTTAATAATGATAACAAAATAGTTAATTCATGTAAAACGCCATACAAAACCCCAAAATATTCTTTTCAAAAATTTTAACCCATGTAGGCATAGGCTCAACTTGCCCCATCAACAACGGCTCAACTAACCCCACACCATTTTTTTTAAACTAATCGGGGTGGAAAGTAAAATTCTTACTAGACACAAATCTAATTATATGGTTAAATTTATATACAATGATACTCCTTTCAACTGTAGTATGATAGAGCGTTAAATCTGTGGGGTGTCAAAAATATGAGCACACATGTCAATTTTTCACGGAAGTCACTTTGACCAGCAAAAATCAAATTTTGTTGATTTTAACAAGCTTGTAGTCTGCACCCATGTATCAAATTTAGCATGTATGGTCCATCTATCATTATGTAACAAGAGATGGACGCATTATAAATTTAAAAATGGTCTTGACCTATTTAGAGGGGGTGGCTCAACTAACCCACTGGCTCAACTAACCTGAGTCTCCCCTATCATAGACAGAGTCGTAGATACGTATATGATCTTCGGTCACCTACGATTCTGACACGATTTTGGCAGGTTCTAAAATGCATAGGTTGTCGCCACAACGATCGCCTTCTGTGGGACAGGCCCTTAAGGTTTCTTGTCTAGGGGAGGAGTTGAAGTAAAAAGCATGATTGTTGAAAATTCAGAATATTCTATTCCACCTTTATGCTGAAAACAAAAGAAATAAAAAACAACCTTAAACCCTTAATTATTATCATTTTCCCCTCATATTTTAAGCCTTGATAACAAGGTTGTAAATAGTAACTAAAGATTATTTTTCATTTTGATTTATGTGTGGCTGAGATTCTACAATACATTTTTGGGAGATAGATAGAAATTTCTTTTGTGTAATACTGAATAAGATCAGTGTTGTACCCTAATCAATATAAAAAAAATTGACCCCTCTCCTAGACAGAAGACTTGAGCCTGTAGCCATAAAACTAGATTTAACTTAAAGAACAATAACAACACTACGCCTCAGATGTGTTTCCTTGGGGTAGGACTGCGGTGGCCTTGGTGGGTCGCGTAAACAAAAAGGAGCCCAAAAAATAAGAAAAATAACAAAAATGGCCATCTTGGGGGTTGACAATATTTTTTTTGAAGGATAATCCCTGGGAAGGGTTGAGGGAACGTCCAAGATGTAGCTAGGATCCTGGAAAGTGAAAGTGGTGACAAACACATTCAAGAAATTAAAGCTGGAGCAAAATAATGTTGCTAGGAGGGGGGGGGGGGGGGGACATGGTACATATATGCGTATAACATCAGTGAGAGTTAAAATTTAAGGTCATATGTTCACCAGACCTATGCAAGTGTTAAGCCATGCCATCATGTTAAATAGTAACTGTTGTCTTTGTACTTGTAGTAGTTACTTTAGTAATTCTCATCAACAAAATTTTTTCCCTATCTGTGCAGTGGATGAATACATCAGTGTGGCCAAGGAGAAGTTTGGTTACAACACTGAACAGGCTTTAGGCATGCTTTTCTGGCATAAGCACAGTGTGGAGAAGTCTCTGGCAGATCTGCCCAACTTTACCCCCTTCCCTGATGAATGGACAGTGGAAGACAGGGTCCTCTTCGAGCAGGCTTTCAGCTTCCATGGAAAGAGTTTCCATCGCATCAGGCAAATGGTGAGTCGTAGAACCTCAGGGGGATTTCATCGTTCTTTCAGACCAACTATTGTTCATTAACGATTTCTCAAATTTTGCAAGTTATTGACATTTCCATCTTGCAATTTTGTTTTGTTTTAGTAATTTTGTTTTTAAATCCAGGTGGTTGAAGCATTAACCTACACATTGATTGATTTAAACTGTATCCAACAGTATGGAAGTCTTCTGTAAATAATAAATAATTAGTAAATGTTTGAATTTAATGTGTTTCATTTTTTTTTCAAAAACCAAACTACAATGCTCTAGTCTGAGCATTCTCAATATTTACTCATATTGTTAATGGTGATCTTATTTACTCACATTTAGCTCCCAGACAAGTCCATTAGCAGCCTGGTTAGGTACTATTACCAATGGAAGAAGACAAGAACACGTACCAGTCTCATGGACAAAAAGATTGTCAAGTCTACAGCTCCCCCTGCCCAGAAAGAAGGAAGGTAAGTTATAAGAAAGTTTTTATGATGCCTGATATAATCCTTCCTTTACCTATTTAAAGTTCACTAGTCACATGTGTCCTTTCTCAGGTTAAGAATGTCATTAAGACTTGAAACGTGGGTAAAATTTAGCACTGGTGATGTATACCAGCAGCTTAAGTAAATAGTGTCAAGTACTTGTTGAGACTAGGCACCAGTACCAGAGCCTAATACATGTATGCATTTATTTTGATGATAAGGTAGAAACTTTTGAATTTGTATGAACCACATGCCTTTTCTTAATCATGTGAAGTAGAGTGAGGAATATGTTCCATGTTTATCAAGTGTATTCAGCTTAGACCTGTTGTTGTGCACATTCATAGACATTATGTGTCTGAGTTTGTTTTATTCTACATGTATATTTCATATTTTTTCCTTCCCTCCATCATTTAGTGGAGAAGAGGAGCCTCCAAAAGAAGAAGAACCGACAGAACCTATGGAGACTGATAAAACAGAACCCGTGAAGGTGAGTATTTGTGCCATACATGACATTGACATAGAATACAAAATTTATCTGGATTGTGTTTCACCAACTTGTTTGTAACTCTACGAACAACTGGTGATCATTTTTTGTGCTAAATGATCGAGAATGTGATCAGTGTAGCACCAAAGAACTTATTCCAGTCGTATAGCTATTTGTAATTTTAAGAACGACTCGGTAAAACATCACCCATGGGCTGTTCCTCAAAATATTTACAATAGGAATCTGTATTGATAATTGATGACATGCATTATGTGTCTTAATAGCAAGCAGATAATTTTTTTATCTGGCCAATGCAAATATTCTGTATATATTCTTCATTCTTTTGAGAATACTACAGTCAGTTGACATTAGCATTTATATCCAGATGTTGCACCAACAATTGCTCAGAGATTTATTTAATCTAAACTTTATGGTTAGGGTCTTAATACTGTCAGGTTAAGTGTTAGCTTTTAGTCCAAGGCTGGATCATGGAGCATATTTGTAGACAAATGTAGTGGAACACCAAAACCTCACTCATTTCTTCTCTCTCTCTTTCTCTGCCCCTTCCCCCTCTTTTGTTTTTTTTTCTCTATTACAGGAGGGTAGCACTACAAGCAAGAGTGTATGTGGTAACTGTGCTAGTTCAGTCACCCAGCTGCATACTACACCCAAAGGCCAGTTATGTAATGCTTGCTACAGTTACTGGAGGTAGGAATAATATTTTTTTCATTTTGTCAATTCATTTACACACTCTGTCTCTTTTAGCAAAGGTAATATATACAGTCATTATCTCCAACTACACACCGCACATAAACTCTCTCCTCTCTAACTATATTTTCATAAGTCTTTGATATTGAATAAGTTGGAGCTGCTCATCTTACTTGAGTAAGACATTGTGTTAGATCCAATAGCAGCAAAGTTAAATGATACTGGTAAATTAAATCCCATAATAATTTCCTATTACCATTCCTCAACGGTTTCTTTGTTTTGTAGACGCACGGGTGTGATGCGTACTCATGTAGGACCGGTAAGAAACGAGATCCAAACCCACCATCGTCATCACCCAATGAGGATGAAGAAGAAACCACCTCGAGGGATGTACGTGGACCGAGATGATCTTCTTGCCATGGCAACCACACAGGCGGATGCCATCTTCAAAGGATTGGATGCAGACATTGTTAATCTCAAACGCCAAGTAAGAGAGAGAGAGAGAGAGAGAGAGTCCTGAAAACCTGACAGGAAGCCATAAAATCTGGTCACATTTCATAAGGACATGTTTCTGATTATTCTCAATGCAACAGGCTTTGTCGACAGATTAATCTATTTATATTGTCAAACTATATGTATGTTAACGTATTTTCAAGATGAATCCTAGGATAAAGTTATTCTTTACAAACTTTTGGGTTTCTGTCTCTCAAAAATTAAGAATATATGATATGGGGATATTTGAGGGAGTGGTAGTGTTAACTTTGGGTAGATAATTGAAGATTACAACATCTTGATTGAAGAGACCACATGTACTTTCAAACAGATTTTTCATGCAGAATTTTTATTTTAAAAATCTGCTAGAAATGGATTCATCAATTTACACACAATCTTTTGACATTTACTACAATTTGGGATTTGATAGGGGGGGGGGGGCAGAATTTAATTCTCTGTTTGTTCAATGTGAGGTCTCCCAAATCATAGGGGTGCTGTTAAACTTCTTGCAGACCCTTATTCATTTTCAAGACATTTATCAAATAAAACATCCTATAGATAATTTATTTTGACCACATTTATTTGTTACATATAGCTCCAAGGCAACAAGCAAGCGGTTGGCCAACAGAAGGAGAAAATGATGGACATTGAAACTCTCCGTCCTGCAGAACCCGCCCAGCGTAACAAATCAAGCTGGACCAATGATGAACAACTGCTAGCTGTACAAGGTCAGTGAAAAAGTCATTAGTTACTGATCCATCCTCGCTTTAAAGCATGACTACATTGTATGACCGTGTATTTACATTAATGTAGATAGTATTAGTTGCTGCACTAACTTGGTTATACATTATGTTGTAATGTATTTATATGAATATAGACATTATAACTGTATATTACCAAGTTTACTAACCATGAAGATACATAGAAGTGATGAATAGTTTGATATGCTTGTGTCATTGAAATCTTTCATGATAAAGTAGAAAAGGTTGTGTCATACATGACAATAGGATCGGGTGGGGGGGGGCCGGCGTATAGAAAATTGTCAAATTAATCATGCATAAATTGAATTGAAGTGTGTACTGAACCATGAATGTCATTGAATTTAGGATTTTTTAATGCCCATAACCCATTGTTAGCCCATAAAATGCCAGAGGGCAGTTGACTTGAAAATACTTCTAGTCCAATAGAATTATATTATTTTCTGTTAATACAGAAAAAAAACTTCAAGCTGGAGAGGTACTTGGTAGAATTATCAGCTACTTGCAATCTAATAACTACTGTGTTTATGATGACCAATTGGCTTCATAATCATCATGAAAGAAACAAATAGGTTTTAAAAAGACATACTGAAGCATTTCTTATTAGACATGCTCGAGTAAACTCCAAAAGTGGTTTTATGCTTTTATATTGGTTGTGGGCTTTTTGGCTGGCTTTCATTCTTGAGGCAAACATTTATGAATTAAGTGAAAAGCCTCTGTCATCTTTTTCTTTTTCTTCAACATGTTTCTTTTGATTTTGTAGTGATAATTATCTCTTTGAACTTACAACTATTACTATTAACCATGTATTTGTTGCTTGATTTCAGCTCTACGGAAATATGGGCAGGATTTTGAAGCAGTGGCTGATGTAATAGGGAACAAGAATGCTGCACAGTGCCGTGCCTTCTTGGTGACCTTCAGGAGACGATTTAACCTTGACAAGGTTCTGGAGGAGTATGAAGCAGAGAGGAAAGCTAGAGGAGATATCCCTGAGGTAAGCTTTCGTATTTGTATCAGTGGCAGTTACTTTGCTAGTTTCAATACACTTATAATGATAACTTAATAATAGTTAAAACTGTATTTGATGATTATCATAACTTAAAAAGTGTATTATTAAAGGAAATTACTGTATGACATGCTTGCAAGTTCCATTACACTTGCTACATGTAGGTTATTGTTTTATAGATAGATGGAACTGCATGGTCTGGTGTCCTTTGTGTATTTCCCCAAATACCTTTATACTTCTTTATATTTTTAGCTACCAAGTAAATGTGCATTTCAATGTTATATTCAGATTTGATCAAACTCTTTTTAAAAATAACTGGGTTGGTTCAGGTCGATTGATTGAGATTAAAGTGTAAGCATTTGAAATGGTCATATTTAAACGTGAGTGACACGACATTTGCACTGATAGAAGGGCACATATCATGACTACCATATTATGTATAATGTAGGAGTGGCATGTGTCATTACCAGTTGGATTTGAATTTTACAATTGGTCCTGGAAATTATGATTAAAAAACAGTGCATGAGTTACACCACAGAAAAAAGACATGTGTTTCTGATCATCATTGATTATGGTTGGATTTGTGCCCAAGTAGATCTCAAAGGGTACCATAAGTGCTGGTATATGTTCATGAATAGTGTACCTCTCTCACATTTATTGTCCTTATCAATCATTCCCTCTCTATTGAAAATGGTTCACCTCTATGTGTCGTGAGTGACATGACCAGTGCCTTTAATGCACAAATTCAAGTAAATAACTACATCGAAATTACCTGTGTGTATATGCCATGTTAGAGTAGTCCATGATGATTTATACTTTAACCAAAAAAAATCTGAAAAAAGGTGACTAGATATAAGAATAAAAGGCATTTAAAGCACCATAGTCCAATATGTGAAAATTCCTGTTTGATCAATTATTCAGCGTAAAAACTGGATCACATAATGTTTTAACTTACCAGTAAATAAATGGTTGTATTGTAAAGAAGCCTTTGTGTTGATTTCAGATCCTAATTTGCATTTTCAAAGGCACAGCGCCACATTAAAATTTCAGCTAAATGTCCCACTTAGTTTGAATATGACCAAATATAAACTCAAATGTATCAGATTTCTGGCATCATAGTAAATAGTCTTTTGTTTTAAATTACCATTTTACAAATTAAGTTTTTCCATTACCTCTACTTGTAATCTATGTTCCACCATATATTTTTGCAGCCAACCGGAGGTAGTGTTACCAGTATGCCGTCAGCCACTGCCCCTCTGGCCGTACCCGTCATCTCCAGTGCCCCACCTCCTCTTCATAGACCTACAGCACCACCGGCCCCTGTTGTCACTCAACCGCCAGCATCACAGAAGCCCCCACCCCTCCAAACACAACAACCAAGGTAATGTTCATGTCCCCCTTTCACTCAAACGTTTAATATCTTGAATGCATAATATGGGTAAACTTTAAGTATTTGTACCATATACATTGTATTAATGCAATTTTGGCAGAGACCAAACATTAATGATAGATATCAAAATGTGATCAATCATTGATATCCAAAAAGAACAATTTTTTGAGAGTCACAAGAGTTTCCAGAGACACGGAAATCAGGAAATTAGTCAATCATTCAAGCTGGTCTATAGTTTAAGAAGGAAAAATTTGATTTGGATTCACAGTTAGATAATATGAAAGATTGAATCCTATCTAATTATATTACTTGATATCTCGTTTTAGTGTCTTTATTTCATGGTTTTCATTTCTGATGGTTGAGTTGAGAGTGATTGACAGGTTGTATATTACACAGGAAATACCAATGTGTCATTTACACAGGCAGGTGTGACATTAACACAATTGGTATGTGGAACAATGTCAAGCTTGGTGATATGTGCATTGTTGGAATGAAGAAATATACATGAAATCTACAGCCCTGGAGATATTTATTGGGCAAAATTTGTAAACAAGGAGGAAATTGTAATCTACATTGAACAAGTGACTTTTATGAAATAAAAGTAGCTTTAGTAAATGATTTGAAATCTGATTGAGGTAAGTTGTACCTAGGATAGTGTCATATCAAGTCACTAAGTGTGGTATCTCACTTCGCGGAGACGTCTCCGCGGCGGATAAAAAGTGAGACGTCTCCGCGACAATCTTTAAAAAACTGACAAAGCATTTTTAAAGAACCGTCTCAAAGTAGTTTCGTGAAACGTCTCGGAGACGTCCCGGAGACACAAGTTTAAAAAATTTGTCGCGGAGACATCTCGGAGACGTTTCATGAGTCGCGGAAACTACTTTGAGACGGTTCTTTGAAACTGCTTTGTCACAGTTTTTGAAAAATGTTGCAGAGACGTCTCGGAGATGTCTCTAATACTTTTTATCCGTCGCGGAGACTTTTATGTAATCTCCAAACCTGTTTAAAGGCAGGAAAGTCCAAAGGTATGATGTATTTATCAGAAGAATGAATTAATTCAAAATGTTGGTCACTTAATACATTCTTTCCCTCTTACAGATTTCTACACCCACGAAGTGCCCTCCAACAGCCCCCACCCTTGAGACCCAGTATCACGGCTGCCTCTGGCCCCCTAGCCCGCTCCAGACCTGCTATCATGGGCCCTCTGTCGGGTCACCCTCCTACTCTGGGAGCAGCTACTCAAAGGGAGCCATCACCACAGTAGATTGGAGTTTAGAACCACACCCTTAGGTGCCACGCCTTTGAGGACTCCACCCCCGCGGGCCATAAGCCTCGTCTTCTAAGCAGGGCAATTCAGTTGACGAGGAGGACTAATACCTATTTCTCAACGTTATCATTTGCTTATCCATATTGGAATATAATTTTGAAATTTTTTATTGAGATTACATAACCATTAGTTGCACAAGTGTGAATAAACATTAATTTTCATAGCTTTATTGTATGAATATTATCTGCTGAATGAAACGTGATTAATCAATTTGTTTATTTCTGAGGAGTGAATTTCAATGTTGAGAAGTAGTGTTTATTTTTCCTTGCAATGATTTTGTATTGTCCATAATATATCCATTGACTGGTATCTTCAAAACAGACCTCGCACTAGACCCAATCTTAATGCTGCATTATTCACATTACAGCCACTTTGATTACTTCAAAGCCAATGTATTTATCTGTAACCTCATCGCTGGCTGATGTGTTCACTTTTTATTAATGTTTAAAAGAGGAGTAGTGATTTACATGAGTTTTTTCATTGCATTTAATTGACAGAAAGTAAAAAGAATAAAGAACTTTTAGGTATTTTTAGAGGTTATTTGTCAAGAGTCTTGTTTTTCTTGATGTAAGGAATGTAATTTTGTACTTTGTGATATAATTTTTTTTTCTTTGAATGAAACAATGTTTCTTTTTTAAAGATTTCAAATTAAGAACACTGTCCTATTATAAGGACAAACATTAGTTATTGTCCAATCTCTTTGAAAAATTGAAATGTCTGATTTGACTTTGATGAGTTGAATTCCTTTTTCATGTACATACACATGAAAAATATGTTGTTGGTTCTGTCCTTTAGCTCATATTTTTATGAGTTATAACTTATTTCTTGATATATTTCAGGTTTACAATATAGAACATGGTATTCCTACTACATAAATTATAAATGAAAATGTTTTGTTGTTTTCCCCCTTGCATTTACGATGTTTCTTGATATTTTTTTTTTCTGTACAATTTAATGAGATAGAAGAAATTTTTTATGATGTGCTTCTTTAGTATTTCAGCTACAATTGAATAATTCATTAATTAAAAAATTCAATTTGAAAAGAGTTATTTACAGAATAGTGATGAAATTCTTAGTTTAGGTTGTATATATTCACATAACCTAATATGTAAGCTTAATTTATTCAAATGCTGAAATAAAAGTAGATGATTTAGGAATTTGTGAGGAAGCAAATTGAATCCTATTTGATAAAAATCTCATGAAATTGTTGCAGACCATCATCGTTAAAAGAAAAAAGAAAAAGCAATATTTTCACTTTGTCATATTTGTAAGGTTTGACTTCCATACTCTTCATATAAAAACAATTTTCAGTTTGAACAGTAAGATGACGGGTGCTGCCATTATCCTAATTTTTTTTTTTTTTTTTTTTTTTGTAGGCAAGAAAAAAAATACTGAACATGCAACAATTATCCTTCTTTGCACTATATATTTTTTTCAGATTACACATCATTTGTGAATGCACATTTTTTAAAAAAAGGAATTGAAGACTGATAGCATGTTTCAGGGTAATTAAAAAAACAGCTAAATAACTTCTTATCCTCACTTTGTGGGTGAATGGAATGGTTTGCTAATTAGCTGATGTTTTCTCAATTGCGATTTTACTTGTTCTGTAGAATTTAAATAGCATTGTCTTATTCTTTACACTAGGTGCTATAGCAAAACAACTTCAGATTTTGATTTTTTTTGTTCAGAGATACCACAACAATACAGCATTACCAACAACTTTTATCACTAAATATGCCCATTTCATGATATGACTGACAATAGCTTTCATTTGCTACTTGCAAGGGTATATATCTCTGGTTTCTCTAATACTCTCACATTGTGAACAACATTTTTTTAAATTTGTTGCACTAGATATAAACATGGAGGAGTGAAATGCTTTTGAGAAGCAATGTAGATAAGTTGGAGTATATATGTTTCTTCTGTAGAAAGTGTACTATTTTATAAAACATGAGTTCTATTTGTGTTTCTCAATATATTTGTAAATATATAAATTATACGATGTGTTTGTTACAGCCTTAAAGCATGCTCCTCTATACAATGTTTCTTCTTTTATGATATTCAGGGTACGTTTTAATATAGAAAGAAGAAATTCAATTGTTTTTTTTTGCATCAAATCTCATACAGTAAAGTTAAAACAGATGTAGCAAGTATGGAAAGGGAAGGGTGCTGGAGCTTGATGTCATAAATATTTACCTTTTCAAGAATTGAAGAAATATTTGGTGCTTTTTTTTATTCACACCTAATGATTACAGTAGATATACCTACCTGCACACAAGCACCAAGTCGTTCGGCCAAGTAGAAACAAAGCAACTTTTGATGAAAAACACAAAAATAGTCAATTTGTGCTGTAAAGATTACATGCTGCTCTTGTCTATAAGCTTGGCTGTTTGTAAATTAGTTCTTATTTTATTAAAAACATGCAAATATGATTCGTCAAGCATTCAACATTCAAGAATGCATATTTATTTGTTTTTGATAGTTCTTTTCAAACTTGTTTTCTAGACCACGTAAGGATTTCAGCCTTTTTCTACAGAACAATTTTCTAATTGATGAACAATGTTGTTGGAGTGGACCATATGCTACCATGGACTAACTAGCTTGACTGTAGTAATTTATTGATTAGGAGTAGTCTTACTATGTAACCATGAAAGCATCTACACAAGGGGAGACCAAATTCCTCTTGCCAGTTATCAACAAAGTATGTGTACAAATGAGTGTTGGGTTGCTTAGGCTGCCCTCTCAGAATTCACTATTGTATTTTGTAGAAAGAATGATTGATGTTCAAATGTTGTAACTGAACCAGGACTTGTTTATGAATGGGATGCAAAGGAAATGAAGTTCCTATTTGCAAGTCTTTTGTAATTATATATATATTATTGTTATTGTATAAATGTTTGTTTGTTGTTTATTTGTTGGTAGTTGTGTGTCTTCAAGAGCAAAGTAAGAGATGTAGAGAGAGATCAAAATGTATTAGATATTCTGTTAATACAATTTAAAGTGTTTTCATTATTGCATTCATAAAGCTACATGTAGGCAGTGTGTTGATTAAAGAAGTATGAGATTCAGAGAAAGAGGAAAAAAGGAAGGATTCAAATTTGAAAGAAGGTATTATAGATATATGGCCCGTATTCTCAAAAGCCGCCTAACTTTAAGACTTGCTTAAATTTGTGGTTTAACTATGGCTTGCTAAAAGGGAATCAATCCCGAAAAGTAGATATTTAATTCATCATAATTTTTGGTAGTGAAACTATTAAAAACTGCTTGGGAATGGTAAGTACAAAAGCTTCCCTTACAATTAAAACACGATTCCAGAATTCATTGGTGATAGGAATGTGACAGATTGATTCCCTTTTAGCCTGCCATAGTTAAACCACAGATTTAAGCCAGGCTTAAAGTTAGGCTGCTTTTGAGAATATGGGCCATAGGTAGAGGTACAATAATAGCCAAAACGTTAAACAGACTAATTTTAAATTGCTTTTCACTTCCAATCAACTACTGTATAAGTGGTTATTTTCGCGGTGACTCTATTTTCGCGAATTTCGCGAGTTGGTCATCGCGAAAATTTCCACTTCAGTACAAGGCTATTTATAGTAATGAAGTCATCACCAAAATCGCGAAATTTTGCTCTCGCGAATTTCCCCAACTAGTCAAAAATCGCAAAAATATCTGTACGCGAAAATATTGGCTTATACAGTATAAAGTCAAAGTTCACAGGGATGCCACTTTTCCGTTTTTTTTCGGAATTCTGGTTTTTCCCCTTTTATCTGTCTTATTTCCGGGTTTCCGACTTTTCCTGTTTTCTGAAAAAAAAAAAAAAGAACAGAAAAAATCGGGATAATTGCCCATTGACTGCGTGTGCGTTGAAAAATGCGGAAGCAAAAAAAAATCTCGACGATAAAAAGATTAAAGTCGTTTGTGGACGTATTTCGTAGTACGCAATGTGTGGATTATGTATGTAATTTGTAATTTTTTATGAAAACGGCTGTACCACGATTCTAGCGATCTTGTCCATATTTTGGTCTGGGATGTGAATAAGTATACACGTGGTTTTGTGGAGAACAAGCGGAACTATGCTTTGCTATCGCCCCAGAACGCTCCAGGCAACGCCAGCGCTTGGCCGGTACCCATATTGCCTGGTGAGTGTCTGCCTTGGACTTCACTACTCTGGATTTTTTTTTAATGGATTAGTTATGGAATAATATGTGCCATGGATGTAGAAAAGAGAATCACATGACAAGAAAATGACAGTGCAATCAAGAAGAAATTTCAGTGGAAATTTGCTAGAGAAGAAAACGGCCGCGAAATATTTCTATCCGACTATCAGACTAAAATAAAGTTACTTCCGAAATCAAATTTGCCTAGGTCAACACTCAGAAGCATTGAATAGAAGTTTTTGTCCTGTGGGAAACCTGGAATTTCGGATGCCATATAGTACTTCAATCAAGATTTAGAATTTAAAATGGATACTATTTCTATTTTGAATCTACTCTGCCTTAATCTTTATGTCTGAGTGGTAGATTAGATTAAGATTAGATTTTTTTTTTTTTTTATTATTACATGAAAAATTACCCATAAATTTGGGTTAATTTTTTAGGGAACTCATTCAAATAATAAAGCTCAGGTAGCAGCAACAGAGCATCTAGAACCCCAGAGCTTCTTAGGGCCCTCGACCCCTGCCTATTGGGAACTCGCGCTGCGCGCTCCTGCCCACCGCTAAAGTTTAGGGTTTTTGGAGGACACCTAGTGGCTCCCTGAGTTCATGACTGTACACATAAGAAATCACTGCGAACGTGTTCACGATTAGCCAATAGAAGCTATCAAAATCATTTAAACTTAACTGCGATTTTCAAATTAAATTTAAAATATTCTGCACATGGATTTGAAAAATGGCAAGTTTTATACTCTGGCTTTTATCTTAATGAACATTCACACAATACAAGTCTTACCCTTTCATACCGTTCCACCAACAGCTTATCCATAAAATTATATTACTTTTATGTTTGGCCGCATTCATATGAACAAGAGAGAGATCACAGAATAACACAAGTAAACTGGATACATTTTTCACTTGGATTTATTGGCAATACGTGACACATACAAAATGAAGGGCTAGAGAATTTTCATATTTGAGACCTTGAATAAGGGAGTATGATTTTGTGTTGTACATTAATAACCAGGCACAAACCTATTACTTCTAAATATCTGTCTTAAACTAGTAGAAGTTTGATTAATGACATGGATTAAATAACCCTTTGGTTGAATACTTTATATAAGTTAATTTTATAATTAAACTTTATGGCAATGGAGAATGGAATACATAATTCGAATACTACACTTCACTACACACAAATGGAATACCACAACTGAATATCTGCAATTGGTTTTAGATATCAAAAGATCTTTTTTTTATGACCTACGTTTCTAAAAACGTTTCTGAACACCATTTCTGAACTGTTAATCTTGTGTACTTTAACTGCAAGGTGAAAAACAAAAATAATTAAGGTTCCTTAGCAAGGAATCTGTGCCGAATCGAATCCTATTTCAAGAGGATTCAAAATTAAAACAAAAATTAAGAGTTGCATTTTGAATGCATGAAGTCAACTAAAGCTACTAATGTCCACTCAAATTGGCACTGAATACCTTCACCTAAAGAATACATACAAAACGGATGAATACATAAGGATGCTATGGGAAATTTGTTGATTTTTCTAAGTGAGAATTGAGAAATGATGTTTGATCTAATATTAGCACAAATGCTCCTTTTTAGCAAAGTAGTATACATCTAAGAGCACCAAGGAGCAGCTAGTATTATCTTTATCAATAATTAACTGCTCAGCAGTGATAATTTTCTCCTGAATATATTATCCTCGTCAAATGATACAGACAAAAAGGGTTACCGTGTCTCCCATCTAAAAATGTTTGACTGATTACGAGAAAAATGAACACCAAATTATAACCCTGGCAAATTTAAGTGATCCGTTTTACAAAGAGAAGAAATGAATACAACTTTTAGAAAAAAGAACATAATGCACTATTGCAAATAAAAAGCGCTATAATGAAAATTTCAAATAAATGACTCTACAGAATATTACAATTTCTTTGATTTGAATACAAAGTCTACATAAATTTTGAACATGTAAAAGTAAATACATAAAAGTCGCATAAGTAGGGCTGAGTAGAAGATAAAATCCTACATTTTATTAACATACAATACTTTATGATACATTTACTACTGGCAACTATTTCAGGTTTTTCAACTGTGAACTTTCCTTTTGTATTTTAACTTATCAAGCAATGTAACTAAGCCAGCCCCATTTCATTGAGTTTATGTTAAGTAGCCATTTTAGAATTATAACTGGACAAGTGAAACAGGCAATCACCTGCCTGCTAACTAGCTAACTACAATAGAAAAAGTCAATATTTTTTGTAAGATATAAGTCACACCACTATAAGAACATTTACATACTTTTTTTTTGTTTGTTAAATGCAAGCTCTAGTTTGAGATGAAGAGAGTAAAAACACTCATAAACTGAGATGTTAATCTCATTAAACTAATTTCCCCTACTGTTTAGTTCTTTGTACAATCTGCAGAAAAGAAATGTGACATTTACCACACAAAGCCCATTAAAACGGACCATGACTTTTCATGGACTATGCTACTCGTATTATGTTTATTCTTCATCACAACACACAACAATAGCAGATAAGATTTATAACCGTTTTTCTCTTTTCAATTTTAGCTACACATACAGTTCCGTTACTGTACAGCGCTTCGAATGCATGCCTAACATTAGATATACAGCTATCAAGATACAACAGCAATTTGAATAATAATTGCAAGAATTAACGACTCATTATTTTATACACATTCTCTTTTAAGATGTCTAACACTACAACACCAATATACTCACTTACACATCATTTACATGAATATTTACCTCTGTATACATTTTGTCTACATCACATCCGATAGTAAAAGACAACATAGTCTCAGCTATTAAATATATAATGCAGAACACGTTAGATAAGGTCTTTGTGTGCCTACAAAGCTGGATAGACAAAAGTACTCCTCATCGAGGTACAAGGTAACGTCGTTTCGGGTACTGGACAATAATAATAATAACATTATTAATAATATCAACAGGCAGTACTGACTTGAGATACGATTCAACTACTTAAGTTACAGTTTGACATGCCCTCAAAGTGACATCAAGAATGTCAGGTTAAAACTTTTCACTACCTGAAGCTGATTGAATCTAATCTACAGAGATTTCATATCACCTGAGTGTAGCACTCGGGGCGTTTGAAGCATGTTCTGTCCAATGATTGATAGAATGAATCGCCTTTATTCTGCCTTTTCTAATTTTTCTGTCTTTTCTAAACACAAGGGGACCAGTAGGGAAATAATCTATGCATATGATATACATATGGAATGCCGCATGCACGTCTTCGAAAAAAACCCTCTCGTCTTGCTTTAAATATATTCAAATAGAAAGAAAAACATACGCCTTGACGTCAGACCTTTTCCAGCGCTGTTCATTCACAGCGCGCCGCTATTCTCAAAGACATGCCTAGTTTACAAGAAATTTCAATACTAAGAGCCAAAAGCCAATGAACAAGATACCAATTTAGTTTGTGTCTATCCTGAATTCACGCTACACTTTATACATATATAACATCATCACTACATCACCACATGACAGCGCAACCGTAGAATAAGAAGAAGCGGGAAAGCCTAGTTTTTCTTTCATAACCGATAGTCCAAAAGCATTGCAGCGAAGAGTTTTGACAATTCTGTAAAAGTTTATTTTAAAAAAAAAGCGCACTACCAATCCAATATCTTTTTCTTGTCATTCTGATTCAATGTCAATCCATGATTAGAGTAATAGTACTTGAACAATTGTCATGATGTACAAGGGGGCTATACAAGAGGAAAGGAAAAGGAGGAGAGGGGGGTCATGTATGACCCAACCTCAGGGCTCTCACTTCCGCTTGAGGGTAAAGAGGCCCTTTCCCTTGGCCTTCTTGCCCCCTGGTGAGGTGGAGTCCGCTGGGAGTGTTTGGGCTTTCTTCTGCTCTCTAGAAGATGAATCACTTGCACCAGAGATAGCGGTGTGAAGCTGGTTTAACCAGTAGCCTAACTCTTCACTGTCCTTAGCATGGAATAGATACTCAGACCCATCAGCCAACCTGAACAAGGACAGTTAAATATAGAATGTGATTATATGTACCCACAAAAAATATGATCAAAGACAAAAAACAATGGAAAGACATAAAGTGAAAAATGAAAAAATAAAAATTGAAACAGAAATACAAGAAATGTACATTGAAAAATAGATATGTAGACCCTACCCACAAAAAAATATGATCAAAGACAAAAAACAATGGAAAGACATAAAGTGAAAAATGAAAAAATAAAAATTGAAACAGAAATACAAGAAATTTACATTGAAAATAGATATGTAGGACCTACCGACAAAAAATATGATCAAAGTTACAAAAAAAAAAAAATATAAAAAAATGATGGACGAAAGACACCAGTGAAAATGAAGAAAAAAATGAACAGAATACTAAACATATTGGGATATAGACTTCAACACTCTAGCTTTTTGATGCACCCCGCATTATTACGCATGAAGTAAAACTTGTATTTATATACAGGGGCCGCGGGGGAGCGGGGGTTGCAGGCCACCACTTTTTTTTCAGCCAACGTGTACAAAACGCAAATGACCATACATTTGTGATTTTTAGCTCTGTTTCAGCCCCTCCCCCCCCCCCCGCCGCCACTTTCTGGCTCAGCCTCTCCACTTTCAAAAAACGCACTCACGCGGCCCCTGATATATTGAAAAAATATAATAATAATAATCAATATAATAATAATATAATAGATAAATAATCATGAATATTATGATTTGAAAATTCTTGAAGAATCAATATGCATCTCTGTGAATAAATTCTAGAAGGTTCCAGTCTAAAAAGCTTTAAAATGTGTTCCACATTTCAGTCCTCAAATATGTGAAATAGAACAAGGTGAAAATCAGTTTTTTTTCTATCACCTACAATAAAAAAAATACAATCTTTCTCGTGTTTCAAATTGATCCTAACATTCCTGGGAGTGTTTAACAAAGAGCCTAAGTAGACTAAGAGTTGCACTTGAATTCAAATCTCATCCTTTATTTAACGTATAATCTCAGAGATAAACTTCTCAACGGTGCGCATCCCCTGAGCTTGATCTAACCAGAGGTGATGCGTAATATACTGCATGCAACTGAGAATTTAAGTGTGACTCTTAGTCTACCTTACTCTTTGGGCAACATCCCTCAGGTGATTACGATCAAAAGCAACTCTACAGATACAAAATGGAGGATTTCACGTTTGAGATTGATT
This sequence comes from Paracentrotus lividus, assembly GCA_940671915.1. NCBI lineage: Eukaryota > Metazoa > Echinodermata > Echinoidea > Camarodonta > Echinidae > Paracentrotus > Paracentrotus lividus. The sequence goes on from CALNVZ010000174.1 coordinate 24,137,204, forward strand.
GGCAAAGCTGGCATCCTGTATCAACTCTTTTTCATAAATGTCCAGAAAGAACACTGAAGAAAATGAGATTTTGAACTTACTTGAGTCTGAAGACGTTCTTCTTCTTAGTATAATCCTCTGCAAACTCTGCAGTAGCCTCACTGAGATTAAGAGGATGCTCATTGTTAAAGGTGATCTCCTTCTGCTTGCTCTTAGCATCCTTGTAGAATGATAATGATTGGCCATGGGTGCTACCATACACATGGTTCCATGATCTAGCAGTCAAACAATCATACACGATCATTAATTAATGTCATATGAATTTGAATCTAGGATAAGATCAATATTTTTTTTAGTATATAACATTTCACAATAATTGTTAAATTGGAGAAATTTAAGGTTGGAGATTTTCACATTTTTTGTGATTGTTTTATCATGATAAGTAAGGATGGACTAGCAAAATTTGGGAAAATCAAACCCCCATGAAATATATGGCTTATAAAAATACAGTATTACATGTGTCATGATTTGACAACTTCAGAAATGTTTAAAATCTTATTATAATGAAATTATCTTGGTACAATTTCAATTTCATTTTCAATTTTTTTTTAAATCGACTTTGTAATGTTAGATTGTTGATTTCTCCGTAATACAGCAGACTTCTTTTTTGGGAATTTCTTATGTTGTGGTGAAGAAGCAATTACAACCAATAATATTGCATCTGTAAAATTGAACGATTCAAAGTTTGCATTTGACTGACCTGTTGGAAGCCTTCTTGCCCTGATCAAACAGGTGCTTCCTCATAAGGAATCCTTCTGCTTCATTGGTACCACCCATGGCTCCAGCTGGTACTGTACCTGGTGCTGGTTCCTCCTCACCGTGCATGGCTTCATCATCATCACGTCCCTCTGCACCATCCACCGCTGTCTCGACCTCCTTAGCGGCTTCCTGGCTCACCATCTCTTGTACTTCCTCTACATACTTGGTGGCAGCTTGTCTACAGGTGTGAGGAATAGATATAGAAACTAAGTTTTATGATGTTTGTCTTCTACAATATGTAGAAAGTAAGTTTCATGGGAAATACACCAAACAGGAATCAGAATTGATTAAATTATTGCAATTGACATTGACTTAATTATGCGTTTCACTACAGCTTTCGCAAATAAAAACAAAAATCTAATTCCTCAAATTGCTTGAAAATATTGACTAGGTGGTCCATATCATTAATCTACTGATATAAAACAAACATTTCAAATAAGGGGTTTAATCCTCAAATTTATGGTAAGAAAACTGCATAATAACATTTTCAACATTATATTTCCAACATAGCAGGCATCAATGCTATTTCCATTAAAATCTTTCCTCAAGGAGGGATTATCAGGTTGCAAGCACTACTACTGCAATGTTACACAGTGCAATATAGACATTCAAATAAGATATTCTTAAATTGCATATATGTATCTGTATATATATATATGGTTCAGTCAGCAAAATGTTAGGTCCTGACACATCATGCTAACTTGTAGTGTAGAGCACACAGCATCCACTGTAGCAGTGATAAAATACACTTTCTCAAAAGAAAATAAGCCTTTACCTGATCTCAGCTTGCTCCTGCTTCTGTTGCTCCTGCTCTGCCTCCTCCTGTTCTCTTCGTTCCTTCTCTCTCTCTTCCTTCATGAAGTCATCTACAATCTTATGCTTGAGTGATGGAGATTCCTTCATGGGTGGGGAGTCCTCACCAGCTGCACGGCGGGCCTCATCCTGACGCTTGCGTAATTCTCTCAACTCAAACTATGGAAGGATAGCAAAGAGATATATAATCAGCATCAAAGTGATAACTGAGCAGTCGTTTCACAGTTTGATGGTGAGGGAGGGAAAGTGATAGCATTAAAGCTAATCTAGTGTTGTAGTCATGAGATTGAATTGTTGAAGAAACTGTCTGAAAAGTGATGGGAAAGGTTGATAACAATGCATCTAAGAATTGTTTATTGATGGGAGGTTTTTGAACCAAGAAAATTATAAGAAATTTACCAAATTCTTCTAAGAGGAACATGCACTGCACACAAAAATGCATGTATGGGACTACATGAACATGTGCTCACATGTGCGGGACCCGCACATATCAGCTTTTTATGTCATATTATCACTATGGGGGCATTTGAAGAGCAATTATTTTCAGTGGAACTTTGTACTATAAAATACTTCCTAAATACCTTGAAAATAATTTGAAAGCTCACAATTATTTTGTTGACCCACGGTTCACCTCTCCCACTACACTAGATTCTCTTAAGCAGGATATAAAAGTTGAAGGTGGGTTTTATAATTCAGTTGAGAGGGGAAGGCATGTAAGCATAAAATTTCAGTTGTTAAATAAATTGCATCAAGTTTTTGAGGACAAGGGTGTATTGAAAAAAGGAAATGTCATATAACATAAACACCTTAACTCCGAGTGGGCATTAATATATATATATTTTTTTTAAATACATATTATATCTTTTCACACCTCTGTAACTATTACATCAATTCAAAAGGTTCAACATATTAATATCTCGAATTACCATCAAAGCATCTTCAGTTTATCTCACAAAGCAAAACTTTTACAACACAAGATGATGCCCTTCGAAAATATGATGTATTTCCCCGAGATGCAACGTTTTAATATATTCCTTTGAAAACAAAACAAACACTGCTCCTAATGGCAGATTATGAAAGTGAGCCTCCACCATGTAAAAATAAAGAGAGGATAAAGATTGCAGTGAGGACTAGCACTTGAAAAAAATGAAATAAAAAAATATGACAGAAAGTGCTTTTGAAAAGAGAAACAGGAATTGGATAACAAAAGAGACCATTTCATCAAAATCTATAAAAAAAAAATTAAAAAAAAAGAAAAAAAGAGAGAAATGATTGATGCTATCTACGAATATGGTTTTGCCAATTGATAAAAAAGAGAATCAAGATATAATGGGAAAGACAGAATGGTGGAGAAAATGCTAGTATGTTGAACTGCCATGTTGAAACTCCTGCCAATAAAAAGAATAACTGGGCAATGCAAAATATTGAGTTATTACAATACAACAATCTACTCTTAAAGTACATGCAAACGGAGAGCAATCTCTGAATATCATTTTTAAAAGGCTGCTGGAATTAGGCAATAGAATCAATCAAATACAAGCTTATTTGATGAAAGAAAAAATGAGAAAATGAAAAGAACTTATGGCTATGTCACCGAAGGAAGACATACAGGAGTAAGACCTTTGGGTTTCAGAATGAAACTGTGGAGGTCAATATGCAACAGCGCTCTGTTTACATTTGAATGCTGTGATGAAGAGAGAAAGTAAATATATGAAAGTAGCTCTCTCCAGATAACATACAGATAACTTACACATCTTCATAATGAGTGGCGGCTCAAATCAAATTGTATGCATGAAAAGCTGCTGGTGTTGCAATGATATCACTTCACCCTGCTCATGTATTATGCGCCATAAGAGATTAGCTTATTTTCAATATCCAAGTTGATTTCCAATGAATATGTGCCAGAAGAATTTTGAATTCATTTGCCTTGCAAAGTACAAGTATAATTGTAGCAGAAGGAAAAACCATAAAGAGCCAATTTTTTTCATTTTGGGATTCTGCTAGCTTACATGTATATATATATCATTTCTTTCAATATCTTACATTCAAGTGTTCATGAATGATGAATAAATGTTATAATGATTGTGATCAGACAATTTGAACATCGGAATTCACACATATATCTGAATGGACATTAAAGCTACAATTAAAAGGCTCAAAAATACAATTTGACAACAATTATACTGCCACATCAGCAATTATAACCACAGGCTTTTTCTCAACTTTTGCCATAGATCTTATTTCATCAACAGTACTTCACATACTAGCATTCCAGAGGAATCCAACTTGGATATTTGATGGCCCTATAGTCGCATACCATGTTCACTCAATACTTACAGGACTAGGACGTAGAACTGGCTGTTTCTGAGATAATTTTTCAAGCAGTAATAACATGCAAAAGCAGGAATATGAGCACAATGAAGATTTTGAAGTACTAATCTACCACTTGAAATCTATAGAATTCTATTGGCTATATACTACAAACTGTAGTAAACTAAATGCTAGCAAATACATATAACTTTCCACTAAAAGGAAGCTTTGGTCTGCAATCTACTGCATTCTAGGAACTACATTGTAGTTAGAGCAATACATATATGTACATCTTGTTAATAATTGTTCAACTATGCAATGTTTTGATTTTTTTTTTTAAAATATATATATAGGCATGCATGTTTGCAATACTTTACTGGAAATCTTTAGGGTGGTTTGGGGAGGGTAAAAATGCTGGGTAATGTCATAGAAATTCACATCAATTAGACTTTACAGATATGCACAAAATGCTTGCACATAAAAACTTTTGTACAAATTTCTAATTCAGATCATGCAGCAATGAAGTACATTTGTAACAATTGATTTATAACAAATTCTTTTAAAAATAACATGGAAGAGTTTTACCTGCATTTATACAGAGTAGAGAAATATAAGTCATACTAAAAACATATACATACAAGAACATTGACTGCTACTTATACATTGCATTTCAGATTTAGCATGCTTTTTTTTTCTAATCATGATTTTAGGCAAAAATCTATCAGGATAAATTGAGAGTTGTAGAGGGAAAGTGTATAAAGATAGACTTACTGTTGTGAGTTTCTCAAGTGCGGTGAATCTCTCTTCCTGGCAGTAGAGGGCCTTCTCAAATGCTTCATGCCTCTTGATCAACTTCTCAACTTCATCCAAAGAGTTCTGCAATAAAAAACAAGTGAAAAATTAACAAACCCATTTCCAAATCTTTTAATAACAATTATTAATATATTAGGGTGATTCACTAACAGCTAAAATATATCCCAACTGGGATCAAATGAAGTTTTAGGAACAAAAGCCATGTTATAGTTCCATAGGTCGACAGTTGGGACTGATTTTAAATCAAAGTGAATCACCCTCCCCCTCCCCTGGTATTCCTACTTCTGAAACGTTGTATACAAGACATAACTTGAAATAAATATTAACTACAGAAAAGAAAAAGAAACTATAAAATTGACATCTTGGAGAGAAAAGTAGAGAAATGCAGACTAACCACTTGAACCATTTTTAGGCTGTGAAGGGTAAAGTCCCACCTCTACTTATATAACATCAGGACCTAATACTTGTTTACATTTGATATCTATAATAATGTTAAGGTTCATTCAAATAAAATTTCATTAAATAGGAATAACATTTCATTGAATAGGAATAGACGCCGAAGAGTTAAGAAGCTGAACTTACGCCATAGTCTTCGCTCCTAAGGTACTGTTCTTGGCTCATCAGCCAGGCTTCAGCAGCATGGGCATCACGGGCAAACTGGTATACCTCCAGAACTGCACAAAGTAACAAACAGAAATAGTTTAACATGACTGCAAAGTGTTGTTACGGTTGTAAAACATGGTGAAAATACAAAAGGATTGTTATGTATTGTACACTACAAGCCCCAAATATTGAATACAATTATTTGGTGTTGATCTAATATTGATTCAATTTAATATATAAGCTTCAATATCATTTAATCATTTAATGTTTTAGATGCTTCTTCAGTTTTGCTTGGTTACTTGCTTACAGATGCTTCCTTAACACTGCTTGTCAACTTGATAAGTGTTCTTTTCAGAGTATCATCACCAGCAATCTAAAGAAGGATCATCTTTCACAAGGAAAATCACGTCTTTTCTTTTAATCAAACATTTTTAAGATCAAACGAAAATTACAACTTTTTAGCTGTTTTTTTTTTTTCTCTCTTCTTTTCATCACATGACAGAAGGGATGAATAAATCCATTGAGTTAATAATAGAAATATTATTGAAACTTGTATCTTGTATCTCCTAACTACAGGGGCAATCCTAGATCCTAATTAACAGAAGAGAGGATACTTACTAAGCTGTAGGTATTCCCATCTGTGTTCCCATTCAGCGATCATGTCCTGACGTTTGCTACCAACCTGCATTAGCTTGCCATGGATCTAAAAGTGAGAAGGGGAGACATGCTAGGTTATCTTTCATTGGAACATAGACACATTTATCTGTTTTACATTTGAGAAAGAAAGATGGGGTAATATCCCATCAATCACACCAATTCAAAATTGCTCCAACAAGATTTGGGGGTTTAGGAAGGGTGATAAAATATCAACTCATGGCCGCTCTTAAATCATGAAGAATTCTCCCATGTTTAACATACTCAAAATCGTTAGGATATGTACAAGGCATAATAAAAACAAAATCTAATACCCCCTGACAAGAGAGTAGATGGAGATAATGACTTCAGGACAAACTTGAGATGAATGTTGTTCCTTCAGTCAGCTACAATGCAATTCTGTTTCGACCAAGGTTCGAAAAGATAGTCGCAACTTTCAAAGGGTCGCATTAAAAGTCAGTCGCCAGATGTAAATCATACTGATTGATAGAGGTCTGTAATATAAACCCAAATACACATAATAATACACTTACATCCTTGGATGCATAATGGTCTCTAGCCAGCATGTCTTTGCCCATGGTGAAGCACTCGGTGAAGTTACCATCTCTAGTATCAATCTCTGCTTTGATGTTCTGATGGCCATTCATCAGGAGCTCAACACCAGAAACATCCCTACAAAATAACAAGAAAACAATGATTAGCTTTGCAGCATACATACAGAAGGTGAATTCCAAGTTGTTGTTTTTTTTCACTAATAAGAGTTATGCAAGACTTAATGTCGCACTTAAATTTCAAGCACACCCTGCACTTCATAACAGTGTGCATCCCCAGAGGATAATACGATCATTGTGGTATAATATCCCAAACGGAACAAAGAATTTAAGTGCAAGTTTTTGTAAAATCCATCTCTTACAGTGCATATTGAATAATAGTCATTTAAAAAATGTCAAAACTTGGCAGAAATCCACAAAATCAAATATTTATACATGTGCATCCTTTCACCATTTTCAAACTAAGTACATCTGCTTGGCCATCCAAAAAACTTCATTCAATATGCAAAGTATATTATTACATATTTAGTTTGATATTAGATAGGGTATGTTGTTGAGATGTTTAGCCCCTTCTTACCTGGCTTTGTCCTGGTTTTCGATCTGAAGCATGATGTCCTCCATCCACATAATGAGTGCCCTGACCAGGTTAAGGAACCTGAAGAGCTCATCGGTCTGGTCTAGTCTGACAGAGCGGAATTTGATAGATGAGTTCAGGTTGTTCCATGCATCTACTACTTCTTGTTCCCGATTGTCAATCTCCCGGGCCTTGTCTCCAGCGTAGGCAGCACGCAGACGACCAGCCTCTTCTTGAACATCCTTGACCTGTAGGTTTGTAACAGAATGATGGTGTTACAACTAGGCTATTGTTATGGTATATCTAAAAATAAAAATCTTTCAATTTCTGAATTTACTTTGAGATCTTATAAAAAAAATCTTATCGAAACTATAACCCAGCTTTCAACATAATATTTACTAGATAATTGTATTCACTGCCATAAACAATACCCATGAAGCACTTACTGGACTTGCTATTCTCTTTGATTCTTCATAGACGATCTATTCTAGATATATCGAACCACCTTGTTTTAACATCATGATTTAATTAACCACAAATTCACTTTAAGAAGAGTTTATCAAGTCTTAAGCTGTCTTCTGTACAACGTGCTGGACAATGATGAAACATACGAGACAAACTGGGAGAAGGTTAAATAAAAGAGATCCTACCTGTTGTCCAAGAGCAGAGAGATCACTCTGGAAAGAGACATGTTTCCTCTGTAGGATGGCCACTGACTGTTGATCTTTGCCTAGTTCCTCAGACATCTCCACTTGCTTCTCCTGCAAAACAAGGACAAGAAAACAATGATCAAAATATCAAAATGGACGCGCTGTGGTGTAGTGACTCTCGTCTTTCACTCAGAGGGTTGTGGGTTCGAATCCTACTCCAAGCTTTAATTTCCTTCCACAAGAAATTTATCCGCAGAAGCTGCACTCGACCAAGATGAGGTAATCAGATACTTGTTACAAATATTTCTTCCTTGAAACGTAGCGTGTGTAACAGCTGCACTGTTAAAGCCAGGGTAATTAAACTGAATAAAATGTAAAGTGCTTACAGACTTCTGATGAAGAGGTGTTAGGCGGTACATAAGCAAGGCTAATTATTATTGTTAGTTATCCCATTATGATTTAATGTCTCAATGCATGTCTACTGGGCTACACAGGTTTATAATCATGAGAACATTTGTTTTCAAATATGTCATTAGCTCTCTGTCAGCTGTGACGTTGATCTTAATCACGCCTGTTTGTATCAAAGATTTTAATTAACATGATTAAGAATGTGATGTGATTTCAACAACACTTACCTGGATATGTGCAAGGACATCCTTAGCATCAGAGTAGAACTTGTGTAGTTCATATGAGGCTGCCAACATCTAGACAGTGAATACAAAATAAAGAAAACATTATTATTCTTAACTCCCAAATTTCTTGCACATAAATTCAAGATTGTAAACAAGGTGAAGAGAGTATGTTATTTTACTGGGATGAATTAGACACCTAGATGAGGTAGAAGAATAGTAAGATTGAGATAAAGCGTGAAAGAGGGGGGGGTAGAGGTGTAGAAGGTGAATAAATTTTAAAAAATAACAAATGAAGAGAAATAAAAGTAAGAAGTGGAAAAAGAGTGTGGATGGAATCAAGGCGTACAGAGAAATGAACATAACCAATGGTTTCAAACAAACATCAGTGATGGATAGGAATGCGAGAATGAAGAGAATCCTTAGAAAAAGAAATCCTTGACTCACCCTGGTTCTTGTGTCAATGAGTTCAAGGAGATCAGCCCAAGCCTCATTGATTTGGTCTTTCCATTCTGAAATGGTTGCAGCATCAGCATGGCCCTCATTGATGAGTCTGTCACATGTCCTGTTGGTGTGGGCAACCTTCTCTGTGCCAATGTTGTGGGTGTCGCGGGCAAACTCTGAAAATCGTTGCTGCAACATCTGAAAGAGAAATATTAGAGATACTTCATTGGTTAAAGTTCTTGACATACTCAGTAAGAGATATGATACAAAACAACTTTTGAAAAGAATTCATATTTATCAGGGATTTGAAAATACAAATGTTAAGAAAGACTACACATTGTCCTTCAATCATCATTCTCAGTACCTCAAGCCTAGGCAAGCTGCTTCTAAATTCAACATTTCTCAATGAAAGTTCAATTCCTGATTTCCTAACAGTCACAATTCATACACCTTTATGATTTTTCACATACATCTTGATTCAGTCAGAACCGAGTTTTAAAACATATTTTGAATGACTTTAAAACTTTGACATTGATATGAATGATCAGTGATGGTTGATACATGTATGTAAAAATCAACATACAAATTTACACGCCGTCAAGCAAGTAAACACTCAACTTACCGTAACATGCTCAAGGTCCTGTCCAAGTTCATGGGAGCCAGCAACCACTTCCCTCTCGGCGATCCATTGCTCAATGTCGTCGACCTCCTGGTGGAGTTCAAAGAGCACAGTGGTCTCCTGGAGACGAGCTCTCCTCTCCTCAGCAAGATCCTTCAGACCTGCATACAGCTTATCAATCTGAGATTGTCGGATCGCAATCTGATCACTGTTGGGTGGAGAGGGGGATGGAGAAGGGAGATTATGTGAGTGTGACTTAATGACAGTTTGCTTGAAGTTGGAGCTTAGAAATAAGACACATAGAAAACCATCTAGAGCTTTCCAGACTACATAGTTTGGATTTTATTTTTTTTTTAAATATATATGAAAAGAGAGAGTCTTGTTGATAATGTAGTTGTTAGGTTTTAGATATCAGAATCATAATCACCTGATAGAGATTTATCAAATTCCAGTAGATTAGGCAATCAAGGTTTTCTACCCATCAAGTATTTAGAAACATGAGAAATACGTATGAAAAATAAACAACCTGGGGAGTGTTTCACCAAGTTGTCCGTGAAGTTATGAATAGACCAGTTTACTAACATATTCAAATATAATGCATACTTTTTATACAAAGGTTGTTCTTGACAACCTGAAAGCTTGCCTGAGGCTTGCCTGACATAGCAACAACCAATGCATACAAACTGGATTCCATGTATAGTAGTTCATTCTTTTATTACATGTTGTTTGAATACCTTGTTACTATGTCACCAGAAAAGAAACATGGATAAATTATAACTTATTATTAAAATTATAAACTGGTCTATTGCTTCACAAATGACTGGAACATTACATTTTGCCTTCAACCATTGCTCACTGAAGCATGACATGATGATCCTTCCTACAAATCGCTCACATGGTAGCTAATAAAATCACCTACACAGACTTACAATTTTTTTTTTTTTTTTTTTAATTCCTCCTGGTTCAAAAATGGATTTATATCTCAAGTAAGGGGAACTTACTTTTTGTGTTGTGTTTATATGTTTATAACCTCCCTGTAAGCTATAATGAATAAAAAACAACTACACACCTCTGTGGATGTTGTTCATCGATGAGCTGCTTGGCCTCATGGGAGACCTCGTTGATAGTCTCAGCGTAGTCTTCAACTGCGCTCTCCAGGATAGCATGTTTCTTGGCCATGGTGGCAGCACTAGCTTCATCTTTAGCACGCTCTTCACCCATCATGTACAACTCCTGCTCACTCATCCAGGCCTCAGCCTCCGCTGCATTGAAGTAGTACTGTCAGCAAACATACACTCCAATATGTATCATTCATGCATTTTGTAATAATAATAGAGATTTTTTTTTTAGTGTAACATGTGGCTGGGAAAGGAACAAAGTTTAAATCTTATTATGTATTTACTCCAGGGAACTTCTGTAAGAATAATCAATTGTAATCAGCAGTTGTACACACAAGTATTAACATGTTGTAATCCATCACATAACAAAACAAACATCATGATCACATACATGTAATATGTAACAATAATTCTATGGATATTCTTTAATTCTGATACCATTTTGAAGTCTTCTTCATTTCTAATTCCTGCTTTTTCAACAAAATTTGTTCGCTTGAAATACAGGCAGTTCAGTCAGGCAATCAAACAGTGCACTTCCATGAGAAAATGAAATCTTATACAATCAACTTGTTCTTACCTGTTGTGCCTTGGTTGAGTCGACCAGCTTATCCTTCCTCTCTGTGATGGCAGACTTGAGCATGATGACATGCTCCTCCAGCTCTGTGATGCTGACCTGGATGTACTCTGACTGGGGATGGTTCTGTTCAATCATTGCCTTACCCCTCTTGATCACCTCTTCCACCTGTGGTACATGGCCTTCCACCTCGGCATTGAGGGAGTTGGTCTTCTTCTGCAAGGTCTGTACGGCCTGTAGGTTGTTGCCCAAGTCATGGGAAGTGGCCAGAGGAAGTTTCTCTTGAACCCAGATCTGTAGCAAAAGGACAGTATTGGTTTAGTATCGCTGATGTTATTGGATTTCAGAAACAAGAAGCAATGTACTTCTAATATCGCAAATCTTGTATTTTCATACCCCCTACAAGAATGCATGCATATATGATATCCATTTTTACATTTCATTAGGAGATTAGTTGATGACAAGTATTTTTCACTGAATATACCAATTATCGATCCACTAAAATGGATTGTAATGGCTAAATTATAAATTACCAAAAACATTCTCATGCATATTGCATCAACACTGGGCTAAGTGACACTGCTTTCATTCTGACGTCTATAAGCATTCAGTGTGGTGTCTTAAAGGATGCAAATGTACGACGGAAAGCTCACCTTCTCATCATCTAGATCCCTGAGAACCTGGTAGCCCTGTTGCTGTGCTTCAAGCTCCCCTCGCCTCTTCTTGAGTGGGTCTGATAGGTTGCTGAATCTCATAGCCATGGCTTCCTTCTTGGCTGTTACCTTCTCTATGTGTTCAGCATTCTCTAGTGATGATACCTGGCATTGCAAGCTCTCTACTTCCTCCTGCTTGATCACAAGGAACTGCTCGTATACCTGTAGGATCAAAACAAAAGGGACTTCTTCAAGACATCTTTTTTAAATGAGCACATACATTAGAACTTCACGCTCACACAAGGGGTTCGGATTGATAATTTCAGGGTGTGTATGCAGTAGGCTCCTGATCTTAAAACTTGTTCATAAAATTTAAGGTCCTATATACACATAACCATTGTTGTTTACAATATTAATAAAGATTCTGTTTAAATAATATTATGAAAACTGTGATATATTATCATGTCAGGAAGTTAAGACATATAATACGACAAATACATAATTTCAGCTTCACAATGACCTCTATTGGAGGTTTATTATCTTACATTTCTCAATAATAAACTAAAATGTTCAGAAAAAGTGCTTATCTATTTGTATGTTCCTGTGTAATCATTCATAGTATTGAATGTCCATATTTGTGCTTTAAGACATGGTTCCCACCTGCTGTTTCTTGAGCAAGTTGTTGACCGAGACCAAGTCACCGGCGGCATCAGCATGGCACAGCTCAGTCTCCAGATCCACAATCTTCTGCTCCATGTCATCACAGGCTTGTGTGAAGAGGGCTTGACTGTTGGCTTCAAACAAGGTCTTACCCTTGTCCTTAGTGGTGTTCTCAAGCTCATTCCATTGTGATTCAAGGTCAGCAATCTTAGCCTGAACCTCCTCTTCTGTCTCTGGTTTCTCCTTGATCAGTTCATCTCCATGCTGCAATGGTAATTTAATAGGGAAAAGTCAACAGGAAATATCTCAGTATGACTGTCATGGTAGGGTTTTTGGAATGAATAGAATCAAACAGCTTAAATGATTAATTATTTTCTGGGTATAAAAAAAAATCCTTTCAAAAGATTCTTGGTAAATCAAGTTCAAATCGAATTCATGAAAAGCAACGAAAAATCTGTCATGAATATGGTACAATAATCATACCCATACTCATAGATTTTCTAAACCACCACACAAATGGTAAGTAGTAGTCAGTGAAGCATTTAACAATTTCAATCTTATGTACATATATGGCTAAAAGTTAATTTTTTAGACTAGCAATATATAGACTGATGTGCTTGTAGTACACTTAGTGATGCTAAATCTATTAAATGATACAATTACACACACATTACATTTCCTAAATTAGCGTAGGATGCATACCTCTTTGAGCTTATCAAGGCGTTCCTTGTTAGCAACGAGCTCTGCTTCAAAGGCCTGGTGTTTCTGCCATTTGCTGTGAAGACTCCTGGCTCCATCATAGGTCTCCTCCTGGGCGACTACCATCTTCTCCACCACCCAGAGACCCAGCTCCTCAGCCTCCTGCAGGAAGGACTGCAGGAGACGGTTGTCCTTCAGCTTCTCCAACATGGCCTCTGCTGCAAGACGGTTTGCCTTACGTCTGTGTGTTCAATTTCAAAAGGTAGAGAGCAAACACTTTGTTACTTTCATAATTACCATGACATGAATGGCAATCATGTAGGCTTCTGGCTTATATGAGATCGTGACAAACTTGCTCAAAAGTTAGTTATTATATACATGTCCTAAGAGAAGTGCATCACCGTATCAAATTAAAGTTAACAATATTTGTTAACCAGTACGTAAAAGACCGCATATATAATAATCATACCTCGGTAAGAGTTACTTTACTCCTAGAAAAATACAGAAGACATGACTGGCAGTTGGCTCAATCTTGTACTTTCATGCCAATAACATTGTAATCCACAGGTCTAGACAAAAAATACATAAGTGCCGATATCGGTAAGACTGGGCAATGTCTTCTTTGATTAAAATTTTACTGAGATTGATATCTATTACAACTGTGTGCACAGAGGCAATTGTAAAGCGTATGTTTGATTAAAGGATGGACTTCTTCTTCTTGTTAGGGCCACTACATTATTACACCAGTCCAGCGTTGGACAAAGGACTTTGCTCTGGGGTTAAATCCTTCCATGGGTTCAAGGGTACATGGATTAATTAGGTTGGGGCTATACCAGCAGGTGTTCCATGGCCTGCTCTTGCCCACACTCACACACGGTTTGTCGGTCCTTGTCTTTTCCATAAGGACCTTGTAGGATTAAATGATGGTCAAGATCAATGTTAACAAGTTCCTGGTGAGCATTTTATGAAACAAATAATCACTGATTCTCACTGACATGAAAACTGTTGTAAGCTACTGAAATGCTTGCATCTGATTGGCTGAGAGCAAATTTGTCAGATAAATCATCTGACAAGTCCGTTCATGAAACGCCCCCCTGGACTCACCTCTCATCAATATTCTCTGCCTTCTTGTTGATTTTATCTGCAGCATAGTGATCCTCATCACAGAGTCTGTTAGCAAAGGACAGCACAGTGTTGATCTTCTCATCGTTGGTAGCCATCTGATCAATGAAGTGCTCATACTTCTTGATGGCTTCATCACAGGCCTCCAGGGAGTTCTGTCCATAGAACAAAGACATAGACAAAGTGAATGAGTAAAAGAGATAATCAACAACAAAGTATTGCAGGTTAATTCAATTTACCTTTGGTCATATACAATGTATAATAACACAATTTAATTAACAAAGGTTTTTAGTGTTGTATTGCAGTTTATAATTTGAATTTTACCCCAAAGTTATGAAGAACCTGTAGATGAATTTCAATCAATGTGACATGGCATGCAATCAAACATATCAAAATTTAATATTCTGAATAACATTCATGAATCACACTGTATGTCAAGTCCCTCTATGCTATTAAAAGCGATGTATAATTCATTTTCTCCTGAATAAAGCAGGAAAACTTTTGACTTACAGGTGTTCTTCTGTCGTATCAAGACAAACCGCCCCCTGAAAAATTACCGCCCCCTGAAAAACCGGCTATGCATGATTCATTTTCTGCTGAAGATAAAAGTTTTGACTTACGGGTTGTTCAACCTTGGTGAGGAAGTTCTCCTGTTGGTTGAGGATACTATCAGCCTGGCGTGCATCACGCTGGAACATCTGGTAGTTGAGTGCCTGGGAGAGCAGTAGCTGACGGTTGTCCCACATCTGGTGCAGCTCCAGCCATCCATCGTCCAAGGCTTGCAGACGCTGTTAGCAATACATGATTGATTTATGGTTTGTAAAGTTAATGCTGTATCATTCACCCAACTTTATATGAGATTTTCAACGTCGTGTAATGCCAATAGCAAACTTGACAATTTTTTGTTTTTCTTTTGTTTTAATTTGATTTGTCTTTCAAGAACTATAAAATCATATGTAATGCATTTCCAACAGACTCAATGATTTTAAAAACCTTGTCCTCCCATATTCACATCTGTTTTATCCACCGATAAAAAGCAATATTATAGATGAACCGAGTAATAAATCATTAAAATCAGAGAGTCATTTCAACACCAAATTGCTATTTTCTTCCCAAGAATTTAGAGGAAAAATAATGGCCCCTTTACCTGTCTGAGGAACATGTACTGAGTGTCTGTCTGTCCCTCAGTGATGCGTTGTCCATTCTCCTTCATCTTAGCATACTTGTCTTCATAGCCATCAATCTCATCCTTGATGGCAGCATGTCTGTTGAGGTACTTCTCAGCCTCTGCCAAGGACTCTGGGGTCTCTTCTGAAGCCACAGTGGTCATGGTCCTGGACAGCCAGGCCTGGAAGTCATCCAAGTCACGCAGGAATTGATGAAGGTCACCGGCCTCTGCCAAGGCAGCTTCTCGAGATTTCAGCTGCATGGGAACAGAAGATTTAGAACCCTCAGACATGCGACATTTTCAAAGTATTAAGATATATATTATACTTTAAAATAAGTATTCTTTGGATACATCCAAGCTAAAAAGTGATTCATGCAAAATTATCTATTGATATTTTCAATTAGATAATAATAATCATAACTGTTATAGCCATTTGTATCCAATTATCTAACTAGAACTTCAATTCTGAGACACACAAGAAAAGATAAAGATAATGGGAGTCTAAAAGAGTGCCATCATTAAATATATCCACATCAGTTGCTGAGAATCTAGAGATTCATTCCCCTTTAATAAAAGTGATATAATTATAGTAAAAAACACTTGTTGCTACTCACCAGTTCCTTGAGTTCAAGCCATACTACTAGGATCTCATCGTATCGCTTCTTGATAAGTTCTGCATCCTCAGGATGTTCCTGGGCAAGCTTCTGTGCCTCGCTGTCAAGAGCTTCAAGCTGAGGAGGGACAAAAGAATACAGACTCTTATATTCAAGACCAAGAAAAATTCTTTAAAATCTTGAGTACAATTTTGGAAAGTCTCCATTAAAAAGTTTCTTTGAGTTTCATTTGCATGAAATGTTAATTAGTGTAGAAATGGGCTCCATGATGGGGATGGTCAAGGATATACAATAAGATATAAGATACTAATGTTTCAGATATCCTCAGAAGGTTAACTTTACATTCTAAATGAGAAGAAAAAAACACATCAAAAGTTGTAATGTAAAAGCCCTGGAAGTCAATATCAAGTCCTGCACATCACATAAATTCTTTTCTAATCTTAACAGTGTTTAATTTGCAACAGACATGGTGGTCTTCTAAGATTTACCTTAGCCTCGATGGCAGCCAGATCGCTCTCCATACCCTTGAGCCTGCGTTGGAGCACCATGATACCACCCAGGTCGTTGCCAAGCTCTTCGGTAGCCTGGATAAGACGTGCCTTGTCCCTGATCCATTGGGTTGTCTCCTGGCATTCGATGTGATAGGTCTGGACCTCTGTGACTGCCATAACAGCATCCCGCTTCTGCTGCAGAAGGGCTTGCAGATCGGCCCATCTAAGTTTGAGGAAAGCAGTAGATTGTTTTATTATTTTTAAATGGTTTGAATCTGTACAGGCTTGATCTTAAGAGTGTATTCTGATTCTGTACTCAACTGGCGAAATGTTCTCTTGTGAAAAAATGGTAGTTTTTCTCTTGTCCACCAAACACTTATCAATTCAACAATAAATTCTGAAAACATCTTTACAGAAGAGCTTTTAAAAACATGAACAAAGGCATGTATATGCATTTATAACTTGTGTTTTCCTCATATTGAGTTTTTACTCATATGCAACTAAATATAACTTTTGCCAATATTACGGGAACGGCTTTGACAGGAACATTACAGTCAATTACACAATCATTCACTGCATATGTATGGATTTTTTAAATGCATATTTGTGTTTTTAAGAATGGGATAAATCAATCTGAATGTAAAGCCTATATATTTCTATTATGAGTGCTTGCTTACCTTGAGTTGAGCTGGTTCTGCTTTGTGGTGATCTCTGTTGAGTTGGGATGCTCTACGGCTAGCAGCTGTCTGGCCAGTTGGTTGACCAGTTCTACCTTGGCTTCATTGACCTCTACCTCCTTACCAAGGCGATCAAAGCGGGCCAGAATGACCTCGTTGGATTCTAGGTCTTCGGCAGGGATCAGAGCATTTAATGTGTGCTCCTGTAAATTGAAAGAAACAGAATGGTATCGATTTTGTTTTAAGAACTGATAACGTATCTATCCAGCTTATGCTGGCTGCTTACAAACAGGGATCAATCAAGAGTTAATTTGACATGAAAGCATGATGAACAGGTACTTCTAGCCGAGTACTTGCTGCATTACACACATGTTCAATGTGAGAAAGTTGAGTAGGACTAGGCTTTCATAGATCATCAAGACAAGAATCAACAATGCAATAATAATCCCAACAAATGTTTTGAAATTGCAGTTTTGACAAGAATATGAAGTTGCATGATGTAATAAATGAGTTCTATTCCATGACATGTTCTTCAGCAACAATTACTCTACTGTAAATCCAGAGCTGCCAACCTTTAGAAGTAGAAATTAGTAAACTTGGAGCTCAAAATTCGTAGTTTTGAGAGAAAAATCGTAATTTCTTACGCAGTAAGAATTTCCTCAAAAAATTGCAAAAAAAATCGGCACGCATCACAGAATTGTCCTTAGCCTTGCCCTAGGGCCTAGGTACACAAAACTTAGCGATATTTTGCTTTGTTGCTAGCATCTCCGGCAGCTCAATATTTGGCTGATTTTATGCGTTTTTGGATAGGCTATCGTATGAATCACCACCATGTTCGGACGAAAGAAAAAATCCTTATTTTTTCTTACGCGGTAAGAATTTCCTTTGAAATCAGACGAACAAACCTTGCATTGCAATGATGAGCATGTTTTCACCTTTCGAAGATGGTATGATGATACAAGGCCATTAAGTCTGTTTCTTCCTTCTTTTTTTGGAAGCTAAAGTTGCCATGTTGAGCTCAATCAAATTCCCATGCGATAGATTTCTAGATCCAGGTATAATCCAAGTTTAATCCAGCTAAAAAATCCAGGGTAGTTTGTGTTTTTGTCGCACGCACACATCGTATTCAGGCGCCCGTGCAGCAGGCTAGCCGCCTGCGCTGCATGCACCCAGCGCAGCACCATTAACCACCGCCGAAAGCTAGGGCGAGTAGCCGAGCGGGGAGTCGATGGTTTCGCTCCTCCATCCAGCAATGCAAGCATGGGTGTGTGCGCGCATTCGACCCCCCGCTAGCGCTAGAGCGCCACTTGTATGCAAAGATCATGCACTCAATGATCGTATTGCATACATTGCTATTGTAGTATAATTCAAGGCGCCACTTGCATGCAAAGACCATGTAATCATATTGCATTATAAAAGACAAAAATTCGTAATTTTTCAATGCCTTTTCGTATTTTTGTATTCCCTTCTTATTTTCGGGACAAATACGAATTTTTCGGGACGGTTGGCAGCTCTGTAAATCCCATAGACTAACTTCAACCATGGACTTAACACTCTACCGTACCCTAAACCTCACATGACATCATAATGTAACTATAACATCTTATTTAACATCTTAGATGAAATAAATCCTGGGGTGATTGTCAGGTCACCAATGGATATACAATGCCTACCTTCTCATCTATCCAGGCTTCGACAGCGTCAGCCTCGTTGAAGAGTTTGTATAGGGATAGAGCATCCAGAAGACGCTGCTTGCGAAGCTTGGCAAGCTCCAGAAGTTCCTTGTAACGGCGGTCGATGGTCCCAAGACGGGTCTGTACCTCTGGAGAATCTCGGTCCTGGTTGAGAAATAGTACTTTAGAACTTGACAAGGCATACTACTAAAACGTAATCACTGGATTTTACTATCAGCGTGATATATGAGAGATTTGACTTGGAAAACAGCCATCTTTTTCCGAATAAGAATTCTGGTGCTATGATTGAGCATTTCTTGAAGAGACTTTCCTTACTGACAATCTCTGTATCTAGAAAAACGATGAAAGTCAAACAAGTACCTTTTTCCATATAAAAGAAAGCAAAAAAAAATATACCGCGACTCTCCTCCGTCGCCCCCCGCCCCCACCTAATAAAAAGAAAAAATAATAAAATAATAAAATAAATAAATAAATAAATAAATAAAATTTTTAAAAAATAGATAAAATAAATTAAAATAAAATAAAATAAATAAATAAATAAATTTTTAAAAAAATAAATAAATAAATAAAAAAAATAAAATTATATATATATGTAAGCAGGTGATTTGATCATGCATTTTAATCTACGTATTGTGGTAACACCTTCATGAAATAGATTATCATAAATATTTCAATTAGGAAATTCCTTATCTTTTTTTCTTTCTTGTCAGTACATAAGAACTAGATTATAATGGTATCACAGTTACCTGTTCTCCCAGTTCTCCTGCTTGTTTGTGCAGACCATCAATGATGTTGGCATAGTTCTGCAGTTCTTCTGTTACATCCTGTCAACAAAAAAAAATAAATAAATAAATATCATTACTTCTGTTCTGAAAGACCAATAAAGGTAAGACAGACTTGAAATAGTGCATTGTTCCTGGTAAAATGCACATGTACATGTTTACAATAGTTACACAAAATTGTTGATGGTTTTAGGTTAAAATGCACCTAGTATCAATGTATGACATGCATTAAATTCTCATAATTAATAAGAAAAATGTAAACACGATTTATTTTCCTTAAAAAAAAAAAAATATCATATCAAGATTATGAGGGTCATTTCAGATTATTGTTAGGCAAATATATTTCCATACAAGGTAATAAACTATATTCTTCTATTTTTTAAGAATCACTATAAAAAAAAAAAAAGAAATAAAATTATTCATTTCTAAATTTTAAATAATTTGGGATTTCCTTACATTTCGTAAATTGGACAACTTCAGACGTTAATATTTTATTTTAGTTCATATCAATCGGTAATAAATTGGGCATTCAGTGTATTAGATGTTAACACTCACAGCAAATCGCACAGCAAGGTAGAATTTTAGTACACGTCATATTCCTACTTTTATATTACATTTTATTCAATAGCCACAGTTAATAGACTAACAAGTGTCAATGTATAAACCCGTGTTAAATTCCATTAAAATTGATTCAATTCAATTCAATAATGGTTGTTCATTCATTGCACTCCGTAACACTTTTCATCATCTACAATGTATCTCCCTGATATAAAATTGAAACGTACATTGTATTTCAGTGGGGATGGGGGGCAGTGGGCAAGATTTACAGCAAGTTGATTAAAAAATATCATGGTGCAATCACATGTCTCCTGTGACGCATGGGTGAAAGGTAGGCAC
Source organism: Paracentrotus lividus (assembly GCA_940671915.1). NCBI lineage: Eukaryota > Metazoa > Echinodermata > Echinoidea > Camarodonta > Echinidae > Paracentrotus > Paracentrotus lividus. The sequence continues at coordinate 24,157,811 of CALNVZ010000174.1, forward strand.
AATCTATATGCACATGTATTACATATGCAAAGTCTGGTCATGTTAAGTCTTTTGATAATGTTATTTACATTCCCTAGGCCAATATGCAAACATGCATGTAATTGTATCACCATGACTCATTTGGATACTTAGTGAGAATGAATAGAAACTGAAGCTTGGATTAAAAAATTCTTGAAGACACTTTGAAATCTGTCCATATTTATGATTTTAAAATATTTTTCAAAAGGAAGGGGGCAGTTAAATTGTATGACAAATGTTTTCATAAAAAGGAAAATTGCATACAATTATGACACCAAAAAATTAATCAACTTATGTATGCCAAATTTTCATTTTCTGGTTATGTGAAAGTATGCTTATGTGTTGGATTGTGGTTGTTGAAGGTTTATTTATTAGACTACTCTCTCTAATATTATTCAACTAAAGATGTATTTTTCCTTTTTTTTTTTTTTTTTTTTTTTTTTTTTTTTTTTTTTTTTTTACATCATTCCAGAATCAGGAATGTCTATGACAAGATTATTTTGCATGCTGGATAGGACAACATGAAAAATCTGAATGCATGGCGAATATTGATGTTTAAAATAAAAATCTCCTCAATAGGAATATTATTATGTCCTGTTATCATGCAAACTTCATTCACACTCTTCACACAAAAACTGCAATGTTAAATTCTACATCACATCACCCCTAAACTCACATCGGTCTTGCCATGAATACTCTGGTTTCACATGTGAAACAGGCATGTACAAATCAATGAAAGAAAAAGATCAAGCCATGCACATATGCAACATAAAAGTTAATCATGAATCTATTGTAAGACACATCACTGTAATACCCCAACCTTGATTCTTTACAAATATTCTCCTACAAAGGTTTTCTAATAACAGATAAAACCACCAGACAAATATGTGGTAGATAACAAAACTAATGACCTTGATACCTATTAAAGCAAAACATACAATAGTCAAGGATGTGATGGTTGGTTTCAACAAAAATTACAAATACATGACAGGGTTGCTGAACAATTTCAAGGACAAATGTTAAAGTTAAAAACAGATATAGGATAAAATTCATAGCAAAGGCAGGCCTTGTTTAATAAAACGTGCATTAGACTAATTAAATTATTATGTACTATTATTATTTGCCATTCATGCTATCAATATCACTTTTCACAGAAATTTCCAAAGTACTTTTTTATTCAATATATACTTCAGTAACCAAACTGTACAATTTATTTTACACTAATGTAAACAAAAGATATTTCTTGACTATCATTCCTGTTATTACTATAGTATGCCTGAGATAAGACTCTATGGCTCGTATTCTGAACCAAACTTTGTATGAGTTAGAATTTTGTACGGTGCTATTGTTGTCTGATGCTCATACAAAAGGATAGCACAGTAGTAACACACAAACTTTCGAATAATACTGTCTATGGTTTAGAATATGGGCGAATTAATTTTCCATATCCCTAAATGATCCTAGTAGGAACTATTTAAAATAGATTGGTAACGATAATTTGTGTAATTCAAATTACTAAACTTTCATTTACATTATGTTCACCAACATATACTAAATATCATAACATTTATTGACACATGTATTGATAAAGAAGTACAAGGCTTACCCTATGTTTCTTGAGCAGAGATTCAGCGCTGGCTTCATCCCTTCCTACATCCTCGCTGGAAACCAGACGAAGGGTATCCAACATCCAGGTATCAACATCATCGGCATCGGCAAAGAACTGTCCAAGATCAAGAGAGAAAATTTGGTATAATCACAAAGGGGTTTGAATACTGGACTAGACTAAATTGCAACTTGGAATCTCTAGAGATGCGGAGATGTCTCCTTCGGGAGAGACTGCCATTACTGATCAGGCGCGGCTACCCCTCTGATAAGATACCCCCTTTATGTTCACATCCTCACAGTTTCACTTAGAATAACAATGCATCTTCAATTTTAAAAGGATGATATTTTTTTCTTTCTCCCTTTCATATTTACATCTTAAGTTATTAACATCTGATTACACATACTTACATGGCATTGTCATGTTTTATCATACATGAATATGCCATGGTGATTTGTGTTACAAATGAGCAAATATTTTTTTTTCAGTTTTATGTTTTATGAGGCCTTCAATTATTTCAAAACATTATAGATAATTATATAATAGTGACTGGCCTTGAGGGAGATACCGCAGATATTTCCCAAACAAGTCTCATATTGCCTCGAGTCGAAGACGAGGGCAATTGGGTCTTGTGAGGGAAATATAGGAGGTATCTCCCGAAGGTAAAGCCAGTCAATATTATTATCATTACCTGTTAACTTCAATTAGCCCCATTTTAAAGAGAATAAAATAAGTTTACTTGATTTAAACTGGGCATTTGTAGTGGGACTTAAATGCTTAAATGCTTCTGTGCGTATCCATTGTCTTACTCTTTGTTAACGCGCATCATTACAATTACGCGTAGGACCCCCGACCAGACAAAATATGGATATACGGACCGGCAATTTTTGTACACAACCCAATAGGGAATCACGGAGGAGGGGAGTATGGATATTACAGCCCGTTGTGGTACAACTTATCCATTGTGACGTATTTTTGTTGACCAGATCAATTAGGCAGACAAAATACGCGCTTATATCTTGTCTCCAAAACGCCTCATACAGGTAATAGTTTACCCCACATCAGGCCGGGGGGGGGGGGGGGGGGGGGGGGGTTGAATCAACCCCCCTCGACTTTTTCCGCGACCATACCGCCGCGCGAAATTTTTTTACCGCGCTGCTCGATGACTTTTTACTTTCAAGTCTTGCGCATCTTTTGAAACCATTTATGCGAAATCGGGCATACGGTTACGACGCTGCACGATTTTCAAAAATTCGTCAGACCGAAAACCACTCAAAAACGTGATTTTGCGTACAAAGTCAATGCAAATAGAGTTTTCTCACCTAATTCACATAGGTATGATTATTTTCACTTTCATTTGCTAAAATGAATTTATTTTAGCATAATTATGCTTCAAATGATTGTGCAATCATATTTGTGACCAAAAAACAAAGAAAGACAAAAGGTCGAAAACAAGAAATACATAAGAAATTCGAAAACAATAAAATACATAAGAAAATGATTTCGATACTGAATTTTTTTTCAAGTGCAATTGTTGGGAACGCTACAAGAATATTTAGACCAAATTTAGCATTCTAGGAGCTTTATTTAGTAAATTAGAGCAAAAAGTATGAGTTATGCATAAATGAGCATAATTAATTAATATAAATAAAATCACACTATTTCAGGAAAATTAATTGTACTAACTTGTAGATTACATCGCACGCTACATTGTGCAAATTTTCGCGGCGCTCGCGCGATCGGCGGCGACGAATCTCATGGGGGGGTTGAATCAACCCCCCCCCCCCAGCTATAGGAGAGCCAAAAAACCCGGCCTGATTAGGGTTAAGATTGTATGAGGCATATATGAGGTGAAAAGGCACAAAATACAGAGCGTATGAAGATGGATAAAATCATTTATAATTGAGTGCGAAATGGACGTTGTCCCAAAGGTGATTTATCCTCATTCGTAAGTAAGCAAAACTAATTTCAAATCAAGAATTTGATGATGAATTCATTGTAAAGAAGGGGAGACATGTCCTTACCTGGTAGAGATCAACAGCTTCCAGGAGACGAGCTTTCCTCTGATCAGCCTGCTCCTGCAGTCTCTGCCACATGTTCTGGACATTCGTGATGCGGTCCTGAATCTTTGGTGCTCCAAAGTGCTCCTCGGCGATCAGGTCCTCGCCCACCCGGATGTTGCTCTCCAGCTGTGCATGACGACCCGATTTCTCTGTCTCCAAAGTCTGCAAGACATAGGTTAGGAAAGTTAGGATAAAAGGGTTTCCTAGTTTTGTACCCAAGTCAAATGGCCAAATGAATAAAATCTTGGCGATTCAGGGAAATTAAACTGTTGGATTGATATATCGATGGTCTTACTGAAGTGACTAAAATGGTAAGTTGTACACATGACACAACTTCTCAATAATCATCAATCAATGCAGTAAAGATTGATATTTATTTGTTGTTTTTTAATATTTCTTTCATCAATTAAAGGCTGTTATGCAGTATCCTTATCCAAGTAAAATACACATAAGATCACCTTGTGTTTGTTGAGTAGGAGTTTGACGGTGGTGAGATCGTGTCCGATATCTGTTGATGATACGATCTGCTGTTTCTCCTTGATCCAGTTCTCGTCGTCGGCAAGATCCCAGAAGAACTGCCAGAGACGGAGAGACTCGTCCAGCCGGTCGCGCCGGAGACGGGCAAGTTCCTGTAGCTCATGATAGCGCTCTTCCAGGTGGTTCATGCGGCTTCCGACAATCTCTGGATCTACAGGTAGGTACCCTGAAAACAGCAATGGAAATGAAAACATCTTTGGAGGTTTTTAAAATTACAATTTAACATGGCAAGTGCCAATTTTCATTGAATGCATCTTAATTTTACGTATATTTGTCTTACATTTAACTCTATGCAAATAAATGGTGTGGTTTATGTATGTACAGTGTTTCAAAAATGCATGATTGTTTGATGATGATGATGACATTATTATTGCGTGATTCAAATGCATAACTTTCATATAATATAATTTTTTCTCAGTAAAACAAAACTTACGAATTTCCTAATTCTTAATTACAATTGATATGCTTTAATCCATTGCATAAAGAACATTATCATTGGTTAGATGAGACAGTCTATAACCATTCTGTTACCTGTGCAAATTTGCTGAAACAAAAGGAAAGCAACATATAGCCAAGAAAATTTGGATTTCTGAACAAAAGTATATTTTATATTAGAGAAACAATTATTGGGGATCAATATGTATAACTACCAAGGAAAATGACATTATGTGCTTAAGACTGTAACCTTCTTTGGTCAGTAAGGATGCTTTAAGAGTACATGTGTATGCTGAAAAAGACAAGGACAACTTCTCATACAGAATGGGATATCATCACATGAAAATAGTATCAAGTACTTCATATAAATATTTATTTTTACAAGTCCTTACTTTATTAGCTTAATATTTTTCTTTGAGACGTTTATGTTTTCACACAGAAGTCAGCACACAACAACCTTGAGTACAGTGTATTTTGTAAATTTCAGACACATTTAATCTGGACACTAATCCACCGGATAAACCAAGTGCTAATTGTATATATCCTGTCATTAGTACTAAATGCTAAGAGGATCAATTAGTTCCTTGCTGTAAGCTTGAAACTAGAGGACCCCACATGCTCCTTGAATAAGTGATACAACTTTCCATGTTCTCAGACATACATCAAATTTTCATAATGTTTTTATATAATTAACCAAAGTTCAAGATTACGATATTTTTCTCTTTTTTTATTATGAATTAGGCAAGTAAAAAGAGTGAATTGATGGCATGATATTCATTTCCACTTCATTCAAACAGAAGCACAGCAGGATTGGTTTCTTATAATGCATTCATGAGAAAACATGATATCTATGGAGTATTCAACTAACCAACCCAATGCAACTCATACATATACATACAAGATGTTTATGTGTGATACTTCATATATCATGTCTATTAATACATATTATATATCTCATTTTAAGAATCTTTAATAATCCTGTCTTCTGATTGGTTGAAAGTGCAGTCATAATCTGACCTATGGCCGCCATAGACATTTTTCCCGGTTTTACCGGTCAATAGAACATTTTTACAGTACTTTTTGCCCATGGGCATAGTGCGATCCCCATTTGTTTACGTGCAAGGCTGCTGCGCATGTGCTTTATTTCAGATACCATAATTTGCGGCGCGATTTGGTCGATAATTTTAGACAACTCCGCTGCTTATGCGTCAACGCATGTGCGCGCAGCGTAGACAAATTCTTTCGTCGCGTTAGAACGGATCCCAGATTTCTAGTTGAGCGTTAAGCCTGAATTCCGATGACGATGTTGATCTAAACAAGCGATTTAGAGGTCGGCATTTTGCAGTTAACTGTAAGTAGAATGCAATTGTGTTGCCTGAAGCTGTGCTGTAGCTGTGTGGCGAGCATGCATTGTGGCCTGCAGAGCCAGAGCCTGAGGCTCGGCTAGTCGATCTAACGTTATTTTAGAATCTAACGTTAGATCGTCTTCACTTAGACTTAGTTCTAGGTCAAAATCAGACCATGTTTGTTGTTTTTAGATTCGGCATATAAAATATATATTGACTGCTTTTATTTTCGGGACATGGTCGTTTCTAGACTGCTCTCGGGAATCTCCGAATCTGCCATAACCCGCGTGCGGTCTTGGGTTATAGCAGATGCGGAGATTCCCTTGACCAGTCTAGAAACGACCATGTCCCTCAAAGCAGTCAATATATCTATACTATAGTATCTTTTGTATTGTGCATCGATAACCAAACAAAATTTATCATCACAACATCTCTTAAAGTATTATTAAACAAATAATTATCAAATTTTTTAATTACTATTTTATCAGGGTATATTACTTGGGGAATCTCTGTACTCATTTTTATGTTAAATAAATACAAACATTATTTTTTTTAAAAGGGGGCAAGAAAAGGGAGTTGAAAGAATACCATTCAAATAAATGAAAACACAGTACAACATATGTTAAATAAATAAGATGAAAAGGAAACATAATTTTTGTCTTACCTGAACCGTCGGGTCCATTGGGGTCCATATACTTGGCTGCCTGCTTGTTGATGTTGGTGACTTGCTCACCGTACACCACAATGTCGGATTCCAGCATGTTGTGTTTCTGTATGAGATCCTCCACCCCCATCAAGTGCTTGCCATAGTCCTCTGATAACAACAGCACCTGCAAATTGAAAGTGTCATTTTGTTTGGTCACTTCACACACACCCATCAAAGGTCAATATGCAATTGCAATTTTCTTCTCCCACCCTTTCAAAACCAAAGAGTAAAGCACCCAGATCTGCCAATAAAGAAAGACCTAGCTGCCAGGAATAGCATTTTTCCATTCGTTACCTCAGAGGTGTACTATGTGAACGGGAATACATATGCACTTTAAGGTAACACATTCCCTGGCACATGAATTGGGTAAAGTTTCCTAATTATCCAAAGAGGAGAAAAGTAATTTAGCACAAAGAAGAAATGCCAAGTTGAACAGACTATTGCGGTGGTGAGGATAAAGACTAGTCACCGTGATTGCATGAACAATTAGTAGCAGCCCATGTTGCATTGACATAAATGTTACTCCATCGATTGTCGGAGCCAACAGTTGACTAGGAAGACCTTGTAGGCAATATAGTCCAATCATCTATTTGACCAACATCATGGCATTCAATATAACAAGGAATTTCCCATCCTAACCACCACTACCACCATCATTGTAATAAAGACCAATACAGAAGCAATTGTTCAATTGATATAGACAGTTCCCTTCTTGGACATTTGCTGACGTCATTAAACCCTAGAATGGTATCCCAGCACCTACCAATTGAGCTCAAAGAGGATTCAGGTTAAATTGAAAGTTATGACATATATCATCACCATCACCAGTCCCATACTCTAAGAGAGTGAGTACATGCACAAGTAACAATTTGAATATATATTGAGATCTTACTACTAGAAAAGGACACACCTGCACCGTCTTGTGTCTAATATTAAATTTATATTGTTCCACATTGCACAAATTGTGAGAGAACTAGATATATATGTAACTTAGCACACTTTTTCTCATATTTTTGTTTAATGTCACACACTTATTAATCTGACAGAACAACAGAAACCCAGGAACTTATTTGTTACTGGAATCTATTTTCACTCTGGAATATGTCATGAGATTCTTTAGATAGTGTAATTCTATATAAAGCATACATTTGTTTCAGGTCATGTAATATTTTACACGAGTAGTATGTTTTCATCAGTAACTTGTAGAGATGAGTAAACAAACCCAGTCAACATCATCTGAGTTCAATTCATGCAATATATGATACATCCTAGTAAATGCAGTATCCCACCAGAATTCAGAATCATTCAGCGGGATCCTTTCCAAGCAACCCTTGAAATTTTTATTTTCTATGAACATATTTCCAAGTTTAAGCAATTTTATGCAGAATGAACCATAAACACGTCACTTCTTTCCATTTATTTTTCATCTTGAATGATTTGTTGATATGACTACTGCCTACAATTCTTTTACAATAACATCAATTTCATGGTCATATCACAAAATATCTGTCTTTGGCTAAAATAAATGGAAACAAGCAGTGTGTCACACTCTGCACAGCATCGCCCCTTTTTAGTATGTACTTCTGTCCAACGAGGGGTAAAAACCCTTTACTCGTGGTTGAAGCTTTATGATGTCATTTTCTTACCTTGGTTTCTTCCATGGAGTCGAGAAGAAGTTCCATTTCCTGGAATCTTCTCTGGATGTCGAGAGAAAGCTGGAGTCTGGCACGTCTAGCCTTCAGCAGCTCTATCAGGTAATCCCATAGACGTAGAATGTTGTTTTTCCTGTAATGTAATCATCAATTGTTAATACATGTTGTCTAAAAGCACAGAGGATATGTAAATGCATAATTTTATCTATTATCTAAACTTGAAATGATTGTAAACGTGCATAATTCAGTCAATGGCTGCAAGGCATTGTTTTTAATGAAGACCATTATTGAATTGAATTGAATTGAAAATAAAGTCATAATACCCTGAAAACAACTATTCATAATATCAATCTTAAATTTTAATTTCATCTGTTCAATGGAATGAAAGCAGCATGTAGTTCCACAACAACAATGATCATTTGACTCAACAATACATAAGAAAATTATTTACCATAAAGTTTGATGAAAACATACCTTGCATTGATTCTTTCAATGTCATGATACCTCTCTTCTTCCAGTTCCTGTGCAACAGCCACCACAGCAAACACTCTCTCTTGGTATGCCTTGATGTCTGTTTCAATGGCCTCATGTTTCTTAGCAGCAGCCTCTACCGCAGGCAGGTCAAAGCCAAAGTTATCCTGGGCTACGAGGCGTTGGTTCTCGCTCAGCCAGGTCTCACGCATGGCCGCCTTTCGGTCGAAACGAGCGGCCAGCTGCTCCAGCTTCTCCTGGCGGATCAGCTCCTGACGCAGCGCCAGCTCACGGCCGTGCTCAGACTTCTCCAAGTTCTCCCATGCCTGGGTTGTTGGGGTTGGGGAGGGAACGCAAGAGTAGGGGAGACATCAGTCAACATCTACTCATTAGAAAGATGATACAAGGATGGGCTTTGGGGCCATATGGCCTTCACAAATATCCATGGAGTGAGGATGATCAGAATTTAATCTAAAAACTATACAGAACCTAATTGTAATAGTCATGCAGTCTTTATGCACATGTAAAAAAGAAGAAAAAAACATTGCTCTAATTATTTGTACCCCTGTGCATGAGAAGACTGTCCATCTGTCTGTTTCCCCATCAGCGTATTAAGTGCAATAAGTTACAATAGCTAAGATAGAAAACAGGCCATTTTGAATATGTCTTCTTTATAGACCAAGGCTAATAAAAAATAGTATCAATTAAAACCTTCCAATTTTCGAAATTGATTTATTCTACAAATTATTCCAAATATGATTACTTAATCTGAGATAGAGAGATGGAGGGACAGATCAGAGAGAGGGAGAAACAACATAAATTTTTATCTATGGCCGTGTGTTATAAGTTTGCCGCCTTTTGCGTTACATGCCAATTTGACTACAAACATAACTTTTTTCACTTCAAAGACACCTACTATATCAAAACTATACATTTTCTGAAAGGAAATTCATCAAGGAATCTAAATCTGTATTGAAAAATTATACTAGGTGCAAGAAAAAAAAGTTATTCAGAAAAATTTCAGGAAATTTTGATTATTTTTAATTTTCATTGTTTTTATCATCAAGTCATCTATTATTAGCCAAATAGTAATGATATTATAATATTATGATAGAGAATATTCAGACCTTTCAAATAAGGTGTAATTCATAATGATTTACAATTTTAGAATGAAAAAAATAAAGATCTGAAATTTAGCCCCAAAAATATAGATTTTTTCAAATTCGTGAGGGGGTTCAGTCCTGCCAAGTACTGTTGCACCATCAAATATATTGTTTAAGTGATATAATGGTATAAAGCAGTTTATAAGCTTTGATTTGGTGCAAAATTTACAAAAATAGGCTAAAATTTGGCAGAGATATTGCAGTTTCCCCAATGGTACTCCAATATCTCTCATCCCAATGACTTTGTACAGGAGGCATTGTTTTTTTAGGTCAAATAATGATTGTTAGGTCTTCCTGGGTACTATTGTGACATCAAACCTATTGTTCAGTGATTTTACGGTATAAAGCAGTTTATAAGCTTCAGTTTGGTACCAAATTTACAGTCAAAAGGCAAAATTTGGCAGAGAAATTCAGGTTTTCCCCAAATCAATCACAAAATGTAAAATTTCCCATTGACTTTGTACAGGCGGCGCCGCTTCCGGCACCACCCCTACAGTCCTAAACTTAAACCATTGTAACTCCACCAGAATGTGACCTAGAACAATGAAACTTCACAGGGAGCTAGCACAGTAACATAGCTTCAAAATGAGATCAAATTTGTGACATGAACTTTCTTACTTTGGAAAATATTAACAAATTAATGCTGAAAAATAGCAAAAAGCGTAACAGCACCACCCTATTTGGGTGGCGAGTTCATAACACACGACCCTATTCATTATGTTTAAATGGTAAATAGGCTTATTTTTGTTCCTTTTTCTAAAATTCACATTCCTTGTTATGTTACTGACCTTGTTGATATCATGCACTAGCTTGCCTTCCTTAGGCATGAAGGGTTTCTGGTTATTGGCTCTCATCTTACTCTGAATGGTGAACAACATCACTTCAAGGTTGCCCTTTTCAATGAATCTAAGAGTAATCAATATAAACAAGAATACAAAAGAATTAGAAAGGGAGAGATATGGCAAAGTACCAAAGAAAAGATGAGACACACAGGGTCATATAAACAAAGGGCCGTAGATATATGAGACATATAAATATCCATGGGTATGGACGAAGATTTCAAAAATGGGTTAGGATTACTTGCAACAGAAGTGATAAATAAAAGACAGTAAAAGGTAAAATCATAATAATTACAAAACCACAAGTTTTTAGAAAAAATTATTGGAGACCAAAAACGTTCAATAGCAAGAAGAGAGGGGGGGGGGGGGTGCCATATCATTCAGAAAGCAGGGGCGAGGTAATGAGAGATGACGAACAAAGAATTGTACAAAGCTTTACATTATGATATTGAATCAATTGAGCATACATTTGGGCATGGTTTATTGTACATGACCATGCATGTGCCGCTTACCTCTAACAAATGTTCAGATTTCTGTTTTCTGTCTACGGTGTGGAAATGTAAATTTGAACCAGTGATTACTAGTACAAGCACTCATATATTTGTTCTGTGGCACTTCATCTGTCTAAGTGATTTAGGGTAGTGTGTGGGAAGGGTTTTTTTTTTCTCTTTTCTTTTCTTTTTTATTCATGTCAACATATATCTAAATGCACTTGATAGGATCACTACATGTACATGCAACCATCCTCAAATACTACTGTTTTGGACTGATCAAATGAACACTGCATTTAATTAAAAAGCAACTTGAACTTCATACATGTAGGGCCTATATGTTTAATTCCAGAATATTACTAGGATTTACTAAATATATTTGAGATTTAAAAAAAAATAAAACATACAAAAAACAAACTGTGTAGGGCAGTCAAATTTAAGCTAATTCTATATTCAGAATAATACACATATATCTATTTTAACAATTGCAAAAGGAAAGGCTGGACATTAAACTGAAAAAAAGAAACACATTTCTCCCTCCCATAATGATTACATATGTTTAGGAATAATTTCTTGTTTTTCTCTGTGGTAAGGATGACAGCCCCAGAAACCTGGCATGAGCATCACATGATGTCTGGCTTATTCAATTTGTGGTGGACCGTATAGGATTACGACCCAGCGAGAGAGAGAGAGAGAGAGAGAGAGAGAGAGAGAGAGAGAGAGAGAGAGAGAGAGAGAGAGAGAGAGAGAGAGTTAGGGCAAGAGTGGTTCAAGACCATCCATCAGAGACCTATCATGGTGTTGATAGTAGTCACAACCCAACATAACACTTCTCCATCACATACTCCCCATGCTATTGTCAGGCGCAGCTGTCCCCATTGCTCTTACAGCTCGCCATTATTACATATAGAGATTCTTATATGCCATATTAATGGAAACTGAGAAATGGTATTAGGAGGCTTTTGCACAGCTCTCTTTCAGTATTAGGGGTCAATGATAGTTCCATACTTGTCCAAGTTTTGAAATCAATTGCTATTTTGTTCAGTTCTAATGAAACTCTTCTTCATTTATTTGCTTTCTATGTAAAAAAAAAAAAAAAATGTATTCTTTTCTTTTTTTAATATTGAGTACCAATAATTTCATATTGATCATATGTTGAGACTTTGTTCGCTGTAATTATTCTCAAGTGACCATGGATTTGTCTCCTGGATATATAATCCTATTTTACAGTAAACTCTAATCATGACCACTGCGCTCCTTCTCTCATCTTCTCGGAAACGACACAAAAATAGCTCCCAGCCATGCATTACTCAAACATAGGAGCAGGATTTGAAAGTTTGCCAAACTTGGAGTCTATGTTTGATCCCGTCATGATGTAGTCATAAGATTAGAAATTATGAGAGAGTGTGGGAGGTAGACAGTCTGCATGTCCAGGTTTTTAACAATGATTCAGAGACAAAATGCATGCACGCCAAGATGAAATGAAGTAAATTAAAATAGTCTGAAAATATTGTCTTGCAGCAAATTTTTTTTTGTGAATCTGAACCCCAAACAAAATTTAAATTTATATTTTTTAAAGTATGTACTACTATACATGTTGTTTTTGTTTATTTTCAATACTTGCAGCTAGTCTACATGTACATAAGAAAAACCACATGACGTGGGCAGCTCAGGTTTGAGAGTGCACAGAGGAGGGCACATTACGTACGATACACTAACTGGACTTGCTTAGGCTCTCACAACTCGTCAATAAATCACATGAAGAAAGTGCATATAATTATGCGGGAGAAAGTGCATATATGCTAGATATATCTATTTAAAGGTTTTGAAGGTGAATTAAAGGTCAACTATTTAAATGTAAAGGTTACATCCTGTCAGAACAGTACGAAAGGGTTTGTTCATGAGATAAAGATCCCTTTAACATTGACACATACTACACCATAGGGACACACCGTATCCTCTATAAGTGCCTTTAGGCAAGCAGCCAGCTACATTGTAGATTGAAAGGATGAGCTTTCTAGCGCACCCTTATCAGGTTTTGCACTATCATTGTGGTAATGGCAATGACAACAGATTGTCCTTATTTCTCAGGGATTTGGGTCAAAATTTGAAACTCGGCTCTTCATCCCGAAGATGTTTTTCTTGTAAAACGATAAAGTCATTTCCACACGAATGATAAGGAAATGAACGAGATTCAAAAGATTTGTATCCCGGTGTGTGTGTGGGCAGACTGCTTTAAATAACTTCTCAATACTCGCCCCCTTCCTACAATGTTAAATTATCTTCCTACTTCATCGTTCCAATCATTCTGAGAGACTTTGAATGGGAATGTTTCATTAGCTTATATGTTTTCTTTTTAAGATTTTCTGTTTGCCATCTTCCTCTTCTAAATCTACTAAGGGTCAGAAGAGTATTTCTTAACACTAGTTAAATAAACTCCTTCTGAATCTCATCAGACTAAAAACACATTGTTGTACAACATCCAAACAATTAGTATTGCTTACTTGGGTGGTTTCTCCACTGTTCTGTAGGTGTTGAATGCAAGAAGTTGCTGTTGTACACCTTGCAACGAGTTGGCAAACTCTCGGTCATTCAGGATTTCAATGGTCTGTCTGATCCACTTGAGAAGGTCAGATGTTACCTTGTCGTACTCGGTGATAAGCTTGTCATTGTCAATGGCACCAGCGATGACCTTGCCAATACGCTTACCAGACACGGTCTCGGCCTTCATCTTGGAGAAGTAATGGTAGTATGTGACCACATAGGTGATGATGGACTTTTCGTCCGGATGGTCCACAACAACATCTGTGTGAAATATCGAAAAAAGTTTTATTAAATATATTTTGAGCATGACAAAAAATAAACATTCATTCAATACATTAATTTTTATAAATAAAAAAAGAGACAAGATAATGTTTAAATGAGCTTTAAATGTTTAATTCTAAAAAGGTAACTTACAAATAATTTAGTAAATTTATCAAGTGTCTCAGTGATTCAATTACTATTTAATAAATTACCTAAGTAACTCTTAATCTTCATTCAATTTTTCATCTCTATTGTTATTTTCTTATACATAATCAAGGTTCAAAACCTGCACCCTAGAGGTAACGCAAACACACACCATATCAATTAATTTTAAAGCCATTGTCTATTGCCATATCTTCTATTTTCTCCATAACATATGGCTCAAGGTATCAGACAGGTAATTCATCACCTTAAGATAGCATAATGCAATTAGCATGGATGGAGGCATGTGATTGCTAAATCTCTTTTCTGAAATCTATCCGCTACCATCTTAACAAAGCACAGCTGGTGACCAATTAGCAGGTAGACCAGAGCAGCAGTAGGGCTGGCTTACACATTGGAATACCAACAAGAATTGGGTATCAAAGATAAATTTAGATCAATCATGGATGCATTCATAAATATTGTTAGCACCATCTACCTATGGCAGATTTAAGAAAAAGTGTCACGTTATTTCATAAAAGATCTACAAGTATGCATGATTACCGTTAGGTTCTGTCTTATTTTTCTTCTTGAAAAGCCATCATTTTGGATTCTATGAAAGGCATCTACATCAATTGCATTGTAAGCTAGACATATTTTCTATCTCTTACTCTGCCCCCCCCCCACCCCTTAACATAAATGTAATACATGACATAGAGATGGCAGTTCTTGTTTCAAAGTTGACCTGTATTGTAAAAGAATGGGTCTTCGGATTTAGTCGAATTTAGATTTTCCCTAGGGGAAATACACCACTCAAATACATCTACATCTAGGACATGTAAATAACCCCCTTTCAATACCGTGAAGATTGATAGTTTTGACCGATCTACTTGAAAGGATTGTGCAAGTACATTCCAGTTTTCCATGCATAGGTATGGCAAACTCCAAATGTAAACAGGTTTTTAGGGTGTACTATTTCCCACCATGTCATGGAATTTGACGGAAGAGATTTATGTGGCTCTCAGATTAGATCACATGAGCAAGACAAATCACTAAGCAGTTAAAACATTAACCCTTTTCATGTTCTATACAAATTAAAGGGGTGGATACAATACCACAACATTTACAAGTAGGGGACAGCTTCATTTTAATTTGAGATGCATGATACTTAGAATTTACAAACATTAAATATGATATCTATATTTTGTGTAAATAAACTGATTCATTAAAAGAGGATAGTGTACAATGCACTGATCACTTTATGATACAGAAACTATTGCAGGACCTACCGCAGAACATCCAGGGTTTCTTCGGTGAAATATGGTGACACATAATCAACAAAGATCCTCACTGTACATGTACATACTCAACGTCTACAAACTGGGGGTGTTTCATTAAGTCTTTTATAAAGTTACGCATGACTTTAAGAACGATTGGTGATAAGTTCTTGTACTAAATGATTCAGAATGTGATTAGAATATCAACCAAGAACTTGTTTCAATCATTCATCAAGTCATCCATAAATTTATGAACAACTTTGTGAAACATCCCTGGAACACCCCAAGCACTCACCTTCTGGATCTAGGAGCTTCATGAGCCCTAGCTTCTGTTCAGCAACATTGAAGACATTGTTGAGATTCTGAACAGGTTGTACTTTGGTCAGTTTGTTGTAGTCGATTAGGTCTGGCCTGTGCTTGTGCACAAGGGCATTGAAGGCCAGACCATCTCGCCAGCTTGTGGTGAAGTTGCGTATGTCCACGTTGGCGTAGCCGGCTGTTTTCATCTGGCACCAGAGGAGGAGGGCATCCTTAGCCGACCGTGTCTCCTGGTTGTCTTCATCTTCAAAATGAATATCTTGAATCTATGGGATATAAAAGAGAAAATTAAAAAATAATAAAAATAGATAAAATTTTTATATAAAAATGATCCAGTATGCCAAACTTGCAAAATAAAATTAAAAATATAGACATGTAGCTGCATTGATTAAGGTCAGGTACCACAGCAGAAAATGGCACGTTATGGTTGGTTCAATGCATACTACATGTAATAGTTGGCAAGTCCAAGCTATTTTGCAACTCTGTCCCAGGCGTTACTGACGAATAATTTACCATAACTTAATTATGAAATGATACATCTCACTTATTTTTCAAGTTTTGGGGAAGGGTTCTGTACCTTTACCCAAAACATGAAAAATAATTGAGATGTATCATTTCATAATTAAGTTATGTTAAATTTTTCGTCAGTAACGCGTGGGACAGAGTTGCAAAATAGCTTGGACTTGCCCTCGTACATTGAATATGCAGGCCCATATTCTGAATAGAAGACCGAGTTTGTTTCAATCGCAAGTTCGTGCAAACCTACTGTGCGATCCTTTTGTCTGATATATATTTATCAGACAAAAGGATTACACGTACTTGCGACTCACATCTTTGCTCCGGAATACGGGCTATAGCGTACTATAAACCTTCAAATCATTTGATGTATCACAGAATGAATGAAATGCAAGAACATTCATAAAGCATAGCGGTTAAAAAATATAATGCTACTTACTCCAATGAATCCATTCTTATATAAGTAAGGTGGCATAATCATGCTAACAGGCCTTGCCTGAACTGCACCTCTCTTTTAGGAACCCGCAGAGGCACAACTGACTAGAACCTTTCATCCCAGAATACATATGTGTAAATGCTTAAATGTTGACTAGCTAAAATACGTTAATAGGGGTTATAACATCCCTGGAAGCTTCGGACACCAGCTAAACTTAGGGGTGTGATCAAGAAGGTGTCTGATTTAGAAGGTTGATAAATGAAGGCACCTGCGTCTCATCATGCCACTTTCATACCCCCACAGGAACATTTTAATGAAATTTATATTTGCAAGATACCGACAATACGTAATCGTTAAATATCTGTGAACACTTTCTTGCCAGATTCATTTTCTCAGGGCTAGGGATATGGGACTAAATGCATGAATTTCATAGTGTATTCTGTACTTTTCCATCATGTACCTACATGTACATGTATAAGAGAAATAAGATTAGAATCGTTTTTGGCTCTTTTTTTTTTTTTTTTTTTTTTTTTTTTTTTTCTTCTTCTATTATTGATCGAAACTTAGGATAAATTATATAGGCTTTTACCAGAGTTTTGGGAAAATGGTAACAAATAGAGAGATCATGTATGGATCATCTATTTTTACATATAAATGCACACGCAATGCCTTATACATTGTACACCACGTGGTAATTAACACGCACACATGTGAGCGTTCAAACCAAATTTTAAATTTTGGAGCCATAGATGAGGAAGTGACACTAATAGGTTCTTAGAATAGAAATAGTTTAAGGGCATTTCCTAAAGATTCTTATCATTGCTTGGCTGTTTGTAAGCAATAATTCTTATATCCTTTGCAGCTTACACTTTACCTGTAAAGGTCAGACCTGTACAATGTACATGCACAAGCCGTATGTATGTTCAGGGTACAGTGTTACAATGTGGAGTTGCTGGAAACTAATAGAACTATTGTTCAAACAATATTCATATTTCTTCTATTATTATGATTTTTTTTTTTTATTCTTTTTTTCTTTTGGAAAGACTTTTATTTACTATAATTGTAAAAAAATATGTGTACATGTAATATAATTATTAATCTTGTCACATTATCTCTGACCTTATCGGGGGAAGTAATTATTTCATCTTTTGCCATATCTCATGCACCTCATGTACATACAAAGTACATGTACATGTTCCTTACTGCATAAACAGTCAAGGCTTGGGTTATAATGTTATGCACAAAGAGATGGGTGTAGTTCAATTTCATCAGCAAGCTAGGAATGCCCTAGTGCCTGTAGGCCATGCAGCCATCGATGAATAAGTCTACATGCCAAAGCAGAACAGCATTCCCTGTCAGGTGATGTGCCTTCACCTTTACTTGCTCTTTCTATCTTCCTTTCTCTCCCTCTCATTTCCATTATCCTTCGTTGTACCATATCCAATATCTTCATACCCCTGATAATTTATCCTGCCCGTTTTTTTATTTCCCCATTACCTCTTTTTTTACATAAATTCTTATTCTCTTTTCATAATTTCATACTTGTGAAATAAGTACATTATTAATTTCTATTTTCTTTATCTCATCCCTTCTTTTCTCTCTTCAAACCTTTTCTTTTCCTGCCCGTCTCTTCCTTATTAAAACGTGTACATAATGTATGTTCTAATCCCCTACAAGTCTTTCCACTCTACGTTCTTGTCTCTATCTCTTTCTCTCTCTCCCAGAAGCTTTCACTCACTATCCAACGTACCCTGCATTCATTACTTTGGCGGCAGTTGCTGAGCAGCATAAACCTCCACAGCGCCTCATCAAAGCAAGAGCCCTTATATTGCATCAGACTGGGCTTGGCCACTAGTGCATTTCTGATGCAGAATTAATGCGTCAAATAAGCACTACCGATGTGTTATTCCAATTACTAGCCCTCTCTCTCACCTTGAACGTTAGTTATCACTCAGTTTGTTCCCATTGGCAAACTCGTAAATAGAATATGGGAACACAATAGAAAACATCATGTACTTGCCCAAATTGTGAGGAGACTTTGCTTTTTAAAAAGATCTCCTCAACTGCGATTTGTCAACAATGGTGTCCTTTTGACAAAATTTGCTTACAAAGTGTAGATGTGTCTAAATTAAGGGGTACACCTACCAATACCTAAATATTTCATCATTTCTCATGGCAGTTCTTCTTTTAGGTGAGGGGATAACTTTACAAAAATCAAATCAAGATAGGTCAATATTGCTGTACCAGTGAGGGCATATTTATATTCAATTTAACAGAATTGTGCTTTGTACATGTAGGGCTTAGTGTCATAAATATTAGACTTCTAGAAATCCAATTAATTCACAACTTTCCAACTTTTGCTTTCCTAGAGGTTATGAAAAAGAATGCATGACAATTTATGACTTTGACCTTTAATTAATTTTTTTTTAATTAAATGATACAACAATGTTATAATCCATCCTGAAATAGTATTATATGGAGACTATGATTGAACTGGAATTCCTATTTCATCGTAAAGAAACATTGAGACCGTGCTAAAATAGAATGTGGGACTATTTATGGCTTTGAACTTCAAC
Source organism: Paracentrotus lividus (assembly GCA_940671915.1). Lineage (NCBI taxonomy): Eukaryota > Metazoa > Echinodermata > Echinoidea > Camarodonta > Echinidae > Paracentrotus > Paracentrotus lividus. Next base: position 24,177,207 of record CALNVZ010000174.1, read on the forward strand.
TAACATTTAATGATTATAACATTCGACACGTTAAGGAGTAGTACATTCCAACTTCTGCATTCTATCATGCAGTGGATGGAAAGGTCATGTTTGTAAACCTTATCCATCATTCAGAAGGTGATGTTTGGCTCCAGCCATGTTGCAACTGAAACCAACATCATCTGATCTATCTATGGAGTATCTATACTTACCAACAAGACCCCCACCCATAACGCAAAAAGATTGGAATGCCACAGTTCAATGATTTGTTATGTCACCAAATCTGTTTTGTTTATTTAAAAGTTTTCTTTATGTAAGGATTCAACGTTTCTGAATTGTGTAAGCTAAGTACAGATTTAGTTTAAAATGGCACAGTGGTTGGCTGTGAACAAGTATTAGAAAGTGGTCACCACATTCATGCAGCTTAAAATACTTGGAACAAATCACTGCCTGCAAGTGTATGAGATCAGTATTTGGCAGTCATCTTAAAAGAAAAACTGGTTATTGCTCATTTCAATAAAGATATTAATTTTTAGTTTAAAAAATTGTACACTGCTAATTCAAATTCACACTGACAATATCTTGGCCATTGGAGCCAGAAAATGATGAATCGGCCTACATATATGGAGATAAACTTGTCCCAAGTACAGTGTTTCTGACATGACTGAGGTACATGTACATGAACATGTAGGAAGGAATCTCCAGGGTTCTGTAACACAAACTTTGCAAACAATCGCAAAATGGCAATGGCCAATTAATATCATCGTTGCATGCGCTTTTAATGAAAAACATTGATGAGTAATCAATAAGAATTGTTCTTCTAAATTTGCTATTGATTCCAAACCTTTGTGTAACAGGGCCCAGAACCGCTTCCATGTACATGAGACTTTGGTAACTGGATACTTACCTGGAATCTAAGGATGATGGTCCAGATGAGACCGAGGGTCAATCTGTGGTTGCTATCTACGATGTCATGGGATCCCATGTTCTCTAAATGTACTCGCTTCTCTTTCAAGAATTGCAGGGCCTTGTCTACGTTCTCTAAACAGTGAATGCGCATCTTGCCTTTTGTGGGTTTGGGCTGCAAAAAACAAAACAAAAACAAAACAAGAATAATTTACATGTAGCATCAATGAAGAGAATAGTTTATACTTTCTCTATATACTTTATCATCTATTAATTAAGAGAGTGCTCGAACAGGTCTCAGAATTACAAAAGCTTAGTACAATACATGTAAATGTATGAGATAGAATCCCTCCATCATGGGTAAAGAAAAGCATTTTTTTTTTTTTTTTTTTTTTTGAACCCCATGTTCGATCAACTACTGTTTCTTGCATAAATGCCTGTTCATTGAAATATACTACAGTGCATTACGTTTTAATGAACAAACTTGGAAAAAAAAAAGGCAAATGATACATAAATGTAGGCCTACACATGTGAATAACATTTTCAAGGAGTGCAAATTTGGTGAAACTTGTGATACAACAGGATAACATACATGTACATTTGAGGCTAGGTAAAATGCAAAGTGAATATTTTAAAATAACATCAATTCAGAAAAAGTTTCCACTCTCATTCTTGGCATCTTGGGTCTACGGTTGTACATCATGTTACGGTTAAAACTGCATTTTTTTTCTTCAAAATATTTTGAGGCTAGGTAAAATGCAAAGTGAAGATTTTAAAATAACATCAATTCAGACAAAGTTTCCACTCTAATTCTTGGCATCTTGGGTCTACGTTTATCAGACACCTGATAACTGTTTAAATTATGAATAAACTTTGAATATACATCTACATGTATACACTAAACATCAGATATTTGGCAACTAATAACAATTGATTTGAGTGATTAAAAATTGACAGATAACGACATTCTATGGTATCCCAATAAATGGATGCACACAATACCAGAGGTATAAAATAATATGCAGTTGCACACAATGTTCTTGGCAGTCAATAAGAGATTGAAGGTTAGTGAGCAACGGGAATGAAAACCCTGGCCTGGGAAAGCAGAACTGGGGTTTGATACAGATGAATGCTCACATACAAATCTTTTCTTTTCATTTTTTTCCCTCTAATAATTCCAATCATTCATCCCTACCCATTTTTCTATGGATTGTGGTTGACATAATACAATCACATGTTGAATGGTAACTACAATGTGGACATCTGCATGCACCATTATCTTGCCACGTTTCAGTGATTGATGATGACTCATACAACTGCAAACAGTGAAGATGCTACATGTTCAATATCACACTCTGCTGGAGTCTTGGAAAGATTTGTTCGTACTGTACACGCATGCTGATCTGCGTGGGAGGTGGCTGTGTATTCAAAGGATTACAATGTATGTTCCAATTTATATAAAAATGGACCTTGGGCATTTCATATTGCCATGTACATGTACATGTACATGATTTTGTATGTTGTACATGGAGTCCATGCTACTTGTACAAATGTCATATAGGGCGTTATTTTATGGTTCTACAATGTATGATCCAACCTTTCCTAACATAATACCTGCACATTTTCATTAAAATAGGCCTTGAACAGACATTCACGGTTCTTAAACTATGTTGTAAAAACACAATGAATCTAATTAATGGAATATGTGAATTAATTAATCAACAATTCTATCATTATTTTTGGAAGTCATTCAAACAAAGATTTACCTAGAGTGACAAAAATATAGCTTAAATAATCTATGCACATTGTGCCTATTTCTCATTAGACCGTAAGTGTTACCTTACCTTTAAGTAAAATTGATGCTGTGGAAATAAGATTAAATTGTGGAAGAAACTGACTAAAAGTGATTGAGAAAGGTTGATTATAATTCACCTACATGTATGTGTAACATTTTTTTTTTTGTGCTGTGAGGATTTGGAATCAACATAATTGACCCAATTCTGCTGAGAGTAACATGCAAAGCACATAAAAATGTGTGTACATGTATGGGTCTACACACCATGCTTGGCTGGGACATTTCAACTGATTCTTGTCATTTGAAGAGAAATCCTTTGCAGGGGACCTTTCATATCCACAGCTAAATTCTATGAAAATAATTTGAAAGCTTGCAATAATTTTGATCACCTTTCCCACTTCTCTAGACTCTCTATAAAGCTATTACATATATTATGCATACATGTACTTGTAAAATAAAGGTGATTTTGACAACCCCAAAGCTTGCCTGACATAGCAACAACTTACATATGGTCGTGTGTCACATATTGGGGTATAGTAAAAGGGCGGAGGCGTTACATTTTTTAGGAAAAAATGCCACATTTTTTGACATAGCATGAAAACATGTACAGTCATGAGCTTGTGCAATGTCTCATTTGTAATATAATTAGGCTACCATGTCTGTGAAGTTTCATTTTTGTCCTGCTAATAGTCTTAGTACAAATATAATTTGAGTGGAGTAGTGGTAGGGGGCGCGAGGACCTACGGTGGAGAGCCTACGTGGCCGGCATTGTTAAAAGCATAGGCAGATTTTGCATTTTTGTAACTTTCTATATGTTTCTTGCCTATATTTTTGCTTACAAATCAGTCTTATAGGTTGGTGATACTATCATTCTTTTCAGATTTAGCTGGCTTTAAATAAACAAGAAGCAAATATTTGAAAATCTGCTAATTAATTTAAATTAATTAATTAATCAATTAAAACATACATCATGCATGCACCCTCAACACATGCATGCATGTACCAAATGTTGGCAACACAACATATCCCTTATAACAAATACTGGTAACCATCTAGTATCTAAAAACGCAAAAGGAACAAAACGATGGCATGATTGCCAACACTCCGTTCGATGAATCCCCTTTCCAAAAATACCATTTTGTGTGAAGAATGACCCAGTGCGGTTTCCCGAGATATCAGGGTTAACACGGTACGGCGACCACGCCCCTTTTTGCAGAAAATCTCGAAATTTGTGGACCGTATCTCCTGAACCCCTCAACCCGAATTGACTTGAAATTTTAAATGTGTGGTGTTGCGAAACTCTCAAGAAGTACCACGAAAGTGTTTAGCAAAATCGGGAATTGGCTTATTTGGGGTGATTTGGCAAGATGGGACATGTACCATTTAGTAGTCTGCAATGGCCATGCATCAAAATGGTAACTACCTCTCCTCTTTTAACATCTCCTGTACACTGCAATTTATGTGTTTTTTCCTTTTCTTTGCAAGTGTCATCTTCGACACTCTATTGTGATAGACACGATGTTTCTCCTCTGCAAATTTGTTTTATTCTTACAATAGTATAAACATATGTAGAAAAGTGTTACGTCCTTCTTTCACTACATCTATTGTTTTCTCTTTTGTTCGACACCTTGCTTACGCGCTGTTGTCGAGTTGACAAAAATAATTTTGTCTGCTAAAACATGTTTATATTTTTTTAAAAGCAGTAGGGTTTATTAACACCAGTCCAGTTATTGTTCATTCTCAATTGGCTGCAAGGAATAAGAATTACATGACCATATCGAATGATCGCCACTTTTCCTAAAACCATCTTTCTCTTGCAATCACCCTGTATAGCTTTTAATACACACCCTGTACAGGCTAAAAAGAATGTTAATCTTCTTCCTTACAGATCTTAAGCTTCAATAATATATATACTTTTATACAGTTATCCTGTTCACTATAAACAATAGAAATTATTGTACAATGCGTATTTTTCCAACTTTTTGAACACGTAACGCATTTTGCCCCCAACTCATGACACACGACCATATGCAAACTCAATTTGAAATATTAATAACAGGTTGTTTAATTAAAACTCGTTACTACCTGTACATGTACAATGTATGTCTCCAGGAAAGAAACATCTATAAATTATTAGAATAAACACAACTTTGTTTACATGTACATGTAATTTAAGGGTCTAACTTACAAGCTGTATTAATTCTGAGCCTGTGATCATAATGACAATTGTTTAGCGATTATTTCTTTGAAATCTGAATCACTGATGGTGGTATCTCACTTCACAGTGACGTCTCTGATACTTTTTTCCATCACAGAGACATCTCTGATTCTTTTTTCTGTCGCAGAGACATCTCTCACAAATAAATAAAATTCATAGATTCAAGCATGTTCAATTTTCTGGCTCATGAGACGTTTCCGATACTTGGAGTTTCAAAACTGTCTCAAACCCATCTCAAAGTAGTCCCAAATCCGTCTTTGATAATGGGATTTTGGAAAGGATGATTACTAAATTGTACTTTAGTCCTTTGTTAGCTTCTCTAAAACAAACAGGGGCAGCGAAAACTGATTAGTACGGCTGTTGCATTTAATTGTACACATTTAAAAAATGGCATTTCAAAACCAAAGTCATTCAATGGCAAAGACATTATCTTTTTTATCTTTACAGATGGTACCTTGAACAAATTGTCATCTTTTGTTGACACAGTACATGTATTATTAGCAAACAATATCCCTCTCCTACTCATTTCATTTGGCGGGAAATGGACCATGTGACAGATATACATGTATACAGTTTTCGCTGATCACAGTAGCATGTACATAAACACAATAGCAAATGTAACAACAATAGTAAACATTTCATTGATACATTGCACCTCTACAGTGTAGGCATATGTGTGCAGCACTTTATACACCATTTTCTCTTCAGGATCCATTTTATTTTCATTATATTTCACACACAAAAATCTGTTTACCTCAAATCAGTATGTAATTCATTTAACCGGTTGGAGACGAAGGGACCGTACCCCGGCCCACACGCTGTGGACGAAGGGTTTTTGATAAAGATCAATGGAGCGTGGTTGCTAAGAACGGGGAGTGGCCTATTTTCATCCATAAACACTAACAGCCAATAAGCGGTGCGTTTGTATCCGCGATGGTACTGAATATTCATACCTTTCTAGGGCGGCGATATGCGTGTAGTAGGCCTATAGTCATGCCGCCGATCCGGGGCAAGAAAGCTCATGAATTATTCATTTTTTGTCATGCGGATTTAGGTTGTTTTTGTATGCAAAATACGCACTTATTGTTATGAATGTGGCTGGGCTAGAGCTTTTGTTGTTACGATGAAGTTCAGATTTGTGTCATATATTCCGTTTCTATGAATTTTCCAAGCTTATGTATTATATCATATTTCCTGATTCCTTTTTATTCTTCTTTTCATGCTTTCTTCCCTCCCTTCGGACTCTTTCCCATTCTCTTTTGTATTTCTTATTTTTTTTTCTCTCCCACTTTTTTTTAAAAATCTATACCTTTCTCTTTTTTACAAATCTTCTTATTTACTTATGTATTTATTTCTATTTTACAACCTTTATGTTCTTTGTAAATCCTTCTTGTGCTTACTGATATTGATTTCAATAATATTCATAATAATAATAATAATGATTCATCATTATCATTATTTTATTGTCATAACTCTCATTATCAGTTTGATTATTATGATTTTTTTTAAATGTAGGATCACTATAGAGATTCATATGGTTGCGATCTCAACCTAAGCTTTTCTAATAATCCCCATTCACAGGCTTATATGATATATTATATATATAAGTTGTACAGCAATATAGTTATAATTATTACTTCTGTGTTTTTCTCTTCTTTCTGTTTTCATATAGTTATCTGTTCCATTTTGTTTGTGGCGGGGAGGGACCTTTCCAGCTTAGGTTCAGTCGCAACCATAATCGCAATTGATTACCCCCGCCCCCGATATTTATTGTTACGTTTTAGTTTCGTTCTTTCCCTCTTCATCATCCTTTACATTTTGTCCTTCCTCTCCTCATAAACATTTGTTTACAATTAAATTCTTTTTAGTCACTATTAGCCTAATTTTTTATTTTTTTATTATAACCCCCAATGTATGTTTACCATTACAATGTATATAGAAGATGTTGCAACAGATCGTTTTTGTTTTTTTTACGCTTATGATGTATGAAAATAAAGAAATATCAAATAAAAGATAAAAGATTAAGTTCGTTATTATCATTGGTACAAAGTGGTATATAATATGGTATATGAGAGAGAGAGAGAGTTATTGCAGTACTCATGTCGTTCAATATATGAATAGGGATAATCTTCAAAGCGCGAGCGATCACACCTTCGCACAATAGTCCTATTCAATAAACGTCCATTGTGGTTACATTACTAATCATTCATCTCCAGGACGTTCAAAATTGAAAAGAACGGTTTTTTTCGGGCTGGAGTGAAATACAAAAAGCCACACTTCGTCATCAAGTTTGAGCTTGAACGTCGATCGGGCTGTGTTAATTTGCATATACTATGCAAAAAAGCACCTTCCCCAATATGGAAAGAGCACGAGCGGCTCTACAGCCTCGCTTTGATTGGACTTCACGGCAGTGACATTATGGTTGCTATGCTCACATTTTGCGACGAGTTGGAAGCGATTTTGTTTTGAAATGACTTTTTACGATAAATCGTATACATTTCAAGTTAACAAAACTCCAAGTACGGTGACAAATGTCTAAATATTCGACTCATACCAGTTTTTATTGATTCATTGATAATGAGTAGAAAAACACTTGGAAACTGGGCTGAACTTTTCAGGACTTTTCAGCCCGAGTATATTCGGGCTCAGTCACGAGTGGACAAAAGCTATCCCGAGTATACTCGGGCTCAGTCTCCAACCGGTTAAAATCACATCAATTTTTTCTTGAAATAAACAGTTAAGATGCATCGTACATGTAGGCCTACATGTTTACATTTGGTCATATTCAATTTAAAGGTGGACATTTAGCTAAAAAATTTAATAAGGCACTGTGCCTTTGAAAATGCAAATTAGGATCTGAAATCAACTTATGCCACTCCTACATTATACATAAGGCAAAAAAAAAAATTGTTTGGTTGTCCAATGAATGCCTTTTTCAAAAATCGGGTCAGTCGGTCGGTTTTTTTTTTTTTTTTTTTTTTTTTTTTTCTCCCATTGAAAAACAAAGAAACAAAGAAACGAATGACTTCCATTTTTTAGATCACTTTTACGTTTTATTGAGTTATGTAAAATGGGACTGCATGAAAAAAACACATGTTATAATACTGTTTATGAAATATATTACAAAATAATCTGAGCTGTGTATTTTCGGCGTTGGGTGAAAAAAAAAAAAAAAAAAAAAGAGGTTGGTCGGGGCGGGCCGTTTTCAGAGGGTCGGTCGTCGAGGACAACCAAACAATTTTTTTTTTTTGGCCTAATGTAGTCATGATCCATTCATAACCTACATGTACAAGTGCAAAGATATGCGCCCTTCTGTCAGTCCAAATGTCATGTCACTCACAACACATGACCAGACCACTTACATGTACATGTAGGACCCTATATATTTTGTAAAAATTAAAGATGTTTTTTTTTTTTTAAGTTCCTTACATTTATTGTGTCCTGAAAAAAAATCACATGCATGACTATTGCTTGTGAGATGTACATTACATGTAGGGCCTATTTGCATGTATAGGTCTACACTGTACAAACAACATGTATGCCTAAATGTACATTTTCAACTGGTGTACAAAAATGTATATCATAAAATATATTCCAAGACAGTTAAATAACTATTATGTACGCAAAATGTCTAGTACATCATGCTCAATATGCTTCTACATACAATGTAGTCCTATATGGAGGTCATGCATTCCCTCTCTATTATATATAGAGAGCTTTCACTCTCAGCAGCATACCGTACCATGTACTACAGTGTGCCTGGATGACACACCCTTTTGCAGCAAGAGCAGTATGCATTGAGCAACACATAAATTGTGTGTATGCAGAGATGTGTGGTATGCAGAGATGTGTGGTATACAGAGATGCCGTGGTGTACATACATGTAGGGATGAGGGTCTATAAATAATAGTGACTGCAGATGCTACTGCTGGCGCATGTATCGGAAATTACAGTCAACTCTACATGTACAATAAGTGTCGACCTATGTCTGAGATGACGATGTATAAGAAACAAGTTTCTAAATTCAAGCAAATACAGATCTCCTAATGACATCAAATATGGTCAGAGAGATGGTTTCTTTAATCATCAATTTAAATAACATTCTTTTGTAACAATGTTGCCTTCATGGTGGCTAAATGTAACCTAAATTAGGAGACGTAGTGAGATACCACCCTTAGTGAAAGTCACCATAAAATACTCAATGTCCATGGTAAAAATGAACACACACCAGAAATTTTTTTGAAGGAATTCCAGTTCCAAACATTTTTAAATCACTACAATACACTTGTAAGTACTGTAATCGTGGAAATATTCGCGGTACATTAAATTTCGCGGATTTTGCGGAAAGATTGTAAGGTGCGAATTTAAAAACACGCGAACATATGAGCATGCTTTCTTATGCATACTTTAAATGGGTTCAATTGCGTATCATAAATGCAGCGCGAATTTAAGAACCCGCAAATATGTTTTGAGGCCTCTTAATCCCATGAAAATAACAGCGAATACAGTAATGCAGAAGTGCCCAATATGTGATCTGCATCCGACCTGTAAAAATGCAATATTGAAACTCTGGTAAGACTACATGTATGATCTACAGGAATTTGTAACTATTGTACATGTGAATGATCATTCATCATATACTTAGACCCCTGTTACAGCTACATGTAGGCCTACATGTAAGCCCTACAATGTAGACCTACATAAATCTCAAGACTATTTTGAGAGCAAAGAAAATTGTAACAAGTGGATTAGTAAATTACGCGATGCGCAATATATGTCCCCGCCGATAATGTAAAATTCCCATTATATCACGATTAGTGCTATCACATAAGGCAAACGGAATCGAAATCGGGTAAAAAATGGCGGAGAAGTAGCATTTTGTAGCCAATGTACATTATAGGTCAAAGTCAAGGTCAAAGGTCAAAGGGGTCAAAAGTCAAAATTCTGTGAAGAAAATTTGTAGTCCTCAGCTAGTGCTATCACATAAAGCAAACGGAATCGAAATCGGATGAAAAATGGCGAAGGAGTAGGATTTGGTAGCCAATTAACAATATACAGTTGTAGGTCAAAAATCCAGGTCAAAGGTCAAAGGTCAAAATTCTGTGAAGAAGTTTTGTAGCCATCACCTAGTGCTATCACATAAAGCAAAGCGAATCAAAATTGGATGAAAAATGGTGAAAGGAGTAGCATTTTGTAGCGAATGTACATATAAGTAAAATCAAGGTCAAAGTCAAAGGTCAAAGGGGTCAAAAGTCAAAATTCCGTGAAGAAGTTTTGTAGTCCTCACATAGTGCTATTACATAAAGCAAACGGAATCGAAATCGGATGAAAAATGGCGAAGGAGTAGCATTTTTTAGCCAATTAACAATATAGGTCAAAACTCAAGTTCAAGGTCAAAGGGTCAAAAGTCAAAATTCCGTGAAGAAGTTTTGTAGTCCTCACCTAGTGCTATCACATAAAGCAAGCGGAATCAAAATTGGATGAAAAATGGTGAAGGAGTAGCATTTTGTAGCCAATGTACAATATAAGTAAAAGTCAAGGTCAAAGGTCAAAGGGTCAAAAGTCAAAATTCCGCGAAGAAGTTTTGTATCCTCACCTAGTGCTATCACATAATGCAAACGGAATCGAAATCGGATGAAAAATGGCGAAGGAGTAGCATTTTTAGCCAATTAACAATATAGGTCAAAAATCAAGGTCAAAGGTCAAAGGGTCAAAAGTCAAAATTCCGTGAAGAAGTTTTGTAGTCCTCACCTAGTGCTATCACATAAAGCAAACAGAATCGAAATCGATGAAAAATGGCGAAGGAGTAGCATTTTGTAGCCAATTAACATTATAGGTCAAAAATCAGGTCAAAGTCAAAGGTCAAAATTCTGTGAAGAAGTTTTGTAGCTATCACCTAGTGCTATCATATAAAGTCAACGGAATCGAAATCGGATGAAAAATGGCGAAGGAGTAGCAAATTGAAGATTTTGATCACATACGGACGCACGGATGTACGGACGGACGGACACACATACGTACGGAGCCCGTTTCATAGTCCCCTGCTCGAACTCGTTCGGCGGGGACAATAATCCCTCTGACAGCTTACTTATAGCCTACCCAGGACATTTAAAAGTCAGAGTAAATTCTACATACACTATGAAGGGCCTACCATCCATAAGGTTGACACACATTGTACAAATGTACCAAGTGGTTCCTAAGATATTGCAATAATAAGCATAGTGGTATTTCACACCTGTAACTTGACCTCTGTGACCTTGATGGTGCATACATACATGTTCGTATATTGTGAGTATATGAACTTCAAAGTGTAGGGCAGTATTTATCATTGTAGGGATCAATAGGATTAAAATTTGCGAATGTAGTACAATGGAAACAGTTCCACTAAACAGGGAATTTATCAATATCAATTGATGTACTTTACCCGAGGACAAGTAGTAAAAAAGTTTTGAATGTTTCTTTATAAATATATATTAACAAGGAAACAGCAAGCATAGCCTTGCATTCACCCCCAATCATTCCAAACCATGCCATTACAGGTTTTTAGCAGAATAATTTTTTTTTGCCCTATCTGAACGTGAACAAAGAATTAAACAGATGTACCACTGGCATGAATTAGGCATTCCTACCCCAAAACAATAAACTTATTGCATGTGTAATGTTTTTAATACTTAAGTGCCTTGACTTTGAAAATTGAAATTGAATTTGAAAATGACCCAAGATCCACTATTAAACTAGTATGAGTTTCATTCTCCAGCAAAAGTACAGCTTTACATGTAAAGTTCATTGACCTTTGGAACTTAAAGTTTGTTGAATATGACCTATATTTGAACCTTACTCAGTGTTCAAGAGATGTACAATCGTTACACGCATTTAATGATCCTAGGTCGAAGATAATAATTTATTGGCTTTGATGTACAGCTTTGAATGTCAAGTCCAATTGAAATTGTGATATTTGAACTTTGCTTACACATGAGATGAATTTGAACCTCACCTGTGTCTTAAAGGGATTCGGTAACTTCCCAAAAACGAGTGCGAAAGGGAACAAATTAGTAAAATCCTATTGCTCTGACTGTAAACACAAACTACTGAAAATTTCAGAACAAATGGAAGTTATTCAGTACCTTAAAATAGTAAAATCAAAGAGACTAGGACTACGCGGCCTTGCGTAATCAAATCACCACCGCAGTGTAACGCTCTGTCGCGAGCACCAGTGGTGTCTCACCCAGTGGGCTGGGTGTACAATGTAGGGACTTCATAACCCAGAATACGCTCTATACTTTCTGAGCCGCGGCGGAAGGATACTGTTTGAAATCTGTTTCGGAAATGGGTTTGAAAATCAGGGTATGAAATCGTAGATATCTGGATATGTAGGCAAGCAATTGGTTTTAGATTTCAAGCGATTCCATACTGACCTAGATGTTTATAATCATGTTGGCATGATTTGAATTGAATTTTTGAATGTTGAATTCTTGCTCAACGTTACTGCATCCCTGAAAGATACATACATGTACATACTACCACTGTTAAGAATTTGGTGATCCTAAAGGGGTTTCACAACGCGATTGGCGTAGAGTTGGGCAGCAAAGTTCTACTTTATGCCTACGCAATACTATACAATGCCTAAGTAAGGCGTCTTTTCCGTTCAAAGGGCATCGGTTTCCCGCGGTTTCCTGATCGACTCCGGGAAACATTCGGCTTTCTGCTTTTAACATGTTTAAGCCGTATTAAGATTTTGGGATTCTATTCAAAAGCCGATACAACTGTGCCCCAATTCTTTTTCGCGTACTATTGGTGTAGAGCACTACATGTAATATGCAATTCAAATTGTTGTGTAGAAATGGCATAGACAATCAGTGTACATCGACCTGCTCTACCCCAAGGTAACACGAAAAAATTAAAATGTAATTTATTTAGTCCATCTTGAGTACCCCTTGACCTTTTGTTACGTAGGCATGCAATAGTAGCTGGGCAACCTTACACAACTCTACACCAATCCTGGTGTGAAACCCTTCAGTCTTAAGATGTAGAAAATTACTAGGGTTAGATGTACAACAACCATGACTTGTTGATTCCAACATTTAAAAAAATGCCTTCATGTAGATGTCTAATTCTTCCTCATGCAATGCAGGCATGACAAATACCGACTGATAATGACAGTCCATTCCCTTGCCATGAAATTGTTTTACCACCTAGAATAACATACACATCTATGTCAAGTTTACACTCCAGATGTGTTTTTATTTTTTTGGAATAAAATGCAGCCTTAGAATACTTACCAGTTTGTCCCCTGATAAAACTTCTAGGAGCTTGATCAGCATGCGTCCATCGTATAAATCCGTATATAGATCCACAATGCGACAACCTACTCTTTGTAAATGTGAGTTCACCCACTTTGTAAAAGTTTTCTTCTGCACCATTTCACGCTCATCTATAAGATAAAAGAAAATCCATTATAAATAAAGGCACATGTACAGTGTACAGCAAAAAAAAAGTAAAAATATTTGTATTGAGTTTTAAGACAATTGTAGATTATATAGGAATGTAATAAACACATCTATCATGTACAACATTGCACTATCCTTGGGCTTGTTTCACAAAACATTCATATTTACTGTGAAATGTTGGTGACCTTGTTTCATAAAACAGCACTGTTCATTCAGTCAAAGAATAATTCTCCACGCACTAAAGGGGGTCGACAGAGAATTTTCTTCAACATCAGTTAATCATTTATCAGTTCCAATCATATGGTAGCAATATCAATGCTGCCAAGCTGGTATTCATGCACATTTTTTAAACAAGTTTTCCTTTGCAGCATTTGAGTGTCGTCTTTCTTACCTGCCAGTGCTCTGATTCGAGAACGCTCAAACAGCTTGGCTCCTCCATCATCCAAGCTTGCATCAGCATCCTCATTATTGTCCCACTTGACCCCATTGTTTTCCATTTCCACCGACATGGCTCACAGCCTATGTCTTCCTACTCCTGCAACAAAATAAATGGTAGATATCAATGCATGTCAATTTAGGCCTACGATGTACATGTACATGTAAGTACATATCATGGATGTTTCCTTTTTTCACATTCATCCATCAGAAACATAACGGTAAAGCAAAGTATTGAGTTAAAATGAGTTATGCATGACACTAGTTGTCACAACTTCAAGCTACATGTATGAGGGCATTTCCACGCCAACTGGGACATTCCTCAAAAATTTAAAATGTCTCTGATGTTTATTCTATGACCTATCAATTATTTAATGCCATGGGTGTTAATGGATCATACAAGTCTTTCAAAATCAATAAAAATTATTTTTCAATTTAGTTCATTTCCTTGAGATCTAGAACCACCATTAAAAATCAATGTATGGGACTACATGGAAAAAAAATTGCTAAAATTCAAATTACACAAGATTCTTCAAGAAACTTTCACTAAATGGAGAAAGGTGGAAATATTTCTGTATTTAAGGGGAAATATTTCTGTATTTAAGGGGCAATAATGACATTTAATTCATGACAAAGGGGTGAAATAACCCAAAAAGTCACACCGAAAATACTGTAATGCGACTAACCGTAATGCGACTAACAGACAATTTTCGATCCTTAAAAGTTAAAGAATACTTTACATTGTTTACCAAATCTGAATAGCAGTATTGAGACTTAAATATGTTGGTTAGATGGTGCAAGGAATAAAACTGGCAAAAGTATTATTCTGAGTAAAATATTTTTTTGTAGCAAGTGGATTTTTTCCTTGTCCATTTTGTGTACATGAAATGTGACTAACCGATTTTTACCCTATTGTGACATTCACAGGACAAAGTCTGCAACATTTCTTATATTGAAATTTGTTATTTTAAAGCTATGGTTCTCAGGTTTAAATCAAAGTATAAACTTTAAAGACTCATTCTTGTAAGACTGGTACCATCAAGTTACAAAATTGGCACTTAAAAGTGTAATGCGACTAACCGTGGAATTGCCCATGAGCAAAAATATCTATTCATTGTACATGTACATACATTTTATAACCTTGAGCATGGGCCTGACCAATTGACCAGGTGGCACTGACTCACTCTTGTATCCATCAGACCTTCTTCTATCCACATGAGATGCACACAAAAAATGTACATGTATACATTGTATTTGCCCTCTTTCCATTCCAACCCACTGATTCATGTTTATGACTTTTGGCCTTCAATGACTAGTTCCAAATCTTTAGAACAAACACAGCCTTCACAGGCTTTTAGGTCAATAAAGACAAGTATCTTTTTTGTACAATGCACTTCTATCAAAGTTTGAATTGGGATATATATATAACAAGAGACTACATGTATACCACAATGTAATTTGAAGGTTCAATTGAGGATGGATCATTCATACATTTCAAATTTATTTTTCATGCATAACTTATTTGCATCACTCATTCTACACCTACATGTACAAACTGTATTCTTTGTTTTTCCTACCAAATGGATTAAGCCGCTCCAACATTATCAAACCAGTATCTAAATAGGTAAGAAGTTCCAGATCTACTTGTACCACAATCATCACATGCGGGTCAGCCCCGACGATCTCCGATTTGAAGCGGAGGGATGAGAAGAGAGAGAGAGAGAGATGCAAATGATTCATGCATTTGGGAATGACAAGAAGTATGTAGTAAAAGGATTTGCATAGGGAGGAATATTAATTTTCCTTACTCTTAGACAATTTAAATAGAACATTCCCATCTGCGTAGATCCAATATTAGTATGCACTTTTGTACTTTTAACCAATATCAAAATCATAATTGACAAATTCTGCAATTGACAATTTTATATCAATGCCATGTTGAATGCATTTCACTCACTGGAGTGGAACGTTTGCAATATACATGTATAATGAACCAGGCTTTTGCCCTTGAATTAAAGGGATAGATTAGTAATGAGAACAGCAAAGAAATTCTGATGACAGTCTCATATACTCTGCATGCATAAAAAGACAGACCAATGTGTTAGAAATTGTTTGAGATTCCTTTCATGTATTCTGCTAAATTTAAGTGTTTTTGTTCAAGAGAGATGATCTAATGGTCAAACTCAGCGATATGCTCGATATACATTTCTTCCTACGGTTCAACTATAGAACACATCATGTTTCTGTAGTGTATCACAGGAAAATGAGAAACGGGAATGGAATTCGCAATGGTTTTACATGCATGAACTAACATGTGTAGAATCTATTCAATTCAGACAAGATTTGTTTTATTTTATATTTCTGCTATTTCCAGATTAGATTTGCTCCAAAAAATAAATAAATTCAAATTTATACTGATAATGATATGCACTATGTTTTTAATATTTCAACTAACGTGACAAAAGATTTTCTAGACTATAACCTATATCCATTTTAATTCTAGAAATCTACTTCTGTAAATTTATTTATGGTTAAATACAAAGACCCTTATAGTAGACACAGACTATGCCTGGTGGAGGTAAAACAGAAGTACATAAATGCAATCAAATCTTGAAAACATAAAATAATAATAATGGAGTCAAAGAAGTAGACTGTCTCCGTCTCGTTTGACAAGATTTCTAGTTGTAGTAAAAAGAAAATGATCCCAAGACCTGAAATAAAAAAGGGAATAGCTTTTTATGGCATTTTTTGAAAATTTTGTTATCCTTTCCGAAGATATAGCAAGATCTTTCCTGATGTTTTCGAATCTGATTCACAGTCATGGAAGAGAGGAGGGCCGGGTTACAGCATTTAATACAGCATCACCACACACACGTTGATTGTGTACCGTTGTCTCCCGTTACGTCTGGCTGCTTACCCTCCTATTCAACACCTCGTCTATCCCCTTGATTGACTGCACTGGAGTTGATGCACACACCCGAAACATACATCGGTAACATTACCAAGATTTCTTTCATCTAAAACAATCACATAACCTCACCTGAGTCCAAAATACCTTGGTAGTATATTCCTGCTACTAAAATCCCTAAAATCCAGCTTGATTACAGGTCCTTTAGTATATTCCTAGGCGTTTTCATTCCACAGTACGGGATAGATCCTCAATCGGTCCAGCCGAAACACACAACAAGCGCGGACTCGTCTGTTTCTTCAAATTTACGTGCAAACCCAATACAAAATGTTAACGCCATTGGAACTACGTTTCTTACGCTTGAAACGGGCTTGGCTTCTAGCTAGTGCATGCGTCTGTTGTAGACAGGGAGTTTGAGTTAAATATTTTTCATCTTTTTTCACTAAATTTCAGTCTGATCAAAAGAAAACAAACATATATATTTCTTTGGCAAGATTCACAATTTCTCTATTCTGCTGTTCTCAATAGAGGCATACAATCTATATCGGGTTCGAATGAGTCAATGAAATGAATAAGGTATAGGCCTATACCTCACAGATAAAACATAAAAACACAAACTTCCACTATACTACCAACAATTACTATTCGACTGAAACCCCAATTCCAAAACATCCGTTCGGCATGCATGGCTGATATTTCGGGACCGCTTTGACCACGCCCATTTCTAATACACAAGAAACTTTTCTATTTACTTTCTAAACAAATATTTTCAGTAAACATTCCAGTATTCAAGGAGAAATTCATGTACGTATGATTAAATCGAATCTAGGGATGAGGGAATTGTCTGATCCTAAGTCTTCAGTCGCGGATCCGGGGGTGGGGGGGGGGGGGCTGGGTGGCCGCCCGCCTGCCCCTCCCGGCCTCTCTAAGACCAACATTATCATGGTATTGTGCAAAATGCTTTAGCGGGGTGTTTTTTTTTGTTTTTTTTTCTTTCTTTCTTTTTTTCGTATAGGTTAAAAGCATATTCTACTAGGCATAAATAATTAGTATACCAAGGCATGTATTTCGCAATAGCACAGCGTGTATAATTATTTTGATATTGTTTCATTGGAAAGATCCCATCCCCATCATGTCCCACTGTCCCCTATATGCCCATATTTTTAACCCAAAGCTGAATGGTATCATAGAAACCATGCATTATGTCATTTTTGAAAGTGCTGATTTTATTTATTTATTATTATTATTTCTTCAAAACTCTAGTACTTATTGGACATTGATTAAACTTTAAAGTAGGCACAAACATGATTATGACAGCGTGAATCCAACAAAATATTATCTTGATTATTGTTCGTTAAAACGATTTATCTAATTTTGAAGGGGTATATAGACATGTTGACAATATGGATAGGCCTATAAGTTCTTCTTTTTCACCGAGTGAGATGCAACACGTTAATAAATTTAAATGAAACGGTTAAAAAATATTGCAATTCTTTTTAAAAATATAGCAAACTTACCTATCGACAACAATCGTCAATGATTTCAATGTTATTCCTATTATTAGTCTATCCAAGGAGAAGCACAGATCGAATCTTCATCAGGTCTTCCACGAAAGATACAACGATATCTCCTGAACGTACTACATTTCACGCATCTTGTCTCGTCATTATTGTCGTCAGCAAAGAGTCTCATTAATTTCTTTGTGACCCACATTCATGTGGCTAAAAAAAAAAAAAGTTCTCACATCCACTCATTCGTTATTTACACTTCATATCTGAATGTAATGAAGCAGACATCATCAGTGTGCTATAATCCATTGGTGCCCTACATAGTACAGAGTCCCTGTGGTGTATGTATATTGATGCGGGATGATAATGAATTTTGAAAAAGAAAAAAGTACAAGGGCATCATTGGAGTCTGGCGGGAGAAAGGGCACGCGCATGCGTAATGAGAACATTCATTTACCAGCATCCGGCAACCTCCAAAGCAAAGGATATTGGTATACAATGTGAGTAGATGCCGACTTCCTTTCGTTAAGAATTTGAAAATAAATAGGAAGGGGAACGCTTTCTTTGTTCCACCGGACAACAAAACAACAACCAAAAATGCTAAAAACGACCCCTCCTCCCCGTGGGAGATTGAACTGTAATCTCATGTCATCAGTTATCATAAGCATACCTCTCGTCCTGATTCATTTGACATGACACTCTCCTTTCCAAATTTTGAATTTAAAACCTGGATTTAAAAATTACCTTTTTGAAATGATCTTGAATATAACGCGTGTAAACAAATGGCAGACAACGCATGTATGACGTCATGGTTTTATTAGAACTTCCTAAGTATTTTGAAAAGCGTTGTTATTGTCAAGAAAGGATGCTGAGGGACAGAGATCCTCTGTGGGGCTGGGGGTAGTAACATTATTTAAATGAGTATATACCATCAAGATAGGCAGGAGCACGCATCGGTAGCCCATCAATAACCTCTAATGTCACTTCAGACATTCTGAACACTCCTTGCAATGCATGTCGGTTCTTACAGCTATATAGGCGAATTATTGTTATACATTTTCATTTATATATTTGTGTATAAATAAAACGCTGAATGAATGAATGAGTTACACAAAATTAATCACCATTATAATTTCTTTCTTAAATTCGTCTTTTTTTTTTTTTTTTTTTTTTTTTTTTTTTTTTTTTTTTTTTTTTTTACAGATATATTTAGCATTATGATCTACACATTCCAGCACAATGATCGTTTTGAATCTGATCATAAAAACTGCTGTTTATGGAGCTCATCTTCTCACCCCGCATGTACTTGTAATTCCACAGCAATTTTCAGACTCTTTGCATTGTAATTATGTTGACAAACTGGGGCTTCTCTAGTAAAAAAAAAAAAAAAAAAGCTTCTTTGAAATTGCCTTCACGGACGATGCAGTAATCATTTCTTCCTAAAGAATCAAACATTAGTATATAGGGCTTTAACCTATATTATTTCAGCTTGTATTGCTCACAAATTCGCACATTTTCTTTGCAAAAGATTGAAATTCCGAGAAATAAAATAAGCTGAAGTAACCGTGCCAAAAAGATAAACAGGACATGATAGTTCAATCGGTTAGAGCGCCCGTAAAAAGGTAGCCTTTCTTGCTTTCATGAACGGGAGGTCGTGAGTTCGAAACCCGACCGAGTCATACCTAAGACTTACAAAAATGGTACCTAAAAGTTGCCTTTTTACAAGGAACTTTGGGGTATAGTAATAACATCATGCAGGGCCCGCTGGGAGAACAGTTGTCAGAACTGAAGTGGCTACCCTGGGTAAATAAAACGATATTATTATCATTATTATTATTATAGGAAAAAAAAATGCACCGGCAATTGCATGTAAATATACTTTTAAAAACAAAATGTTTGTCTGTATATATAGGTTCTACCTAATTTCCCAGGCTAATCATTCTTCAAATAATGAGAGATGAATTCCCACCTGAGAGATGATAATATTAAGCAACAGTTAGGCCTACGACGTCATTGGTCGCTGTGGAATGGGGGATTTGATCAATTATTGATGAGATGCAAAATAATGTTGGGTACATTCTGCATTATCAATGAGTCCTAGTATTTAAAAACATAGTATTTGAGTATATGCGTGACCTCATCGGGTCACACAACCCGAGCTTCATGGAATGTTGACAAACTTTGGTTGCCATAGATACGACTACTCGCCCTGCAGATACGTGGAAGAGAGAGATAAAGAGAGATGAAAAGTTCGAAATCGGATACATTACGACCCTCTGGAGACCCCGCTGTGCGAACCCTGTATCGAAGGTACCCGACGGATCTAATTTCGTTGACCTGGCTGACCTGAAGGGGCTATCCCCGGTGCCTGGTGAACCACGCCCACTATCATCAACCACAAGCCATGCAGTCAAGTTGTATCAACGCTGTAACATATATTGAATAAGGAAAAGCAAGAAAGTTATGTTTTATTGTGAAGAAGTTGAAGTTGTCTGTAAACCTATATCATGATTAATTATTGTGAAATATTGTAATACAGGCTGAAATTTTTGTAAATATAATAATGGTGAAAAATAAATTCAAAGATAATTATAATGATCTGCACTAGCTACGTATTATATTGGATGAAAAGTCGGTCTTCCAATGGAAAAAGCTAACTACAATGTGACGTACAACATACATGTAATTATCAGAGGAAGGAGGAGGACAAATCCCCAACAAAATGTTTGATAATCTTTGCATTGATTTTGACAACGTTTTCTTTACATCTGTCATGCTTGTCTCGATGTCTCTATCACTATTCTTTCTAAACGTTTAAATTAATGTCATCTATAAAGTTTGCTGTATGATATTGACAAAGTAAATACGAGCACAATAACATAACGCCATAATAATAATAATAATAATAATAATAATGATAATAATAATAATGATAATAATAATAATAATAATAATAATAATAATAATAATAATAATAATAATAATAATAATAATAATACCATGCAGGGTCCATTAACAAAATTGAACCATAATAAACCTATTCTACTATAGTCCAAGTCACAACTCGTTCTCTAAAACCACTAATTTATTGCGGAGAAAGAAAACTTTTGCGTGGGTATAAAGGCGTGTTATGATGAAAGGACCATCACAAATCAGAGTATTGATCAGGGGATAATGCTAGGTCAAGTGATATAAGCACGCTATTCATTTTCATTATCATTCAAAGAGCAGGAATTGAATAGTGCCTATAGATTAGACTCATGCTATTGAAAAGACAAATTTTCTGGTCCGTCACCCTTTTGTTCTCTTATATCTCACCTGCGCTCGAGAGATGCCGAATATAGGCTACATTTAATACCGCATAATACATGGCATCAAAATGGATATGACTATTATTAATAGTTTTGGGACTAATTTTCCTGTAGTATGCAATATTCATAATTGTTATAAAAATTATGTATTCATATTAGAGTTTGATATGTTGAAAGAACAACTATATTGGATAATTAGACAACACGTAAGCTGAAACTAAAAGCAAAAATGACAGTTCCTTCAGAGATGAATATTTTTAGTCCCATCATGGTTTAGATAAAATATATTTCGCGAATAATGTAGTCATAAATTGATTTTGATCTGTCATAAAAGTATGTGGTCATATCGCTATGCACTTTGATCTTAAAGGAATGAGATAAGAAATTGAATTGTTTTTGCCACGGCATCCTTCGTGAAGCCCCCCCCCCCCCCCACCCCTTAAAAAAAAGTAACGATTCTCCCAATTCCGACTATATTCATTCAATTGAAAGTAAAATAGAAACATATAACCAATTAATATATTATAAAGATCGCTTTCCAAGACGTTAATCGACTTGACTTCGTAATTTTTCAATAATCTAGAATTACATTCTTCATAATTGCCTTCTAGTAATGTACAGAAAATTACTAATGATGATATTAATGAGAAAACCATATGCTTCTCAACGCGGTCAACTTTGATGTTAATTATGTAATTACAAATGAACGGAGCTGTATACTTGTTAGTACGATTGGAAAGATTGATATTCCTCAAATATCAGTTTTTGGTGATATTAAGCTATGTAATATTTCTCTCTCTCCTTTTTTTTTTTATTTTTTTTTTTATAGAATTGCCCATGAAATTATGAAACAAAAAAAGATCTATGCTTAATTGACTAGTTATCCAAAAATAATTCGAGGACCGAGTATTATTTTTTTTACGGGAATGAAATATTATTTAATTAACGATTTGGCCATTATCATGGATTAAAAGAAGAGAAAATCTAAATATTTATAAGGGTATGCATCAAGCCTTTACATTTATGCCTGTAATTCCATACAGTAATATTCAAAATATATATATATTTTTTTGTGGTATGCAAATTATTCGTTAACACTTTGGCAGTATGCTGGTGACAAAATATTTACAATAATTGTAGTTTGCGGTAAATGTTGAAAATTAAAGATTCTACCAGATAAAATTGGATTTCAACCAAAAGTATTATATCTGGTTAACTTGAAACTTTTCATTTCCCCAATACGACAGATAGTTTTGTCTCCTGTTTTCTTTTAATATAACAAATTTGCAATTCATGAACTGTTCGTATAAGTGTTTCAGGGCAAGTCCACGCTCTTTGTTCCCGAGATGGTGATTTTTCGACTTTTTGACCATTTTTGTGTCAACTGTGTCAGTAAGGTTTTACAAGTACATATAATGTATCATACATCACCATAAAGGCGTTTGTCACAGGAGTACAACCAAAAAGTATGTATTTTCTGTTTTTATATTTTCTTGGATAACTCTGGTGAAAATATCACGAACCTAGCACATAGCTTTCTATATTTTTAGACTTACAATATTCAGGTCTCAGAAATAGTCTCACAAAAGTTACTGAGCTGATGTAAAATCATACATTTTTATTACCCACCCTCCCACCTTTAGAAATGAAACAAAATAAGTTTTTTCTTACATTTGTGTTTTGTATTATGTTTCTTTTGTTTTATCAGAGAGATTTTTTAACAAAAGATGTTGCTACGCCTTGGCTACACCAATTGTTTAATTAAAAAATATTACAGGGAATAATTGTCCCGTGTGTTACTGTCCCGTTTGTTACCTGACAGAGTTTTTAAAACTTGAACTTTGCCAGAAAACTCGAAGTTGTATTAACGTTAAAATATGTCCTTACAATGTTTATTACATGTTTAAGAGGATATGACTCTACAAATTTAGATCTACTTTTTTTAATTCAGAGTTAAATGTGAACAAAGTCAAAATTTGAAAACACCATTTTTTTGCGGTCCCGTTTGTTACCGACGATTAATGATCATAAATTAATTATGAATTGGTTATTACAACTATTTTTTTATGTTTTTGTTGAACATTATTAGTACCTTCAGGAACATACCAAAGGATTGAGATTTCATTTAAGATTTTTCAAACAAGCCCTGTTTTTGGCTCTAAATGTCCCGTTTGTTACCGCGCAAAATAGCTTGGACTTGCCCTACAAAACATATATATGACGCTATGTAGAAGATGATTACAAATAAGAAAACGTAGCGAGAATGGGAATATTTGGATAAAGGAAGCAAAACAATATGGGAAATAATCAGGATAATGAAACTCACAAAATAAAGTTGATCCACATTTCTATTGCATATAATCCTTTATCAATTATAGCAGGGATATATATGCCAGTTATTGTCGACAGTTTATGACCACTTCACCTTTGATATTAAACAGAAATCAAACAAAACTTTTGAAAGAGGTTATGCACGTAAATACCAATGTAATGCAATCAAGCCAATTCCATCCATGTACAGACCGGCCTAAGAAAAAAAGAAAAAAAAAAGAAAAAAAAAAAAAAAAAAAAAAAAAAAAAAAAAAAAAAAAAAAAAAAAAAAAAAAAAAAAAAAAAAAAAAAAAAAAAAAAAAAAAAAAAAGAAATGATAATAATAAAGTATTGATAATAATACTATTAAACACGATTACAAAAATAGAAAGAGATTTAAAGGAAGAAGGTAACGAGAAACAAGCAGACAGAAATTGATAGGGAGGAGAGAAGAAAATCACAGCAAAAAACAAAAAACAAAAACAACAACAACAACAACAAACAAACAAACAAACAAACAAAACAAAACTGCCACAGAAAACTTTTGATTTAATACGAAAGTATCGCTGAACAACCACTGTCAACATTACCACTGTAATACCACTTCTACAATAACGACAACCATCATTGCACCATCATTATACATATTACCACATTTCTATTGCCAATATACGATTGCAGCAAAAACTACCACCGCCATATCAAAGACAACAACAATATAATGCAATATGATCACCCCACACACAACGACATCTTTCATTGATCCATCACCATCAATACAACCACCCCACCATCACCAATTCAACTAATGCAGCAACAGACACAACTTCAACTACCATATCAAACACAACCACCATAACTACTGACACATCATTACCACTTCTTTTACACCCAACGTGGTGACAACCCAAATCACTTTGCAAATAAATACACACCATTCATCTCTATACCACAATATGACTATCACCACTACCATAACACCCACCATTCCCAACACCACCATTATAACAGCATCCACCATCACAAATTCAATGAAACACATCACAATGACCAAACAACTCTACTATTCTCATTAGAAAAATGACTACCTTACCAACGCCACCAAGGCTATCACTACTGACATTACAACCACTAAATTAACAGCCTCCATCACAACTATTACTTTTATCACACCACAACAATAACAACTTAATCACTCTACCATTTCATTTTTTCCTCATTTTTACACCACTGCCAAAGCTATTATGACTATCATTACTGCCATTGCAACCACCATTCCTGACATTACCATTACAATAACAACCACCATCACAACTATTATTATTTATCACAACACAACAATGACAACTTAATCACTCTACCATTTCATTTTTACACCACTGCCAAAACTATCATGACTATCACCACCATTCCAGACACTACCACTACAATAACAACCACCATCACAACTATTACTTCTACCACACCACAACAATAACAACCCATACTCTACCATTTCATTTTCACATAAATGCCATATCATGAATATCACTACCATCACTACTACCATTCCGAATACTATACCATTACAACTTCTACCATAACTTCTATCACACCCACCTTGATAACAACCTATAGTATACCAATTCATTTTATGATATCACTAGCGACGCCAATAAGACAATGACTGTCGCCACCGCTATTCTAGACACTGCAATATAAATCAACTTTATATACCATTGCAAAGTAAAATATTATTGGACCACCTTGTACTCGAGGGTTGGGCGTGGAATGATTGATGAATTATCAGCAGAATGTGGACAAAGGTCTACAATTTTATGAAATACAATTTTGAAATGCCATGGTACTACTTAAAATATATATTAACGAGAGTTGCTCTCTTATAATTATAGGATCCGAAATATACAAGGAAGCAAGTGGTGTCAATTGGCTTCATATTGAGCACATTCAGATGTAGAATTATATGAGCATTTTATAGCATAAGTATATTTTTGAAATACTTGATGGAAAATTTCTATGATTCACTCAATACAGTTTTCATTACTAATTAATCAATTTGAATAATTCAAATTGATGAAAAGGGGCAAGTATCTAAATAAATATCTCACACAATACGTTAACATATTATTGTGGTACACTTTAAAATCAATACAGAAAAGACACCACACACAACATTACATTTCAATGAGTTGGTATTTTATTGGATTGATATATCATCTTATATACAAAAACAACTAAAAAAATTAAAGCATAATGGTGCAAAATATAACATAACTGGATAACATATCTCTCTGTATTGATATCATCATTACTGCAAGATTTCATACCAAATTTTGGTAATCACTTGCTCACTTGCACAGAATTATAAAGGTTTTCCTTCACTAAAGTTCATACGCACTGTCTATATGTAATTATTCATTTATAAGGCTACATACTGTAGCACAGATCAGCGGGAGAATAAAAAAAAAGTAGTTGAAAGAGTGAGAGGGGCAGGGGAGAGAGACTATAAGAGAGCTAGGTTTGGGCAAGAAAATCATAAAGTGATTGAACATGTATAAACAGTTAAACCTCCTTGGTAAGATAGAAATAAATGAAATAGAGAGAAAAAAGACATCAATAGTGAGAAGAAGAAGAAGAAGAGAAAGAGACAGAGACATGAGTATAATGTGAAAGAATTGAAACATTTACTTCAGCTTGACAGAAGTAATTGAGATACAGTTGAAAAGTCAGATTTACCAGTTTACAATGATAGAAAGACAGAGATGACTTTTTTGACATACACAAATATCATGATTTTAGGGAGGATATATCTTTCAAGTCTTTTGACACATCTCATCGATTGCATTGAAATCAGGTTATGAAATCACATTCCCATCTGTATCATATAGGGAAGCTGAATCATGTCAAGCAAATGTACTAATCAGTGTTGCCTGGATATTCATACATATTTCATAACATTGCCAAACACATAAATCCAAACTGTATCAAGTACAAAACCACAAGCTCCACATCATTTCATCTTTTAAAGTTTAAGTCTCTGCATCCCTTTTTCAGTAGTTTTATTCATTATTCAATTACAAACGGTTTAAAAAAATGAAAATAGGGTGATTTTTAAAGGAAACAAAAATGAAAAGATATAAATCAAAGCAAATGTTTTTGTACTTTATGAAATGGCATACCGGTAGGCAAAACACATCATATCTGGATTGCTTGATTTCAACTTAAAAATCATCAAACTCTGAATCACAAGTCATACACCCATTAAATATAATGACATAAAAGCCTCCAAACAAAGCATATGAAATATAGACTGAGTCATACTCTCCTTATATCTGAAATGCACCGACATATAGAAAAACAGGAATGATATCACTTTAAAACATGGAAGCCATGCACTCGGCTCAAAACTCATAACCTTAGAGTATGACCAAAGTGCTGCCATAAATCTTGTAATAGTTGATCCATTTCAATATCCTACTCTTCTTGCCCATTCCATAGTTGGGCTGGGCAATGTTAAACCAAACAGCAAATAGAGGGTATGCAGGGAGCTTTATCACTTCAGGAATCTGAAATTCAATCTGATCTATATTTTGATGTCAGAAGCATTGGACACAGTAAATGTGAAGTTCATGTGCTTTCCGCACTTTGATCTCCAATGTTTCATATGAGATGTTGTGAGAAGAAGATGAACAGAGAGATGACATGTGAAAGAGAGAGAGAGAGAGAGAGTGAAAGAATAAAAGAAAATGAAAAGATATATAGAAATAAATATAACAAGAGAGAAATGTCAATACGAACAAGATCAAGCAACTTGGGAAGAAACAGACAAATTGATTGAAAAATTGAGTGAGAGGTATGAGAAAAGAGAAAAAGAAAATTAACAAGTGACAACATTTGTAATATGAAATTGAAAGGAGATAGAGTGATAGTGATAAATCTGTAAAAAGAGAAAAGGGGACGGATTAAGAAAAAAAAAGGAAAAAAAAAAAGGAGTGTTAGAAGGGAACAAGAGACTTCAGAGACAAAACATAACAATGATACATATATATATTTCTATTATCCAGTATCTTTACACATATAGAGTAAATCAAGTAACAATTATTGCAAAATAGATCTTACGGCGTACATAAAATAAATTGCAAAAAAAAAAAATATTGAAAGCTTTAGCGAATATATGAAGCAATATATTGTTCATATAAAATCCAAATTAATGCACAATGCCATAAAACAGACACTAGATTAAAGAAGTTACTAAATACACTCTTATGGGCTTCAGTAACCATAGCAATATTCCAGAAATTTATTGTAATGACATACCAGGATTACATTTCAATCAGTTATAGGACATTACCAAAGAAGGATAAGACCAAGTCATGTTTTGACACATAACAACAATACTTGAAAAGATGGATAGTCCATGTGTAACCTACAGTTATTTTCATTTCTACTTGATGTTTTACCGCCCAAAACAATTTTCATATAATTCATGACAATCATTTTGTCTTCATACACGAAAAATGGATAACAAATTGTGTTGGTGTTCATATTCATTACCAATTTATATCTTCGCACACACCATTTCGACTTAAATTAACATCAGCACCAAAGAATTCGCATTCTTAATGTAAAAAGTAATTTACGTCATGGTCCTTTTCATCTTATTTCTAAAAGTACAGTATGTCAAGCAGAATTTGGCGTACCTCCCATTTTCAGAGTAATCACATGAGTAAATTTCTAAACTATGTTGCAAATTATTATGACCTTTTTCTCTTGCTTCATTAATGTATAAAAGCTAATAAAACACTACTAATCATGTTTTATAAAGTTCAAATGCATTATTAACTTAATTCTTGTTAGCGATGCATTACACCAGTTTCTCGCCCAACATCCCCACTTCCAGCTCAGGGCCACCCTTTAGTTATGTAAAGATACTCCTGGTCGCTGGTAGGAACCCTACAATGCCAGACCTAATTAGAATCCTGGTATGAGATACGAGGGAAAGATGATGATGGCTGAGGAAGGCTTATTGCTCATCAAGACACTCATTAACCCAAACTGATTCTTCCTCAGCATGAACCATAATTTCCCCAGAGAAGGCTCCTCTTTGGCATAGCGCTCAAACCAACATGCCGACCATTCAATCAGGCATAGGAGGTGTTCATACAAGACTGTATTCTTGTCAAGAATCTGACTTTGTAAACGATGCTTAGATGCATTTACAAGAATTTTAGGAGGCGGTCAAATCTGACCATTTAAAACTCATAAAGACTTTAGAACCTAGTTTGACCAACATCATACTCTGCAGGAATCTCATTAATGCAAGTGAGGTCTGAAAGATGTTTATAAGACATCACACTCCACGCAAGGATGGTCTACAGACAAAGCACCCTACAGTACATACATCATGGTCTAAAACACTTTGGCTGACACTACACCGGCTCCAAATAGCCTAATTTTGTGCAATAGCTGTTAAAAATGCAACTGAACTTGCTCAGCCATTACTCAAGCCATCATTTATTCGCGTACAAGTTAATTTAAGGATAAGTATATCGTCTGTTGAGAGCCAGAATGGCGCTACTGCTGTACAAAGTCAATGGTAATAGCACCCTTCTGGTTCTCAACGTAACACCTTTGATCTGTAATAGCGCCCTTCTAGTTCTCAGCCGACGATATAGAACATCAGATTTCACTTATCAAATGTGATTCATCACTCCCTCCCCTGTGAAGTTATGAACAGGTACTTTGTAAAGAAAGAGGTTTTGAGACACCTGATTTGATCCATCTTTTTATATTCCTGTTTGATGCAACCCTATGAACGCATCCTTAGACATACAGCTATGAAGTAGACAATGTAATGAGATGTTGTTGTATCACAGACTGCTCTTTATTCGTCCCTGGAGATTGGACAGACGATAAGTTCTTGTGATGTTTATACAGACTGTTGACTTTGATGAGGAGAGGATCAAATGAGATGCAACATGCATCCCCATGTCTCCATCTGGTTTCTATGGAAACACATACCACCCTCCCCTTCTCCATCTATGTGTGATGTAGATGTGAGCATGATAATTATTCGATATTGATATAAAGTCGCAGTTCACCTAATTATTGCAATGCACAGGTTTTATTCACCTTCAATTTTTGCTCAATCATCAGAATATACAATTATATTGAAATCTTAAATTTGAACATCTCATCCTCAGAAGTTGTTTGCAGTTTGATTCAGAGCTTTAAAAGAATGAATTTGTAACAAATATGTCTCTTGAAATAGTCCCAAAGCAGTAATTGTTTCATGAGCACTCATTACTGAATGATTTGAGCATCAATTGCAGGGATATTTTCCTCATATTCTTCTGGCTGTAAGCCAGGATCTGCCTTTCCATGCATTCAACTCCAATAACACAAGCACATACAATTTAATTTGCCATAACCAGTCCTATGATTACTATCCTCTATGTCAATTATCGTCTGCCCTAAGAATAACAATTTAGCTATTATTATGAAAACCTACTACAAAGTCCAAAATGATGAGTTTTCAAAATACATTTTTGTCATATCTACAGAGGAAATACAGGTTCAGTATATGTGACACAAGTTTGGGTAGAGGAGTGTCTTTTGTCATTAATGTTAGGAAGGCATGTATGCTATTGGTATCGGTTTGCTGCTGCGAAAGGGAAACATCCTTAGGCACGGGTGTTACAACTATCGGAAACCTAAGACAAAAATAGAGAAAACTCTTTCTAACATACGTTAATACGTTAAGAAATTTGGGCAATTGCTTATACTGTACAACACCTGAATAATGATCTTTGATATTTGTAACATACTGGGAATATAAGTTAATAAAAAGCTTATCCGCTTTTTATAATGATATGGACTTACATAGTGGTTTAATATTCAAATTCTCTTCTTATACTTTATTTGAAAAATTGTTTAGAATAATATTAATTCTACATATTTGAAAGGAAACGTAGACTATGGGGGAAATTTGTTTGTAAGTAGTATTAAGTTTGGTCTTTACTCACAACTAATGCCTAAGTATGTATGCTTGTACAAACAATACAAATATTTTCCTTTTATTATTTTATCAATTGATATTCTTTATCCTACCTGCATAAACATTATGTGTGTGGAACCACAATATTACTAGTAACCACTTAACTTTTCTATAATTAATTTGATTTTATCCTTATTGTGCATACTTATTTTTGCTGACATATAAAAATTTCTAAACAACCCATTCATGAAGGATTCTTGCCGTGAATATTAATAGCACCGTACAGGAATCATAAACAATTTGCAAAGAGTTTCTGATTTTACATTAGTCATAACTTCACATAGGTACAGGCTAAACCTGAGTAACATGTCCAAAATTCTTTTATATTCAGTCAGGCGCGATGCAAAGAATTTTTTATAACCAAAGCAGGGGTCATACGTAAACGTAAAACAATGTATGAGGGTAGGAAATATGAAAATCTGTATTCATACTTTTCAAGTTCTATACAACGATGATAAACCACATTTCAGCATCAATTTGGAGGGCCTTCATCAAGCCTGTCATGTTGGCTCAACAGGGCAGACTTTGGGGTCTTTGCAACAATAGTAGTGGACGATTACTCCATTGGGGAAGCGGGCAAAGGCGCTGTTTCCTATACGTTTCTTACACACCGGACAGTTCTTCTCATCGTTGATAACGCATCGCTTGCTCTGGTAGTGGATGTGTTGTTCCCGCACCTACAGTGGGTAAAATAGAAGATGGATAGAAAAGAAAAGAGAATGATTATGACCAAAGTACGAATCAGGGTTCAATACTCAAAGTGGCTTATTGCACATTTTATGAGGAGAATAATGATTATTTTATACGGCAATTGCTTAATAATTAGATACAACAATTACAAGATTGGCAAAACAAAGATAACACAAAATGATAAAAGGGTATGTTCTGAATATCAACATGAGTCTATTGCAACTGGCCCCTATAATTTCAATTCATACATGGACCTTGTCATATCCTCTTTATATCAAAACATATCATGAGTGAGGAGGACATTAAAAAGCAAGCCAGAGAATAATTCTTTAACCAATCTAAATATTGAATTTAGAACTTGAAGAGTAACTCTTCAAAAATGTAAATCTTATATTTTATCTGAAATATAGTCATTTTATCAAAAGTTCCATATACACTTTCAAGTACGGTATGATCATATAGTAAGGTGTGGTTATTTGGACAAATTCCTATATGGCTTCTCATTAAATGTCAAAATGGATTATGTTGGTGTCCACAGGTATAATGCCTTGTAGGCCTACATGTGACCTGAATCTACAAGTTTGTCTTCAACCGTCTCTGGTCAAAACACAATTTTGGGGTCACACACTGATTATTGCACATCAAATCTACTTCAGCTAGTCTGTAGAAAGGCTGCATTTACATATAACAGTCACAACAAAACATTATTTGTACATGCATCTGATCTTGAGCAAATGGGTATGGAGTGTTAGCTGTCTGCAATTCATCCAATCTACATGTACCCCTCCCCTTTTAAGGCTTCATGCATGTACAATAAGCCTACTAACTAGACAATACAAGGGGATAATGGGATTACAAGTGATCCCAGATTTGAAATAATCAATTCAGATCAGATTAAGTAAAGGTCTCTAAAGGTATTGAAGATGAATCACAATGGTCAGAAGATTAAAGTACTGGTATATCCCTAACTATCTTCGTCTTATTGTAAGACAATAGTCATATGCTATTATACATTTAAAGTGGAAGAGAAGATGTACAGCTAGCTGAGCGAGAGAGAGAAAACAAATATGAACAGAAAGGAGAGAGAATAGGGATAGGTACATGACTACCAGTGCTGGGAAAGGAGAATATTTGAGTCTCTTTCAAAATGAGTGCAGGTGCAGAATGCTATACACATTCACCTTCCACACATCCACTACATCTACATCTACCACTGACCTACTTCATTTGAGAGTAACTCATCCAATATGAATCTAGTTCTCAACAACAACCTATAAACAGAGCAAGGAAGCTGTATTGGGAAAAACTGCATCAATAGGACATGAGGCCCTTCTTTTCATCGCTGTCTCGCCTCTTTCTCTAAACATCTGCAGATTCCTACACGTTCGCTTGAAACTCTATTTCCACCAATTAAATCCAGACGTGCACTCTCATGACAATATCTTCTCATTTTCACAAAGCCTTCAGCAATCATTTTGTTAGACTCCCCTTTCTAAGTTTATAATTTCATTATATTCGTTTCCATCAAAAAATCTAATTGCTAGGTTGTGAGGCGATAGAATTGCTTTGTTGATTTCATTACGAGGAGCATATTGTGCTTAAAATTTCAAATTGATTGCAAATTGTCCATACACATACAAAATAGTTATTAAAATTCAATAAAATCAATTGTAATGCAGTGAAATCAAGACATTGTACCTAAACTGAACCCATATTTGTCCTTTTTATTATGTTAAACAATCTAAAAAGGGTAATTGTTTACTTTCATTGTTGATTGGCATTGTATTAAGATATTTGTTGTAAGCGTAAGAGAAATCCATTTGCAAAATAACCAGCCGCTTCAGAAATTCTTTCCATCCAAAGCAAGTATAGAGCATCACTTCTGTAACATGGTTGATTGGCCATTATAGATCAACATTATTGCAATCTGGTCTGAATTACCCCTAAACAGACAATAAATTAACATGGCTACCTGAAGATGTGCCTTCAGCCTGACTAAAAGACGTCATCCAAGATGGGTTTGAATGAATGAATGATTCATAACTCTCTTACATACTAGAGAGCTAGCGGTGACTCACTAACTGACACTTGCATGCTATGGAGATAACAGGTCCTATATTAGTCTTCTTTCAAGGCAAATGCTACATTAGATAATTGATAAACTTTTATTATCTTAATATATTAACTTTGAATTTGAGATAACTTCAGCATGAATTGTGTAGGTCTATATTTGAATTTTTTAATTATTTTAATTTTGTAAAGATATAGATCTCTGACATGAAACCCCACTAAGATTTGGTAGCAATACAGGAACAGATTTAGTAGTTTAAATACATTAGCAAAAAATATCATTCATATCATATTCATCATATTAAAATTAATGCTTTTTAATGCAGTACTTTTTGCGAAATAACAATGTTCCAAACAAAGACTACATTGGGAAATAAATTAACATGTCAAAAGCATAGGCAGTCACCATGTGAACCTAGATGTGAATAAATTATTGAGCTTGTACAGCACAGTGACAATTTAAACACAATGTTGACCAACCTCCCTCATATAAACCAAATATTTTCTATATGCAGATAAGTTTGATTACTAAACCTGTTTGCCCTTGGGCTGCATAAAAAATATAAATGACAGAAAAATAAATAAGATCTAACATGAAAATCATTCTCTTTTAAATCTAGCATACACTTGTTATGCTTGTAGATACAGTCAATACAGGCCTAATGCAGTGGCCGATCCAGAATTTGAAAGGGGGGGGGGGGAGGCTGCATCTCCTGTGACCCTGCCAAGATCCACCATAGTAAAGGGTAATAAATTTGCAAACATTTTTTCGATGGTTTGGAACAATTTTTAAAAGAATTTCTGTAGTGTTATTGGTCTAAGAAATAAAATTTAAATTTTGATCAAAATCTCACTTTCCCCCCCCCCCCCCCACCCAGTCAAGTACCAAAATTACATAATTTAGACTCATCTAAAATCTAAGTAAGTTTGTTTACTTTGTGTACATCCTCTGAATTAAAGGTGTTCCGAAGAGGTCAACTGCTATCTACCAAGAGAGTTGGGATTCTTCTTTAAGTATAATATGAATATATAGAGTTGGGATAATGTGCAAGGATATGTTGAGATGCTACACATTTGAAAAAGATATATTCTGGTTCAAACACTGGGTCAAGTTGTTAAGTATTTACTTGGCTGACATCTACATGTACACCATTTAAATCTCAAACGGATAATCACTTGACAATCCCTTAACGTTGAACACCCATGCAGGCTACTGAACATAAGCTATGTTTTATCTAGGTCTCAAATTGAAAATAAAAATACTAATTCTCTCAATCTAATGCCAGCATTTGACGTATCTTATTTTGGCTAGGCAGAGATATCTCGTCTAATCCACTTTGGAGATACGTTTGCGGTTCAATCGAATTGAGTTCTACTCTAAAGATCTCAATGCATGTGGGAGGAAAACAGCTTCAGGATATCTGTGGCAGCTTATCCGTCATGATGGTGGTTTGGGGATAAGAAGAATGTTGCTACTGAAATGTGAAGAGTACAGGCCTGACATAATGCGCTCCCTTGATACTATTAACTTTAACATTTACAGTGGAAGATATTCAAGAGAGATAACGCATAACATTTGCAGTCTTCGAATGTGACATCAAATTAAAAATTTT
This sequence comes from Paracentrotus lividus, assembly GCA_940671915.1. Lineage (NCBI taxonomy): Eukaryota > Metazoa > Echinodermata > Echinoidea > Camarodonta > Echinidae > Paracentrotus > Paracentrotus lividus. The sequence continues at coordinate 24,212,454 of CALNVZ010000174.1, forward strand.
TGTACATGAAAGCCATTCTACAAAGTCATTTTGATGTATAGATCAATGTGGAATTGTTGTCATTTACCATAATCATGGTAATATGCAAAAATTCGACTTTCTAGCGAGATACTTCAATGAGAATTTTTTTCTTTTCATTTTTATCTGGTCTATGCCCATTTTAAAATCATAGTCCAAAGCATTACACTTGTCTATCACACTCTTTGCCTGCCACATTAATTTTAAGCATAAAAAAGAAGACTTTTCTCTTTAATTATTAAAAATAGTATAACAATATTTGCTTAGTATGAACTACAAGAAATTATGCGGTAGACCCGTACCTAGCATTATCAGTGATTTTCAGATTTTTTGGCCCAGCCATTACAGAGAAAATCAATTATTACGATTGTATAGTTAATAAGTACAATTGTGACTATAGTCGAACTTGGCAGGCAAAGAGCTAAACAGCGAAAAGCCAAGCAAAAATACTTCTTACTATTACATTCAGAATTTTGTATGCTGGCCAGAGGTATTTAATAATCAACATGACATTGGATCAGAAATAAATTACAGCAATCAACAAGCCATCATGCCTTGGCCAAGATATCCAATAATCCTTGTTACTACGATGATGGGACTGCCAATTTGATCTATATATAGCACTGCGTATAGTGTTCGCCTCGTGGGATGTCATGGTCACTCTTACATGCTGTTTCATCAAAACATCTGTCAATGTATAATAATCAAATTTGTAAGGACAGATAGCTGGACATATAGCTGGATATATCAGTCTTGTGACGATGATTAAATGAAATTGGTCATTTAATATCAATAATATCATAGATATGTCTGATTTACAATATCATTGATGGTCAGAGATAGAATTGTAGGATTTCACAGCTCTCAATATAGGTAATCATAAGGAAATGTAATTCATTCTACATGTATGAAATGACTGTATTACAATCATATTTCCCTTTTCTAAATTAAAAGAAAGAAAAAAATCCAAGACAGAATGATTCAATAACTGATTGAAATAGGCCATCTAACAGTCCTAACGTCATCAATTTCCTGATTGGTATCAAATAGATTTGAAACCAGACAGAAAAGTCTGACTTGGAAAACAATTTTGGCAAACTATCAATGTGATCTATGTTGGGAATTTGTGATACAGAGTTGGAATTCTTTCAAATTCATATTTCCAATTTTACAGTTTCTCTTTCAGTTTGTCTATTGGCAAGTGATCTGAATTAAATTATTCAACAAAGCTAGTATCTAAAATCATACAACCTTTTTTCCCCAACTTACTACTTTGCTTTGCAATTTCTATAATTTAAACAATCTATTTTCTGAATGAACTGTAGCTGTAATATTTATAAATTTTAAGACAATAAATTGAAAAAATATGAAGATTATTAAGTTGATTTGGATTTAGTCAGCCAGAGTGACTGTGGTACATGTATCTTATAAGACTTTCCGCTAGATTGTCTTCATTCTCAGTACAGGATTAGAGGGTCTATTCTGACTTTTCCCCATTGATCAGGACTATGCTGCCTATCCTTCTAGCTGTACTCTCAAAAGTGAAAGTTGTATCGTCTTACAATGCACTTTCGTACAGGTCAGCTTCTATTCACAACTCCTACCCATTTAACCTGATTCCAATGGTAAGAGTTTCTTTTATAGAAAGATATTCTGCTAGAAGGCAAGGCGACTCCCACATATCCCATTGACATGATGCAAGAAAATTAAAGTTACATTTAAGGGAAATATATTAGTGTTATACTATAAGCAGTTCTCTATGCATCAGCCCATATTAACAGGTTGATATCCATGAGGTTAGGATCAGAGTATGAAAGGTAACTGCATGTACCAGACCATTGCTACAAATTAGTACTGTTATACCCTTTTCTCACGTACCAAATTTTCCTTAACCCCATACTAGTACTAACTTGCCATTTAACCCCACCTATAGTATGTGGTTATTAAAGCTTATTCCACTTTCTGTTCCCACAGCGTTTTGGCAAAGTAGGCTAACCCCACCTATAGTACGGGATTCTCTGGCCCTGCAAAATAGCAGGTTTAGCCAGGCAATTGCGGTGCTAAGGGATGAAAGCCGGGGTTAAGTTAGATGGAAGTTATACCCAGCTAACGCAAAAATCGGCTGTTGTCCAATCAGAGCTAAGCAGCGAACCGCTGGTGTTAGCATTCTGTGAGAGAACAGCGCGCATTTTCTTAGCCAGGGTTAGGCAGATAATTTGGCTCGTCAGAAAAGGAAAATAAATAGTATGGGGTAAAGGAAAGTATGGGGTTAAGGATAGGTTAAGGATAGTATGGAGTACAGAAACCGTCATGAGAAAAGGGTAGTATAATCTAAACTGTGACCTTGTTGTTTCATCTGTAAACGATTATCCATGGTCACCTATTGTGTTTATTTCAGTGCTATTATTTATACAAAGCTGGACATTACAGGAAAAAGAAAAATTGCTAAAATCCTGTCATTCAGATGGTTTAAAGCAAACAACATTTTTGTACATGTATATCTTATGAATGTACTACTGAAGGAATGCAACATCTTCCATTAGTAATGAGCAATATCATCTTGGGGTGGGAATGGCAATGATACTCCCATCATTGTCCCTTAATCCCGGTTAAACATCTTCCTAGATTCCCTGGAGGATCAGGAAGAAGATGACACTCAAATTGAAACGTTTTCTTCCTCCTCCCATCTCAGGGATAAAAAGATGAAAGTGAATTGATCCAACGATGGTGTGTTGTTATCAGGCGTTCACACCACTGGAGATGGGCTTCTCACCTGCTCTAGTCTTCAAACAATGTATGCCTGGATGCATCAATTTACTGGATGTCATCCTCACTCCTCCATCTCCATTCATCGTCATGGTAACAGACATGAGGATGGGGAGGGACCGAGAGGGGGATTTTATATCGAGAGCAAGAGCTAAGGGTGTTGACATGGTAAGAGAGAAGGGGGTTGGATTCAAGATAACTGCACGATTTGTTTGTTTGCTCACACAGGAAGAAAAGGGAAAATAAATTAGGAGAGGTAGCAACTTTTGTTATTATTTTTTGCCATAAATTTTATCAAGCAGTTCTAATTGGTGTAAAACATAATTGCTATAATATTTGTTGAACATGGCTCTCTATTGAGCGGGTGAAAAAAAGAAAGAAGAAAAGTGGATAGGGAGAGAAAAATAAAAATAGAGGTTGAGGGAGAGAGAGGGAGAGAGGGGGGGGGGGGGAGAAGGATATGTTTGCAATTAGCTGTTATCAATTTGGAATAATGAGCAATATTACTTAGGATTAAGCCATTAGAATATGTCTATGTTGAAAATCACAAACACCTGTACTCACCATACTTATACCATACATTGTCATAAGATCAGGTGTACTTTCGACACTCTTTGAAAAAGGAATTGTTCGTTTCCTTGCTTCCCAAACATGAAATGTGAAGAACCACTGACCCAGTAAACGAGATTAACTGTCAAAGGTAATATTGCTCAATGGTGTTGTTTTCGTTATATCCAAAGCATAGCATTTTCTTTGCAAATTCTCTAGGAGGCCCTTTACAAGAATCTCACTGTATTTTAGGATGTTCTACAAATCTACAAGAGGTCACTATGGTAATAGAACATCCATTTTATTTAATGAAAGCTCTAGGACTCATTTGATTTTCAAATTTGTGGTGATCTACTAAAACTTCCTCCAGGGTACAATGTATTCAATGAGTATGAAGACTTACCTTTTCCTAGTCTAGAAGGATACATGCATAATTTCAACCATGGTCACAGATTTTGGGGTTTTAGGAATCATCCACATCTTTGGCTTTACTTCCGTAATGGCCAAATTTTGTGCTTATAGATATATTTTCCTGCTTTTGAACCAGGAGGAGAAGTTTCGCTCTGATTTGATCTTTTTCATGTTTTCTTGGTCTTTAATCGAAGTAGAAATTTTCATGACGACTGAATTGAGAAATTCACCAAAATTTCAGCTTCCAAAGCATTGAAGGAGAGCATTTTCTATGGGTTTTTTTTTTTTGTACAGAAAGAATCAGATTCTCATGGATATGATACAACTACAGGATTAAAATTACCATTTTTCATAGGTGTTTGGGATTCAACATTGGAGTGTTTTTTGTTTTTTTTTAATTTTTTTTATTTTAAGGGCCCTTTAAATTCTTTATTTAAGGGCCCCAAGTGAATAACAGGGAAGCTCTTGAATTGTTTATAGCAAGTCATAGTACACATTAGAAAGAACAGAATATACAATTTATATTTAAAAATTATCATTGTGTCCACCTGCAATCACTGCTATCATGTTGCAACATTCAATTTAGAATAAGCTGTGAACATTTCAAGTCCTCACATATCATGTTTGGGTAAATGTGATCAGTTAAGTGCTATAGAGTTCCAGTGAAGAGGGAGTATGTGCAGAGACGCGCCCCGCCTACCAAGAAATGAAACCAAACCTAATGTACTCAACACAGCACACCTGTGCCTCGAGACAGCAATAAATGCATGGCACATCCTCTATTATTAATAGAGAGAGAGAAAAAAAAAGTGGATATAAAGTCCTTATTGACAAGACCTTAGTCCTATTGACATAGCGTACTGTCTGTGTTTGCCTTTAACAATACATGCCTGCCAGGTACTTCAATAGGAAAAAAGCGGTACTAGTATAGTTTGGTTGAGACTTTGATAGCTTCAATTTTTTTTCCCCTTTTATTTAGTCAGACAGTTTCTCCCCTGTATGAACAACTTGCTACATGCCCAAGAAATAGGCCTTGGAGGAAATAGGCATACTGGGTTTGCTTCAAAATGGGAGAAGAAAGATTTGGCTTCTTATATCCACTTTCTTTAGCAGTATATTGTTTCGTGTATGTACATAATTACAAATCAAGTCATCAATTTACAAGAAGATTACCAAAGACTGTATTTGACACTTTCAAATCAACTGAACAATTATGCGTACATGAGCCTAAATTAAACAAGATTTATAGTGGATAGCCACACCGATGCAATTTAATAGAGGGTGCTCCGCACCAGCCATGAACTTTTAAAATTTGTCAGCTCATTTTATTGCTATTCTTCTTCTCATTTTTTTATTTTTATAGAACTGTAATGTACTTAGGCAGTTATCAGTCTCTGACTATTCGTCCTTTGTTTTTGTATTCATGTCTTTGTTATTAATAAAATCCTAAATATCGACAGCGTACAATCTCTGGTTCTGATACGCTAAATTTGCAATGAACTATTGTAGAGCTTGTTCCTATCATTTATTATCTTAGATCTGCATGCAACCCCTACAAATTTGAAATAATCAAACATACCTGAACAAGTTTTATTTTCAGCCTTATATCACACATTTTAAATTTATCCCTGCACATCCAACACATTCAATTTGTAAATCCCTGTAGGGAAATAATTTCTAAATTTATCAAATTGCTCAAAATAGCTCTGCCAAACTCAGATTGTATCACAGTGTGAGGTTATCAGTTCATACCATTCCCATATATAGGTCAGGTTTACATTAGAATTAATATTCACCCTTGCTCATGAGTAATATTTAGCTTCAAATATCACCACCCACAGAAGCAGTGCTGAAAGTCAGGCTTATGAATAAATCTCTGATAATTCACATTTCCTCCTGATTATGCTACATTGACTTAATTACAGCAAATGTACTCCTTTTTTCACTATTGCAAATAAGAAGGGCAACAAAATGGTACTCCTCTAGTCACAGCAGGAAATCTGTCTCGAAGATATTATAATCATTATTGATTTTACTGAGAATTTAATCTGGCATAGTACTTTCATCATTCATGTTCTTACCTTCTATCGTATCATGTTTTAGATATCACTGATTTTGAGATCCTCTCCTTTTCTTTCATTCTTTCACAGAAAAGAGAAAAAGGGGTATTTTAGCTGGCAGGAATCATTAAAGCCATAGTCTTTTTTTCATTCTTGTATCCATTTCACAGCCTCGATCTACTGTCATAATGCAATTTGCAATCAATTTCAGGTGGTGTATGCGCATGCGCATTCAATGTAAAGGAGGATTCGGGAATGATATATAGTAACAGGGTAATGTGAAGTTGGAAAGTTTGCAAAACATTGATGAAATTACTCTTATCTCAAACATTGCAATGGTAGAGAGAAAAGAGAACTCATATTAGGATTACATTCATAATGACTTTTGCGGAAAGGATAATGTGTGCATGTATTTGGTCGGGAGAAAAAAAGAAAATCTAAACAGCATACGGGAAGCATGCATGACATGAATATATAGAAACACTAACAACCTCACTTTCAATTTCTTCTGATTCCTTGAATGCATGAGACTTCTATTATGAGATGGCCCAGAAGTTTATAAAATTTCATAAAGGTACATTTAAGTCTAAAAGACTTTTTTTTTTTCAATTCGGCATGATAAACAATATGCAGGTAATCTCAGGTTAATAATACTTACAAAGGCATTAATTTTCAAGCTAGGGCAGGATGCTTCATTCATAAATTATTTCCTTTTTACTCCAATACATTTCATTGACATAAATTATCTATTTTCAGGGTAGGGGAGGGATATAGTTCATTAAATTGTGATATCTGAACTGAACTGCAGGCATGAAAGAGGCAGGGGAGACCACTTTCACTTTAGTACACACAACAGAATCATGAAAAGTCCATCAGGTTTTCCCCCCACTTTTAAAACCAATCCACAACCCCTGCATAACAACACGTAGTTTGCAACTCTGAATCCAGAACCAGATGCGGATCCAGTATTTTCAATTTGTATAGATTGAGCAGGCCCAATTGTCTGGGGACAATAGCAGCTCTATTATGTTTGGGCATCGGTCGATACTTTTAATTGTGTGATGTAAGGTTGGATTCACTTCTGAAAACTACCTTCCTATGACCCAAAATTCTATAAGCAAGTGAGGAAGAGACTGCTGAAGCATTGTGGTCAAATTGACTCATAACATTAAACAATAGTCGCAAGTCATTACATTCTTTCAAACAATAGAGGATGAGACACTCAAACCTTGAACAGACAGAGGGCAACTGCTATGCTCAAGTTTGTGGCTTCAAAATGCATCGTCTTGTGAAAAAAGTTGAATCTCTAGCTTTTGATCTATGCCTCAAAATGGGTCATTCCTTATACTAATTCCTTTAATAGCTTAATTAGTACACAACTAGAGATTTTAGATCTATTATTTCAATTGCAATACATTTGCTTCAACACATATAATTAAATGTTGTGATTAAAAAAAGGGGGATAAAGCAGCTATATCTCCCTTGTTAAAACAGTCAGGGGAGTATCAATAAAGCTAGGAGTTAATACAAATGGTTCTAGGTAAACTTCCCCTAGATAATTAACTCCCCCCCCCCCCACCCCCAGACAACTACCCCACCTAAAATCTACCCCTAACTCTTCCCCTAACCTTATTTATGTTGGGTACTTGTCATGGGCATAATTTTTCCAGGGGTAGTTGTCCTGATACAGATTAGAATACATACAGAACTAAAACATTGTTAATCCAAGCCTAAACAACATGGACTGGTGTTGTGACTGGGACTATTCCTGTGTAAACCACATGATGCTCATCCATGAGGTAAAATTACATGTATACAAGCCTGTGTAATCTCAGACGTACATGTATCAAAGGTATGTTTGTCAAGCATCTATTAAAAAAGTTGATTTCCTGTAATATATTTGCTCATATATATTTCGTTCTAAAGTTCACTGCAATCTGCATATAATAATCATATTTACAGAATGCTAGCCAATTTTTGAAGATAGCTGATATAGAAAATACAAAGAATTTTATTCTGAGAAATGAAAATAAATGTGCAAAATAAAAAAAAGTAGAACAAATATACTTGTACAGACTATAATCCCATAATCAATGAGTTCTGGAGTGGTCATCTGATTGTTATTCTCAATAGTTTTCTTTTCTATTTATTTAATTTCACTCCAACCCTGAATTCTTGAAATACCATAATACATATGGATTTTACCCTAACACTTAAGCGTCAACCCCTACAAACACACCGCGCGCCGCTAAAAAAAGCTGCAAAACGGTACAATTTTCCTCTTTTTTCAACCATATCTTTTGATCCGATGGGCCTAGTTCACCAACGGAAAAAGTATTAGAAAATTTAACTCTCCTTCTTTTATGGTGATATAAAATCACGATATTTTGCTCTTTTATCGAACCGTCATTTTTTGTTTGAAATTTATCAATTTTGTCAAAGTTTCTGTGGTATTGAACTTTTTTGACTGAATGCTTCTGGCTTTATCTGAAATTTTCTTGCCGGGAGCAGGCTATTTTTCACCAACGGAAAAAGATTCAAGTTATTCAGTTCATTCCGGAAATGTTGATATATAAATTATTCTTATTGGATGAAAAAAACCACCGTCATTTTTAAAATCAAAAGATCAAACCAATTGTCTCCGTCTGATTTGGGGAACTTGGCTATAGCGAGCCAGGCCGGCTACGGGTCGTACCATTCTTGCGCATGGGAAACCAAGGGGTGTTTAGCGTGCATCACTGCAGTATCGATGAGATTGAATTAGAAAAAGAAGAAAAGAGGCGACATTTGTACTGATTTTTCGTAAATAATCACGCAGTCAGGTGGCGATGAGATTTTCCTTAACAAGAAAATGACAAGAAACAATGTCTGCTGAAAATAAATAAATGTTCTAAATAAATCGCCGTACGTGTCCCTCCCACTAAGCCCAAACGCAGTGTCACCCCCTTGCTCTAAATAGAACAGTCGCGAACCTATCATGATCCTGGCTGGCCAATCAGATTCAACCGCACAGCTTACCCGGGCTGATTAAAAGCGTCAAATTAGGTGAAAGAAATCGGGGGTTTAAAATTCATATGTATACAATAGGCCTGCATGTAGAAACTTTTTTACTTAAAATATGATTATTGTCACTTCTCAGATCATTAATCACCAGATTTGTACATGGATGATAAAAATAAATAGAAAATATAGAGAAGTCTGTAACTGAATAAGAATAAAAGGAAATTTCTATGTCAAAGGACTACTCTAAGTATACATTTTGTTAGTATTTTGGGGATTTGGCTTAAATTTGCTGAATTTTGCTTCAATTTGTGATGATTTTCTTTTTATTAAAAGAAGCTGGATCAATGTGTGTAAGATATCCAGTTTGCTATAAAGTCGTTTTGTTGAGTGAGAGGGGTTATTGCACGGTAACATTAGCATTGTAAGCGCTTGTGCAAGAATATCCAATTATGTCTGGGCATTGAATCTCCATGCACACCTAACCTAGCCTTGAACCTCCACATCCAGTCATTTTACACTGCAGTCTTCCTTCCATCTTCCCCTACAAGAATTTACAAATCTTCTCTGCAGAATTAAAAAAAGATACCAATTAACATCTTTCGGCCTGTCAGGACCTGGTCATTTCTACACAATCAATTCAGTACTTGACCTTAAAAACAAAGTGGCCAGACAACACGAAAATGAATATAGATTTGACCAAGGAGTGACCCCCGTGTAAATTCGACCTGTCATCTGCATGCTCGTTAATTGAGAGAAATAAGATGGCAATTTATAACCACGACTTAACCATGGCATAGGATTGTAGAAAGCAAACTTCAAGTTTACGGAAATAATAGGAACACATTTTCTTATTGGGAAAAGTACTTTCAGCAAATTTATAATTCAGTGAATAACCATAATCCAATATGTTGTAGCTTCATAATTTGTCAATTTATTGCTTGCATAGTCATTAAAAAATAATCTTAATATTTTCATAATTTGAAACATCAAATTCTTGCAGCATTTGTCTGAAAATCAGGTTGTACATGTACAGTCTGTGTCAAATAAAATGGTACAAGTGGAAAACATTTTTTTATAGTATGAAGATTAATCACAGCCTGCTCTTGTTTGGTATTTTCATAAAGCAGGAAGATCAGACTTTCACCTGCAATTTTTTTCATCACATTTGGTGCTGTAATTTTTGAAATATGACTAGTTTTCTACAATAAAGAAAAATCCATTTTTCGCACGCCGTCCCATGCCTTTGTGTATAGGTTTCGCATAATGGCCATGAAGGGCTCAATTTTGATTTGTTCCTCGTCGCACAAAAGTTAGCATAACTTTTGTTTTACGAAAGCAAATTATACAGAACAAAGCGCATCAGCAAGGAAAATCTTTTGGCTTTATTTTGGTTCCACATACACACATTATTTGAAAATATTTCACACCTAAATAATTTTTTTCCGACTGTACCATTTTTCTTGACACAGACTGTAGTACCCTGGTAAATTATTGCAGATGCACATATCCAATCAAATCTCAATTTGAAAAAGTATATTGATGGGATTAGAGAATGTGCCTGCATAGATGGAAAAAGCATGCAGGCAACCCCGTTCCAAAGGTAACATAGATTTGTAAGGCTGTATAGAATCTACAAGAAGATATAAAAGTTTAAATTTATTCCATGCAACGGGCTTCCCTTCAATGTATGTAAAAAGAATGTTGTAGGATTATTTATTTGTAGTAAGAATCATAAAAATTATAAACTAAGGGGAGGTCGCAAACAGATCTATTTCCAGGCTCCCGAACCTCTGAACTACTAACTCGAAGACATGAGGGGACAACATCCATTCCGATGGCACGACTTCGAAGATTTCTCCAGCTGGAAGTCAATCACGGACGACGTCTTCGTCCTCTCTGTGATCAAGAACGGTCTTCGGATAGATCTAGAAGAGCCTCTTCCAAGGGGTGTTATCCGAAGTCGATCACCGCCGCAGTCAATCCTTTTTCAGGAGCATATCTGTCTCGGAGTTACCTTCTCCTGAAAAAGGACGCTGTCGAACGGGTGAGGGATCACGACCTTCTGTGTCTCTCCCCCGTTTTTGTAAATCCCCAGCGTTCAGGATCGCTCAGGGATATCCCTCAATATGAAAAGGATCAACAGGCACATCGCAAATTCGCCCTTCAGGATGGACCATCTAGCCTCTATTCTTCCGGCTCTCGATCAGGACGACTTTGCGGTGTCCCTCGACCTGAGCGATGCCTATTTCCACATCCCAATAGACCCCTCGTCGAGGGATCTTTGGGGTTTGCTGTAGGAAGGAGACTTTTCGCTTCAAAGCCCTTTTCCTTTCGGGCTTTGCGTCCCGCTCCCAGGGTTTTCACCAGGGTGGTCTCAGCGTTGATGTCGTTCCTCAGGGGCAAAGGTCTTCGGATCTTCGCCTACTTAGACGATTGGCTCCTCGTCGCCAGTTCGGAGGTCCTGCTGTCACACCATCTTTCGTTTATAGTGAAAACGACGGAGAGTTTGGGATTCATGATCACTGGGCCAAATCGGAATTCATTCCCTCCGAACTCCGATCTACTTGGTGCCCAGTTGGATATCAAGAATCAGTTGGCTCGACGAGTCTCGAGAGGGTAGAGACTCTGGTCAGTCTTGCCAGGTCCCTCCTGAGCATGCGAGGGTTCGAGCCGAGTTTGGTTGAGATGGCTGGGGCTTTTAGCCAGTCTGGTGGACCATCTTGCCGAGTTGTGTTCTTTATGAGACCTTCCAACTGCATCTCCTGAAGTTTTTCAGGCGAACCTCAGCTCCCTTCTGTCTGGATTCCTGTGACGGTGGAGATCAAGAAGCTTCTCTCCCTTGGACGAACCGTACTTCCTTCTTCAGGAAAAGATTCAAGGACCCTCTTCCCTCAATACAGTGACCACGGAACGCATCACTTCAAGGTTGGGGGGGCCATTGTCAAGGTCGGATGGTTTCACGGATCTTGGGCCCTTCCGAGGCCGCTGCTCATATCAACGTTCTGGAACTTTTATCAGTTCTGTTTGTCCTCCAACGTTTTCGCGACCTGTTTGGTGGGCCGTTCGGTGTTATTTCTCACGGACAACACTCTGTGAAGGCCTACATCAACAACAAGGAGGGACACACTCCTTGGAGTTGAACAGGGAGCGTTCCTCCTTTGGGAATGGTGCAATCGGGAGGAGATCACCCCGGTGGCTCCCACATTCCGGGGGGACAACATCTGATAGCAGATTTTCTATCCGGAGGTCGCTCGC
>CALNVZ010000174.1:24226496-24299976 GCA_940671915.1 Paracentrotus lividus
GAAATTTTTGCCCTAGGTTGCCTATTACCCCCCCCCCTACCCCCCATTTAACATAGCGCCCTGTCCATCGACTTGAGGAGCGCCGCGATGCAATCTATTACTCCTCCTCTAATCTCTCGCCTTCGTCGGAGATTAAGTCTACACTTTTTGTCCTGCTGCAAAAATAGCCGTGTTTTCTCCCTTTTGGACTACTTTGCCGGTGTTTGCGAGGTTATTTTCTCAGGGATAATCATAGTTGAGTATCTGAGCTCTCTTTGGGTCTAGTTTTTGGATTTGCCGAGATTTTGATAGTTGTTATCTCTCGGTGATCGTTTACTTTTCAACGCTCTCTTTCCCGTAGGATTTCGTACGTTAATTACTGTGTGTATGTTAATACGTGTCGGGGTTACTTTTGATGTTGTGTGTAGTGTCGCCGCGCACAGAGTTTGTGCTCGTCCGCCATTTCTTTGATAGCTCCATTCTACAACGATTCTTAGTTATTTGCGCATTCGCCCTATATTGATGATTCTAAAGTTGTGTATCTAAACACTTTCTCTTCTTATTTTTTTAAAGGGTAAACGCCTTCAGATACAATTCAGTTCAGTAAAAGCTTTCTCTTTCTCAGCGACCCTGGACTATCCATTAATAAAGAAAGAACGGCACGGTTATAATGTTAACAATTGAGTCTGTAGAGAATAATTATTAAGTACGGAAGCAGAGAAAATAGCGTAATATTATACAAAATCGAAGAAAATAGGCAACCCATCAGCGCACAGGGGATTTTACTGTAGAGCATAGTGTGAGTTGTCAGATTTGCACAGAAAGTTGCTTTTAGATGGCATTAGCAAAAGGTATTTTCTTATTATATAACACACCGTCTGAGACTTTTTTACGTGTCATAATGTATATTATATTGTAATGCACGTTTTTTTGTTTAAATCATAGTTCGCTCTAACAAACATTATTAAATAATTCATTATTTGATGGTACTGGTTGTGGCGATTAAACATGATAGCACACATGACAGGAACTACTGTATAACATAGATGAATTGCACGAGTAGATACAGATGGGCACACGATGTGTGGAAAACCTACCACTGAGTTTCAATGCATGAGCTTCTAACCATTCGTATTACAATTAACAAAACTTTGATATATTTATATATCATATTAGAGATAACCTACCAGGTGTAATTTTCGGTTTGGGGCGATTCGAGGTCGAATAGCAATGGTAGGCAAATGTATATTTCTATTGAAGTAAATAACCATGGATTACTCTTTACAGATGCTTTTTGTTAATTGTATAGCAAACTCCTCAACTTTAGAATACCCTGTAAACTTCAGTCAAGTTTCAGCTTCAAGTTATTAACAGTCAATATCAAATCAAAAGTTTTATGATTACACATACAATGTAGAAACTGTCAAAATGACATTTTTAAATTAAAATTTTTTCCCATGTGCCGTAAACTTTAGATCTCACACACCAATACCATTTTTAATGTCCCAAACATTTATTTAAATTTTTTTTATTATTATTATTTTTTTTAAAATAAGCTTTCTTTTCATACCCTCGACCTGAATTCATAAATTTGTCTGAGTTTTCAGTAAAATAAAAATGTAAGATTTTTTAATTTTTCACAATTTCTGTTATGGATTTTCCCATTATCCAATTACATGTACATTCTTGTTTGTCATCACTGCTCTATTTATGGCCCACAGTTATAGGTCATGAAAGAGATATTTATGACTAATGAATCACCAATCTTGAATTGTATGCCTGCATAAATTACACCAACAACCTTTCCCCACAGGAGGATGATAGTGATGATTCCCACACATTATTTTCTCATACACAATATACATTATAATATGACTCAAGATGAAGCCTTCCATTGCATGCTGTGATATATGCAGAGATGAGGCGTGAAATTAGATTTCATTTCGTACCACCCACAGTTCTAAATTATCCTACAGGGTTCCTAGATATTGCTTTTAGGGCACACATTAATACTTTAAGAAATTATTCTGTATGGATTTAGGTTCTTGTCCGAAGGCATATATTTTCACATTGAAATTTTCTGATCTGAGTGAGAAAAAAAACTAATCTTAAAACCATTAATTTAGGAAAATTAATGAAAAGAGAACTTGCTGCTTGAGAAAGGTGTTAACTCCGTGGTATGTGTTAACGCTCTTTTGGATCTCAGCAGACATTTTAAAGCTCTTGACAGTAACTACTGCTATAGAATATATACCATGTTTACACTGTGATTCGGTTTGGGGGTTTGACACAGCAATTTTATGTCATGTAAACAGGATCAGTATGATCCGCGACCCGAGTTCGATGCACCTTTTTCGCTCCGCCAGAATCATAGGTTTCGATCCAGGCGGCAGGTTTTTTTCTGTGTGTAAACATAAAGCCGTGTAGAATTTGATGACCATGAGGTGAGTGGAAGAATTTGGCTGTATCATCGCACACATTAATTAATATTAAATATTAATAATATCATCGCATACATTAATGACGTCCTTTTACTTCCGGTCATGATCGCCAAGTCATATCTAACTCGCCCTTTTTTGTTGTGTATAATCACGATCACAGGTTCACTTTTGCAGTGTTGAACCCTTCCCGAGGATTCCACATGAGAGCCAAGTCACAGTATAAACACGGCAATTATAAGCTCATGTCAACCTGTGAAGGGCCTCCTTCATGACGGTTCACTTAAAACGTAAATAGCCCCCAAACTACGAAAAAACAAATACCCTGTTCATACCAGATGCCTGGTCCTGAGAGATGACACAGCTCCTCAGGTACAAGCCTCAGGTATGAAAGCAATCAGTACTCAGTCAATGACAGATATGAAAGCTAACCATAAGTCTGGGAAGAATAGGGTTGGGGAGGGGGCTAAAATGAGCTTTTATAAATACTGGAACAATAAGTGTCTGCCATGTAATGTCCCAAGCTGAATAATTACAGCATTGAGTAGTTTTGAGACATATGTAAATGCAGTTTTCTCCTTCTTTATGGAATCTTAATTTTGAATAAGTTTTTGAGATTGTAACATTAACACCATTTACAAAAAAATTCTAAAATAGAAAAACATGCCTCTCCGCTCACTTCTTTTTTCATGCATCATCATCATCATCTTCAGAGCAAACGATGTCGCATCTTGTCTCTGCGAAGCTGGTATGAAACTTTCCCTATCAGCAATGTTTAGGCCTACCCTCTCACATGACATCCAATTAAATTCAATTGCTTCAATCTGATTGCTAAAATCGCATTAGATCTTCACACCCTATATCCCACAACCAGCATGCACAGATCACCTTCCCCTGCCACAAGGCCCCTGCCCCCTCCAACAACTGCAGCAGCTTCTCAAGAACCCCCATCCCCACCCCGCCCCCATCTTAGCATTAAGATAGAGACAGACAGCAGGAGGAGGGGGTGATGTTCATGATGGCGTCACTAGGCGATGGATGGATGTATGCAGCAAGTTGGCTCTAGTTATCTTCCAACGCTTACATTGCTGAGATGCCATCTGCCAGTTTCATCAATATATCATGTTGGAAATACCCTTGTCTATAATTATGGTGCATGCCGTAATGCACACAGTATTATCATCCAGCATAGGCATATCATAATCCCAATGTTAGCATTGTATGTTTATAAGAAAGGCAAATGTCAATAAAATGTCTTACTGTTACTCTTACAGAGTTTAATAGTATGTTATAATAACACAGCCTTTAATATAAAAAATGTATTAATGGTTTATAAATGACAACAACAACAATGTTGTATTGTCTCCCATGTGGACCCCCCCCCCCAATAGAGGGGGGGGGGGGGGTGGGGAGGTTGTATATATATACCAGTATTTTGCATCTCCCTTTTTCTCTGTGGTCAATACCTCACACAAATCACATGTATAACTTCAGCCATGGATTCAGAACTCTACTATACCAGCACTTAACCCTCTAACCCTCCTCTAAAGCAAGCTTAAAACCCTCTTGCAATCCCCTGATAAGTGATTAAATAAATCCTGACAATCATTACATCCTAGATTGAATAAATCCTGGAGAAACTTTTATTTCCATCGCAAGTGACGATGCAACATTTCAATAGCATTTATCATGCAACTTGTACATCTGAACATCATGACAGTATGCAGAGCAATTACACTGTCTGAGTCACAAGACAAAGACACCATGCAACATGAATGTCAAAGTGGTGCCATTTACTACATTGCCTGCTATAATTGTCTGGCTATGCTTTCAAAATAGAAACGACATTCACCTGAATTATATTGTACGGAGTGTTATGTTAACTCTTTATGCGCCACTTGAAAAACCGGCCTGTGCCACATTATTTTAGGGACACGCATTTAAGGCCAATCTTTATAGAGTCTGCTGAATCAACTTGTTATAACTTTTTACTGCTTGAACCTAACAAAAAATATTGTGTATCAAAGTTGTAGAGTATAAAATTTCCGTTTTCATGATGCCACACTCTTGGCATTATTCATTATCATTTGTATAATAATCATAAATATATATTGTTTGATTTTTTATATTTATGACAACTTTTTATTCCTCCAAAATGTCTTATTTACCATTGAGGACATACTTTCAAACCAAATACATTAGCAAGGTGAACTTCTAAGCTTTCTTTTGGTATATCATACTCTCATACTAACAATAAAATACTAGGGTTATAGTTTATTGATTTAAAAAAATCAAAGGAAAAGAAAGATCAAAGTGTCCCTCTCAGCTACTCTTGGCAACGGGTAATCCCTACCATTGAATTCCCCAGCCCTGTAGGCCACTCTTGACAATGGGGTAATCTCCTCCATAGAAATCTTCCTCCCTGGTCACCTAACTTTGAAAATGGGGTGGTTTCCCCATTGAAGCTACCCTGGTTCTGGTCATTGTCGATGTCCGGCTTGGCGGGAAGTGAAAGGGAACATCAGAGGGACATTTTTCTGTTTTCTTTTTCATCTCCTTCTTCTTTTGTTGCCCTAAATCAGCCTTTGATATGAAGAACTTTAATGATTTTTGTTCTTTCCATAGTGTATGTATACAAACACAGTTTACTGTTATATCAAATGCACAATATATGAGGACTTATAACAAGAGCAAAAAAAAAAAAACACAAAAAAAATAATATAAAAATCCACCGAAAAACGCTAAATACGCTGTTATTTAGAATGTAACACTATGATGAAAATCAGTTTATCTGAAAGCGGGAGTTGTATACAATGCAAAAAATATAGAGCGCGAATAATTGCTGCCCACTACGAGCGGTAATATGAATGTCTAATTGACTTGTGTACTATTGTGCAAAATTGCGCTCACGGCACTCCTACGTACGTGCAATTCTGCGCTCATGGCACATAAAGAGTTAATACTGCATGTTCAATCAATCGAGATTTTATTGGATGAATATATAATGGTGTGATGGGCTTACATCTTTGTGTCAGAGTTAACAATGAGAGGTGTTTTTTTTTTTTTGTGAACGGCTTAATCACATAACCTCAGGTAAATTTTTACTAAAAAGTAGTAGAGTAAATTTGATTTGCCCCCATGCACGTCTTATGATAACTAAAAATATTCACAATGATGGAGTGTGAAATACATTACTTAAAAGCTATTCCAAATATTTTGAAAATAAATTTGGCAGAAAACACATTTCATGATAACCCAGTCACATTAACAATTAGCCAATTCAAAACTAACCAATAATCAACAACCTACATGAATTTCGGGAGAGTATTTTTCCACTTACCCATAAATATAAACAGAAAATCTGTTTTGGTTCTCTACTTTTCATGTGAAAATTCAATGAATTTATTTTTGCAAAATGGAATTCATGTTTTTGCTGGGTACATTTTCTATGACACAAAGAAATTTTCATTTAAAATAAAATTTGAACCAGAATTACATGACAGGCTTTCAGAAACGGAAAAGATCATCTTTTTAAACGGAAAAACACTGTTCCTACCTATTGAACATTGAGGATAGTAATACTTTATTTTGGTCTTTTCTAAGTAAGGTGTTTATCTGGCTATTGTGACTTGGGGTACAGAGAAGATAACTTCAGCTGTCTGAACACAGTGCATGCTCTCATACTCTACTTGAAGTGAAACTGCAGAAGAGCTTTCATTCTCAATCTCTACCTCAATCTGACATATTGCCCAAGGTGATGACTGATCAATTAGTAATGAAAAACATTTCAGAGATTTTTGATTTCAGGAGCTACAAGATGGTGTATCAATTGGAGCCAAATGTACATGTACAAAATTCAAGCAATTAATCAACACAATCATACAATTGTGCAACATGAAAAACAAAAGGGCATTGCAAATGGCAGGATATCAAATGTTTTTTAATGTTTAAAATATAAAGGTCAGGTTGACATATACATTTTCAATAACAAAGTCAATTGCAACTAAACAGTGTTACTACTTAATTTAACCTTAAATTGACCTATTTGCTAGACTTTCATTCAATCAGTCAGGTTGAATTCAAATCTGGCACAAAACCAAATGTCTGGAACTCAGATTCAGTAGGAATAAGTGGTTATGTCTCTGATGTCTGTTTCTGCAAGGCAATGACCTTTATTTAATGAAATCTACACATTGGATGATGTTAACAATGCCTAGCATGAGAAAGAGACACCTGCTTTTATATCAGTAGTTTTCTACAAATAAAAAATCTGTTTGGATTGCAGGATAATATTGATTTCCACAGCTCACTCCCCACAAAATATCTTGAATTGCTTCTTTTTTTTTTTTTTTTTTTTATTAAAGCAGAAAATTATAACTAGATGATTGATGTCACCCAATAGTAATTTGCTGAGATTTATTAGCACTAAGCCAGCTCCATATTCATTTCAGGAGCAAGTTTGGAGGAAAGTTCATTGAAAAAAAATATATTAAAAAAACAAATAAGATAAAAAATATTGTGTGAAAAGAGCTGAAAGGGGGCATAAAACCCATTAATTTGAAACTTTATTTATAATTTCAGGAAGAACTAACACATTTTCAAAATTTATTACATCCATGTGAAATCTTCTGAAGATATGAATATCACCTTTAAAATATCTCTTAAAAACCTATCCTTTTCAGAGATTAATGGAATTTACTGATCTCTGAGAAAAGAGAAATGATTTTCAAATAAGGGAGACCTCATGTTGAACTTCTTCCAGCTGTATTGTGACTCAAGCTGACACAGGAACATACCACTTAGTCCCACACTAAGGAATCCGTGCACAGTTTTGGACAATAGTTGTTCTTTTGCCGGAAAATCCCATTATGCAGTGCATCAGGTGACAATGTCTTTAACGTCAGCCCAGGCCATAAGGTGATACGTCATGTGACAAAGTATGCATGTCACCTCCAGGTTAAGTGCTTTCTGCAATGTCTTTCTCACAAAATCTTAACAGATTGTGACAATTAAAAAAAAAAAATGGCTTCTGCTCTTGTTCCATTTGAATTAAGAAGGGAAG
Organism: Paracentrotus lividus; assembly: GCA_940671915.1. NCBI lineage: Eukaryota > Metazoa > Echinodermata > Echinoidea > Camarodonta > Echinidae > Paracentrotus > Paracentrotus lividus. The sequence continues at coordinate 24,233,976 of CALNVZ010000174.1, forward strand.
CAACTGATATTTTTGAACAAACATTAAGCCCCCCTCTGATTCTTGAACAGATGACATGTTCAGGCCATCACAATATTCACATTAACATGCAAGAACATGCGTACATGGTTCTAATTGAAATTGATCCAGGGACGTATGGACATTAGTAAGAGTAAAAACAACCCCATAAAAACAACATACGGCATACCGCAAAGAGGCTTGTACCATGTAGGCTGTATGCAAGACTTATTATCTGGAGAAATTTTTTTTTTGTGGAATGTAATAATAATGATTCCCCATATCAGGCATATTAAATAAAAGATGATACGTGTTTCTTTACATCATCGATCTCCAATGCTGTTTCAAAAGAATACAAAGCTGTCCAACTTATATTTTCTTACTGTGTTTTGTTAAACGTTTGTCCGTCAATCTGTCTTTCTTACCCAATAGGGAAGTGCCAATTTCTCTCTCTCAGCAGTAGAGCTTGTACTTACACATTATCTCAAAACTGTTCAAGATGAATAAATATCCTTCCAAATTTAAAAAAAAAAAAAAAAAAAAATTGTAAATGGAAGGTGATCCACTTTGAAAGCCATTGTCAGGTGAATATGTTAGAATATATAGGCCTTTAGAGAGAAAAAAATGATTTGTAAAACTGAAAGCAAGACTAACATTTAGCTAAATAGCCAAACAACGAGGTCATGAAACCCAACTGAATCAATAATAACATTTTAATGAAAATATGATAGAGTGGAGCTAATCCATATATTTGTGTTTACTATGAAGCCCAATGTTTAATTAAATATTGCATTGATTTTTCTTTCAAAGCTTTTTAATTTCAAATATGTTCAAACAAAATACAAAGAAAGTAGGGAGACTGTGACATCATCAGTTTGCTCATTTGAATAAGCCAAGAAATGTTTCCTAAAAAAATTTCAAAACCCAAGAAAATTCATAACTGTGCAATTTCTTATCCGATTTTGATGAAATTTTCAGAGTTGTGCTTTTTAGATTTTTCTTTATTTTTCTAGAGATTCAAACTCCAGCCTGGATGAGTACTTTAAAGGAGGAAGGAACTCCTATTTGGAAGGAAAGCTATTTGGTTGGAGAATGATACGTCCATGATTGGAAAAACCTGTCTGGAGTTATCATTTTCTCAACAGACAAGCATGAATAAAAGAGAGAGAGAGAGAGCTGGGGAGGTGAAGAAAGAATAGGAAAGAGAGAGAGAGAGAGGAGGGGGGGGGGGAGAGAGAAAGAGTTGGCTGCAAGACAAGCTATAAATGATTAGTGAGACATTCATGGTGGAAATATTTGGTAGAAATAACACATTTGACATTTGCATTATTCTGCTTTACTGGTTCCACTTTTTAAAGGACCTTGCCGATGAAATGCCCAAGGCCTCATCCTGTTTACAAGTCTTCTTAAATTGATCTCATAACAATAAGGGAAATGAAAGGAAATATTTTAATACAAGAACTGAAGGTTGGGAGAAAGCTAGATAAAATGGGAATTAAAAAGTCGACAAAGGTCAAATCTAGATTGCTATAAATGATCAAGAGAAAGATAGAGGGAGAACATGTAAACATATCATTAACTTTATAGAAAATCAGAAGGATTTCCCAGAAGCAAAGCATTTTCAACAAGCCAGAACCATCATTGTGTGAATATCAGCATGTATGGGGGCAACTTCATGTCTACTGAAGATGGAAAGTTAGCAGAGTAATGCAATAGGGAAAATATGACAGATTTATGAATGATCTGAATAAGGACCTTGTCATGATTTTATATTATATACACATTTTCCAGCAAATTCTATACATGTATATTTATGTTAGAATCATATTCTGAAGGTAACATGATTTCATTTTAAATTGTGCCAGTTTTACACATATTTCAACATTATTAACTACACTTATACTGCTTCGAATGTACTTTTATTTACATACATTGATCATATCGTCGGCTTGGAGCCAGAAGGGCGCTATTGCAGATCAAGGTTGTTCCGTTGGGAGCCAGAAGGACGCTATTACCATTGACTTTGTACAGTAATAGCGCCCTTCTGGCTCTCAACGGAACATCTATAAGATGCAATAACGCCCTTCTGGCTCCCAACAGACGATATATGTATATAAATGTAGATCATAAAGTATTTGCAGATTTCATATTGTAACTTGACATTGCACTGATTGTATTATGGAACTTAGACTTTATTTTTTTACTCTAAATACAGAGAGAAAGAGAGAAAGAAAGATATGTGAAAGTGATAGTGGAACAGAGATAGGACAGAAAGAGATCACTGTGTAATATAGAAGATAGACAAGGGCAGAGATAGTATATAAAATTATTGGCTTCAAATTCAATTTTCAAGCTTCAACACCTTTTCACACTGTAACTTTTTCATTGTTTCTCAGGCATGAAACCAGTTTTATGTAATGGCACTTTTGTGCTTCAATGACCTTGTTTGATAAACAAGGCATGAAAAAAGTTTTACACAATATATACGTATATATTAGGTTTTCCATTGCCACAGCAGACATAGAAATCATCATCTGAGATTGGAGCAAACAGACAAAAATAGAAGCAGTCATGCAACAATGAAATGCAAATGTGGGGATAGGGGAAGGGCGGGAGAGAGAAAAACGCAATGTTTGCATTTGATTAAAGAATTATTAGTTGTTTGTGACGGGCCTGAATGGATTTTGAACGTCAGATGGTGGAATGATCGATGGTTGTGCTTTGTAAACGATTGATGAATGGATTCAGAATAGTCCCAACAGTATAATGTTATTAATCCTTTATATATTACATTAATTCAGTTTGATTCAACTTCTGATTTATTTTTTCATGCAGTCAGATATTAGGGTATACATAAGATCAAATTAATCTAGATTAATCCAACATGAAGGAGATAGTCTACCATTTTATTTTTCTAAAATGATCAGAACTTGCCTTCATCTGACAAGACAAGCTATACATGTAATTTAACCAACTACTTTGATATTTAAAAAAATACATTAAAGTGAATTCATTTCAGTTTGGAGACAGTTGATTAATGGGAGCTAAATATTTGATTTTATTTCAAATCATTGGTTTTTGACATGTGTGAAGTTAAATATCAAAGCTGTAATTTTTACTACATTGTAAGTCAAGTATGTTATTTAAAACATTGATGTTGTTTCAATGTTGTCTATTGTCATTTTGATACAGATATGTGTTTCGACTTTGCACGATTGTCATGTACAAAATGTATGATATTTGAAGTCAACGTTCACTATGTTTTAATTAAACAGTCTATATAGGCCTATACACATCCTCTCATGAGCAAAATATGTTCCATAACCTCTACTCACTCCTGCCAAACGAGCAGCAATGGTATAATCCCCCTTTTTTTTTCTTGGGGGGGGGGGTATATAAATGAAGGTCTAGATGAGGTATGGAGGAGATGATGATACAAGTCTATCTCTTAAGCAGCTAGCTCATTAGCAAGACGAGTTGGGTATAGAGCCAATTATGCTCTGTCACAAACAAATTTGCTTGGTGTTGGTTTATGCATGGGTAATTAAGCAGTGGAGTGGCATAGAAAGCAGAGAAAAAGAAAGGGACGACAGTTGCCAGTTACGTTTTAATAAATGAGATCATTAATATGAATCATGGCTCTTGTTTGGAGTTGTTTTAACGAGAATGCTTGCTCTAATAACGGCAAATTCTTGTTTATTCACTTTTTTTAAACCACTTCATAGCGAATATTTCTTTTTTCATTTGTAGGCTAAATTCCCAATTCGCACCATGAAACAAAATCCAAAATATTTACAAAGACAGAGAAATAAGCTCTGAAACTGTTTGTTAGAAGATAAGTTTTTCCATGGTTATGGTTATCTTGATATCCCAATTACCATGGATAGATACTTTTTTTCTCAGTAATATGTAATTGTTGTCAGAGTATGCCAGTAATTTTAAGGCATGATTGAGGAGAGCATATCAACCAGACATTTTCCAGAGAAGTACAAGTACAGTGTATGATTGGGATGGTTTCAGTGGTGAGGATATTTTTGCAAAGAATGAGTGGTTTCGAGACTTGGTGGACAGACCAGTCACCCCAACTTTATGAATAAATTGCACAGTGCCCCTAGTTTTTCCTCTGATTGGAGTTGGATGGGGGCAGTGATGTGCAAAGGCAAAGTTGAATTGAATAAAACATTATTATTACTGGATAGGGAAAGTAATGCACGTGATCTTGATTCATAAACCACACCCTAAAACGGTTCACTCGAGATACAATTTGAAAGTGAAGGAATAGCAGAACATTCAGAAACGTACTAGGGTAGAAAAAAAAACAGTGGAAACCATGTTCAATCAACTGGATAAAATTGTGACTATTAAACTTGTGTCCGCAAGTACATCGTTCGTTGAGCCTCAATTTATACAGTGAAATACATACCGTAGGCATCTACGGCAGTGTACAAAGCACGGTGTAAAATTGTACACTGATAACCTAAATGTTTCTCCATCTTAGGATTATTCTCCAGTTCAGGTGAATTACAGAACAAATTAAGTTAACCAATAACAAAACCATCAAATTTTATTAGAATTAGAAGTAGTGGGTTTATGGTTGTAGCCGCAGATAGGCACAATGTAATTTTTTTTTCTTCAAAAGGGTCCAACAAAACCTGGGCTTAATTGGGTAAACACACATAATCCTGTGTTGCAACCGTCCTCCCCCTCCTCCCATATATATTTTGTACAAGATACAAGACAGGATTGAGTGAGATGATGCCGAGTGTCCCACTCTCCCCTTCATCTTATATGCATCCGAGCAGAAGGAAGATGCAGTTGCCTGGGCTGCACCCATCTTCCTGCATAATCCCTGGCGTCTCCAAAGGTTTCACGCTGATGATGAAGCTAGGGAAGTGTCTATCGGGAATATTAATAGAGGGGGCCCCTCTCCGTGATGCTGCAAGGGAGTGAGATGTGGGAGAGGTGGATGATGATGTAGTACTCTAAGGGTGTGTTCACAGTCCATTTTCAAATTTAAACGGCAACATGAATCATGATACAAAACGCAATTACATTACACACAAAACACAAACATGATCAACTTGCACCGGAAAATTCCACTGTGAGAAAACATTTAAAGATGTTTAAAAAACTTAATTGCGTTTATGGTTGCATTTCGTTGCATTTGCAATGCTGAGGGTTGTAAAATCAAAGCCGATTGTCTTTATATATTGTTTTGCATCTGGTATTTGTGTAAAAACAAAGAAAAGGAACTGCTATAATGATAATTTTGACTAGGATTTTGACTAGGAAAAACAAGATAAATCACCTCAAAGAAATGGCAACCGCTACACTTGTGTCATGACAAAGTAATCAAATGCCTGTGAGTGTTATCATTACACTTTGTAATTCCCAAGATAATGATATGTAATGTAATCTCATCTAATCATCCAGTCTAATATTAAGTACTTGAAGGGGTGGGAGAGGAAATTATTACTGTACATGTATGTATACAAGTGTAACTTGGATTATGAGATAATGCATTATCTAATTAGCAGATGGGACTCCTTTAGACAGCAGCAGTGGCTCACTGGTTGATTTAGAACTAAAATAAAAATTGATAAAGGTATAAGTAAGGAAAACAGTCTTTAAATTAATCTAGTAGAAGATATAATATAAATTAATTTGATTGATGGGTTCATTTATTCTCAGATAAAATGACAAAAGTGTGCAGCATTGTAAGCTAAAAGAAAACAAAAACATTAACATTTACAAAAACCGCAAAAAAAACTACTCCCAAATACTTGAGTATTAATGGACTATGAAATTAATTCTCATTGTTTGCTGGTGCATGTATTATAACCCATCAGACCATTACTCACATTATTTATAATTTGACCTCCAGCTGTCATTGTTAATTTTGATAAATCAAAATTTAAAATGAAGAATAGAAATTGAACATACATGTAAATATCTAATGGCTAAAATTTCTTCAATGAAGGGGAAAAGTAGCACCAAAAAAAAAAAAAAAAAATAAATAAATATCCTTGTACAAGTATCTCATACTCAAGTCTGTCATCATATTTTAATTGAGATAGAATAAAAACATGTTCCCTTGTCTGGAAGCAAGGCTCATCATCAATCATGAATAAAAATCCCACTCCCACCAATAAGGCTACATGATATTGTGCAAAGCATACAATCCAAACATTGCTTTGAGATACCCCAAAAACTGTTATTCATTTCTCGATATTTATCCAGTGCAGCACACACATTGTACATGTAGGAATTATTACTTGCATTCTGCAATTTGTAGCGCAATCACATTTGTGACATGAATAAATGTTCATTATAAATATAAATATTTTCTACAAACCCGATATCTGTCTATTTTTTTTTCTAATGCCATGTAATTAATTAGAATGGATTTAATCATGGACGTCACCATATCGAATTCTTTAGACAATGATAGTTTGACCCTAGTTTACTTCAAAGAACACATTTACTCTCATATTTGAAATCATATCACTACATCTACAGCTTACTTTACCTCTCATTTTTTTAGGGCAATATTTCATGTCTAAAAGATGTCCAAGACAAACGTTGTAATAAAATTTAAATCCTTGATGTCCATGCCTGATGCATCCCTTCTTTTATATTTTGTATTGTAATTTTAATGAAAACATCACCAAGTGGAATATGAAAGAAAAAGTGGCAAAATTCAGAAATTCAGAAATTCAGGAATAAATGAGAAAGCAGGAAAATCCTTGTACAGCTGCAACTGCACTTAGAAGGTCACACGCCACATGCTTCTATCACGGATGAATAAACAATTATAATTATTTTATCAATTATCTGTCTGGCGGGCACGTTTCTTCCATATTGTATGTACAGTATAAGAGGGTCCCGACCATGTCAACAGGGAGCAATTTTTTTTTTTGATTGATGAAAAAAAATTGGTTATAGCTACATTCATTAAAGACATGAATTGTATATTATCTGAAACATTAAAAGTCAGGTTCACAAAAAGCTTCATGTACAGCACATTACTTCTCAAATTGATTGGGCAAATGTCAAAGCTATCTGCTCTACATGTACACAACTACCCGTTGGGCAAATTAGCCAACATGAGTAATATGAATTATTACCCATTAATAACACTGAAATTGGCATGCATAACAAGCTATAATTCAATGAATTATAGAATGTTTGAATACACCTGCTTGTTCATGTACCTCTACATTTGCTGAAGTCTATGATTTAATCTAAAATGATTTATCGGAAATGACTTCTCATATAATTGCTATCTTCACTATGATCATGAAAGTAATTACAGAAAAGTACAGAAAGTAATAACAGAAAAGTATGATTATACTTGTAGTCATGATAGTCTACATGTACATGCTCTTCCTGAAGGATTTTTAGTGTGCATGTAATCTAATTTCTTATTCTGGAGAAAGCAGCGCATTTCTCAACCCCAATAAAAATAAGAAGACAATGCAAAGTCATTTTCGTTGCAATAATACGGATGGGACAATTTGAGTCTAATTGTGTTGCTCTGGATATCCCCTGTCCACAATACCCTGGGAAATTCATCCACAGACAAAAAAAGACCCTCCCAAGATATTGCTATACTCGTCTGCATCTCACGAAAATGTATTCCTCTCACGTTCCCCAATCGTATCTCTTATGTTTATTTCTATTTTCTACCGGTGATGTATTGCCATCGATATTGCATCGGAATCCCAGTCTTATTTTCTTCTCTTATTGGGACAGCACACACTTGGGTCCAGGATCCTATTAATATTCTCTTCCATTCCCCGTTTATTTTCTTTTCCTTTATAGCTCAAGCATACGAGGCTCAGAATTGCCCTATATAAATTTGTGAATATTTTGTTCCCTCTCTGAGACTTTTGGAACACAGCATCTATAGGGTGTAAATTCTAGTTACTTTAAAGACTGAACTGTGTCAAGTAAAGATGTTGATGCATTTCTGTACACATCCACATTCATGAGTGTTTGCTCATGCAAGTTCTTGCAACCCAGACAACAGTTCCAAATCAATCTGTTTTTTTTCTTCTTCAAATTTCAAATTTCTCCCTTTACTCAGAATTTACGCCTTTTGAATCCAGATGTGTTTATATGTCAGAGAGCTAAGAGTTTCTACACTGATGTAAAAAAAAAAACAAAAAACAAAAAAAACAAAAAAAAAACTAACAACAGCAACTTATAATAATATAATAATAATCTTGTATTTATAAAGCAATTAGACCATATACTAGTATGTACAAAATGTATAGCAATGCCAGGCAATTGTCATCTTCACTTTTCACCCAGCTCAATTCATTTTAGAAGTCAATAGACTTCACATATCTACAGCACTAATCCCTGATGCGGATATGATGTAAACAAAGCTGCATAGATGGATACATCCATCCCAATAAAACATGAGAGCCCCAATCTCATTTGATGTCTCTTTCTTTCTCTATCTCTTTCTCTTTTTCTCTCTCTTATACTCATTTGCCTTTTCGAGGAGGCTTGTGTCTAAATGGTCTGTTTATATTTCAATTAATTAGCCTACTGTACATGTATGCATAGCATGTGATTGTACAGCTCTTTCTATCTTTTCTTTCTATATCTCTTACATTACATTTTCATTCCCCTTCTTTCATTCCATTTGTTCCATGTATGAGCTTTCCTTCCATTTCTCTTTCTCCATCTCCTTCTCTCTCTTCTCTTTCTCTTCCACCATCTCGCTCCTTCATTGCAGGGGATCCAACCCATGGTTTACCTAGTCTCAATTAATATAACCATTTCAGTTTAAATATCATTTTAACAGTTAAAGCCTAAAGTTTTTTTTAATACAATGATTGGAATAAAACACAAGGGAAAAATATTGTATAATCACACAATCTGAATGTGAAAAATGTGATAGTATAAACAAATAAACTGTATGAATGAGACGGCTAGAAGACACAGCCCAGGGTGGTCTGCAAAAGTAAGACTAGTTACCAGCAACGCATGCACTGGAGACCAAGCACCTTGCATGTGACCTTTTCTAAGGGATCCCCTCAGAAAAATACATCATCAACAATTTATATTTGTCCTATACAGTACAGTGCTAACTGATCATCGCTACAGAGTGGGTGTGAAGGATTATATAGACTGAGAGATGTTGTAGTGGTGCCTATAAAATAAGGGCCAATCAATTTATTTCATATTTACTGGATAATCACTAGATGTACAAGTACTATGCAACTATACAAAGTGGGAGTGGCACATCTTACCACTGACCTACATGTAGATGTTCATGGTCTGTACATCAGAAGTGTATCTAAATTGGTAATATAAAATAGGCTCCAGTATTACGAAAATCACATAATACATGTAGGTCTATAGTGATTTTGTTGCAGCAAGACACATCTATTAATACTTGTATGAAATATTTAACTCAGGAATTGGCAAAAATTGATTCATGGCCCTGAAATGAGAAGTATAAACAAATTTTCTGCAACAAAAATAAGAATTAAAGCACATTTTTATTGAAAAACAAAGCTAAATACAGTTGTTAAGATTAATTAATAATATGGAGAAGGCTAGATGGGGCAGAGTTACTGTGACATGAAGAGAAAAGGACTTTTCTAAAAACAGATTAGATCATTTAAATTGCAGTTTTAGAAAATATGGGTGCAGTTGGTTTTAATATAATTTTTTTGTCTATACACATACATGTACATGTAAACAATTTAATTATTATCTTTCAATATACCTATAAGCCAGACAAATACTCTTCTGCTATCCTTTATTGATTTTTTTTCCTGAAACAAACAGGGACAGTTGACCTGAAAACGACCTAGAACAACGCAATTACTAATGTGACCCACTGCATATTATCTCTACTTCCTAAATGAATTTTTCCATTCCTAAGGGAATTCCCGGTGCTAAGTACAGCCAGGTTATTTCTCCTTGTAAATTAAATTTGAAATTACCTGCTTTGTTTAGGAGTTAGGCATGAGCCCAAAGGCATAAGCACACTGGAAGGGGATAAGGTTCATTTCTAATACCCTGCTCTCTTATAATCAATCTCTTATTCACAATAAATTTTAGAAAGAAAATCTTCTTTTTTTTTCCATCTTAGTATAGAGGAGTGATGAGAAATTGACTAAGAATGTCTGTACCAATTTTTATACAGGAAGATACATGCAGGGATATGAAAATGAAAATGAAAATAGAGTGATTTGAAAGAGTTGCTGGCTGAAGTTGAAGGAAATTTGATAGGAGTTGACAACAAATAAATTCGTATCTCTTCTTCTTAATATCCTACAAGGGTATTTAGTAATTAATAATGGTCACTTATAATTGCGCTATACACAAAAAAAGTATCACAGTGCTTACAAAATCATTGTAAAAATACAATGTATAAAGATACATCCCATAAATCTTAAGTTACAAAAAAATATGAATTACAAAAAATTGCCTCAACTTTTAGTTTCCTCAGCAGCCCCAGGTAAGGCCTGGTGGATTCTTGCTTGCTGCTCCGTTCACTAACAAGCCCGGTCAGCACATTATTCACAGAAGCTCTAGTATAGCACTTGAGGCCATCAGGCCCCAGATGGGTTAGCCGGTCAGAACAAATAGTGATAACAATTAATGAAACAATAGAAAATAACACACTGTATACTAGGTATTTGGAAAGAGATATGACTTCAGTTGTCGTTTGAAAGAGGATATGGTCGGTGTTGTTCGGATGGTAGAAGGGAGTGTACATGTAAGTATTCAAACAAACATATTCGAAGAATACAATACTGAATCAGTATTCTAAAACATATGTGGAAATCCCTTTCCAATGAATCTTTGGGTTTTATAAGGTAATAATAGCTGAAATTATAAAGCAAAAAATAAAGTACAAAATACTTTCATTACCACAAGGCTTTGGCCTACATGTACATGTAGGTCCACTAAAAAAGGAGCACAAACATTCCTGGAAATCATACCGACCAGGTACCCATTTTTTTAACCTGTGTTAAACATGGTACATTGTATGTAAGTGTAGACTAAATTTGAGCTGTCGCAGGGCAGGGATTCAAACACCGTAACAAGCAAGTAGGTCAGGGCCAATTGGTAGACCAAAACATTAAAAAAAAAAACCTGACTAAATGGCCCGAATTCACAAAGGAGGATTTTGCGAAACACACGGATCCATGGATCCGTGGGTTTTTTAATCGACGGCTCCACCAGTTTATGATTCACCAACAGTTGACCCAAATTATGACGTTTTATGACGCTGTGGATCTGTGGATTCAGTCGATTCCACCTTTGTAAATACCATATTGAAAATCCTAGGTCCAAGCCTAGGTTAAACCCAGGGTTGAAACCATGGATTTTGCAGAATCCACCTTTGTGAATTCGGGCCACTGGGTTTTGACTTAGCCGGAATATACAGAGTAGCATATGAATAGCATGGAAATATTGGGAAAGAATAGGGTTTGGGCTTGTTATTGAAAAGCAGGGCCCACAGGTTAACAAAGAGAGAGAAAGGAGCTCCCAGATACTTTGTCAAACTTCCAAGAGGGGAGGAAATATCTATTCTCTGCCTTTGGTGTTATTTCCAGGTTTTCAAAAGAACCTTTTACGTCTATTCTTCATACATGTATGTCAGGACAGAATAAAACATGTATCTCAAACGTAGAGTATACAGAAGCAGTCGCAAGCTAAATAAAGCTCCTTTACTATTGGGAGCAGATTTTTTTTTTCCCTTCCCAGTCTCACTATTAAAGTGAGACTTGTTTCCACAAGTATTCATCTTGTTGGATTATTGTTTCTCTCAGCCCTAGATCCCTGAATTCTGGCAGCCAGACCTTGTAAATTGCAAAATTGCTTTCATATTATACACAACTGAGGATTCAGGGACCGATCTCAATATTGCTGCTCTAATTCCTCAGGTCATTGTTTTCCTTTTAACTCATATTGGCTAATAACCCTCAAGGGGGTAGTTACTATGTTCAAGCCAAACTATCAAGATCATGTACATAGACTTTAAAGTACAACATTTAGAACAGGTTACTTGATATATTTTATGACACAAATTTATTTCTGTTGATTGTTTAAACAAGAAGCTTGAATTTAAGCCATGAATATCCACATAATTATATCTCATGTAAAACTAAGAGCACCAGAATTTGGTTCTTACATTTCCTGTTATTTTACATTTTTCTAGATGATAGCAAACAATCTCATACATGTTTGCAAATGTTTACATAGGGGAATTGGGGCTTGCCTCTAGACGCTTCACAGACATGTATGCAGCAATATTAATGTGTTCTGTATGTACACACTATTTATTCCAGCCCACTCACAACAATATTGAGTATTGGCCCAGACACGCCTTCATGCAAAAAGGAACATTTACTGCTCTATTTCAGACTAAACATTCTCAATCTATTCACAAGAGAATGAAGAGGCTTAACCCTTTTCCCACCAATGAAGCAATATTGCATAGATATTTATAGTATGCAAATCCCTAATACACCAGTGATATTAAACAATTAAATAGTTGAATCACATTACACAGTACAAGGCACTCCCCTATTATTTTATTGTTGCTTTCTGATCTTGAACGTATAGTATTAAAACAACCTGGGACAAGCTTGCTATTAAAACATGAGCTGCATATATAGTGCTCATTCTCGGCCCACCAATATTTCTTTGGCTCCGATTATATTTGTTTGCGTATCTCTGTCTGCTCCCTCTATCTCTATCTCTCATTTTGTTGTATTTTTGTTCTTCTCAATTTCTTTACAGTCTGGCTTTGCATGAATGTCTCCCATTCTGTATTGATTGATAAATGCCGACAATCAAAAGACTCCCAAGCAAGGTTCACACCATTACCATAGAAAATCCAGAAGGCAGTTAGAATGTTTATCTCGAAAAGAAAGGACCGAGAAGGATGTCTGGCTTCCAAAAGCACAATAGGTTTTCATTTCTATCCAAATAAATGGACATAAAAAGGGCAGAGGAACATTACACAAGCCAACGGCAACATGTCACCTTTAATTGTCTGCTCAATGCTAAAAGGGTGTTTTTTCTTTAATGCAAACAGGTCGTTAACACCATTTTTAATCTTGATGAACAATATGCTCATTATTGATAATCAGTTTAGGAATGAATAAAGCTTAAAAACAACTTGTTAATAAACCACACATAGTCTTTAATATCCCAACCATTACATACATTCTACATTACACATAATGATTGCACTTGAGTCTGGCAGCAAATCCACACCTAATATTAACTTCAACGATCCATTAATAATATATTTATCTCGGGATGGTGGATCATATATTTTTACCAGTGGGGATTTCCAGCCTACAATGTATGCACATACATCACAGCATGGTTTTCAGAGCTAATATGGGTTTGGCTCATTATCATATTACACTGATAATCCTTGTGACGTACACAATTTGCCCATCCCCCCTCTACTCTAACCTACCAGAGAGGGCAGCAAAGCACAATACACATCTACTCCAAGTTGTCATTTCTACTTGCCTTAAAATCAAACAGAGACAATTACATGTACATGGGGATGGAGACATAAAATACGGGTCTAATTATCGAGAGAATCGTATTTTTTACTATTGTCTCCCTTCATAATAAGAATTATGAAGTTAGTCAAGTTCATTTTTAGTTGCGTTTTGCTAGACGTATGTTTGAATCATTTAATTTTCAATGGGAGTGTTCAGGCACAATTTCCATACATGTAGCTGTTTCAGCACATGTATACTCTTCTTTTTTCCCCTTTTTTTTATCAAGAGACAAATCATTATCAAATGCACTCCTGCACTAATCATTTCTCATATCTGGTTAGCCATAACCGAAGAAACATCTAATATCCTTCTGCTTGCCCAATATTAACATTCAACGTTGTTTCTTCAGCTCAATCATATCCATTTTTCCAATAATAATGATGACAATGTTTCATTTCCCATTGGTAGTGACTTCAGATCTTAGCAACTTCTCTTCACCATGTGGGCCTGAACAATATAATATGATATCATTACCTATGATGTAAGTTCCTTACTAATGAGGAATAAAAGGTCAGAAGCAATTAATGGGAAAAAAGGAGGAAAATAGAAAATTAAATATGGTATCCTCTCTATTAAAAATTATGTGACATTATATATCTTGATCATGTGAGGAATTTGTGAACTTTAGATCAATAACTACAATATGCGGGAAATTGAATAAAATCTAGATCTTTCAATACTCCCATAAAAACAAAGAAGAAAAGAATGTCCTTGCTAAAGGGCAGGATATGTATACAAGCATGTGGATACCATTTTTTTTAAAACTTGTCTTTGGTTCCCCGCTCCATTCATAAACATTCCCTTGACATGAGGTTTTCAGCATGAACTTCACCAATAGAAAGAAATAAAAAACAGACCCTAGGAAATTTCAGCCCATTCACCGACAAAGGGATGACAAGGTTATCCAGTCATCGTCACTGCATTAGAAAACACACAGGGGTTGGCAGGCATGATGTTACTATGGCATCCATGTTCAATTAATTATCTTTTGACTTCATTCAGACCTGGGAGCTTGGATTTCAGTCAAACTATGAGATTCGGCCTTCTAATTTCCTGACAAATTTCAATGGAATCATCCTCGCATTAAGTCTCAATAGACTTCGTAGCACATGACCTTTCATTAGTACACAAATATATACAAAAGTTTGTGGTAGCGTGTTTCATCTCAAAATAGACCACCTTCTTTTAATACCGGTTTCTTCATGAAATCAGAAGCATTTACTAAAGTCAGCCCTAATAATGTCTGTGACCTTGGTGGACTAATAATGCATGGAAACAACTTGATTTCTTTTTTCAAATCATATAAATTGGATCAATCACCTCTTGTGATATTCAGTGAGACTCTTTTCATCTATCCTTTTAAGTTATTTGATAAAATTTGATTAAATTACCATTTAAAAGCATTGAAAATTACCAGTTTGTACTAATTATAATGATCAAAGAAGCCTTTTAAATCAAGAAAATATTGAATCTTAGGTCTTTAAAAAAAATATTCATAAATACACCTATATACCTATAATTTAATGTATGTTACACAAGACAAATATAGATTTCCTGGGTTTAAAATGTTGGACTGTATTATGAAAATTTGGGCAAGATTTATCACCAATTATTTAGATAATAATAATAAACCACAATCAAAGCTAAACATTAATTATATCTTATACCTTGCTAAATTACAAAATAAGATCAGTTAATTTTCATGTATGAGACTTACATGTATCTCTGAGACACAAAACCATGTTAATAAATTTGCATTGTATGATAATGATATTGCACAGTATGAGTGTGCATTACACCGCTAGCATAACTCAGACAGTACATCTATAGCGAGGATCCAATTTGGGAATAATTAAGAGATGCAAGCATGTCATGCCATGCGTGAATCAGTAGAAGCCAGGGGCATTAGTGCAGGTAGTACAGGGCCTAATGGCGGTTAATGAATAATATCTCTCTTGCGTGTGATTCGCAGGGTGAGAGCACCTCCTGTTAGGAAGCGTTTGATTGGACAAATGGGATTAATGCTTTTTATTGGCTTGGGAAGTGTAGGTATGCATTTTGAAATAGAACATGGATTACCCTACTCGATGCAGGCATGCTCAAGGTCACATGCTAATTTAAGATGGGACTCGAAAAGGTCAGAAATTTAAAAAACAGAATAAAATTCCCACAATCCTTGTGATTAAAAAAAAAACACATTAATTTCCTGAAAACACTTTAGAAATCTTTAACATTAGGAATACCTTGTCACATTTCTGGTTAAGGTAATGATATACATTTTTGTACCTTGCACCAGAAGCATAGAGAACCATTAACAAATTGATGTTACATTAGATGCAAATTATATGTAGTATTAGTAGGATCAATAAAACACAGAATTGTTACATTTTTGCCCTTGTTTATCATGTTCCAAATACATTTGTATATGCCTCAAATTTAAAGGGACATAACGAAAGATAAAATATGCATCAAATAAAGATTTCAATTTAATTAGAATGGTTTAATTATTATATAGTTATATATTATGAATTAATTAAAACAAAATAAAACTAGCAAATAATTTCAGCAAAATCCACAGCAAAATTACGGATCCTGAATTTATTTCTAAAAATTTCCTATTTTTACAATTTTCAGTAGCAGCTGAACATTATGTTAAAATATTGACACTAGAACATGACTCATTGTTGGGTGCAATGATTAGGTATAGGGTCAAGGTGACTCATAGATATATGGACATTGCACATTGTATGGGTTGAGTACGAACATAAATGAGATTAATCACAGACAAAGTACGTAAAAGAAAAAAGGGAAGCTTCATGTATTATGGAGTGCCAGGGCATCAGATGATTCAATTTTGGATACACCTTTTTTGTAACATTATTGAAAAGCACAAGCTCAATGTACCTGATTTTAATGGTAATCTCAAACAATATTCTTGTATCTAGACTTGAAAAAAAAAAAATTAATTGTCCATTTTCTCCTCAAGTTTTGGAAACTGATACAGAAATCATTTTTATCATCTGAGGCATTATCTTGTAATTTCAGTATAAAGGTCAAACAAAATATAAATGGAAACACATTAATGTACATGCATATTATTAAAGCTCATAGCAAACTATTAAACAGATTGCCCTTTCTCAAGCTTAACAAACATTTATCCCTCGGATAAATATGTGTCAAACTTGCTTGATTGAATGACAGCTTGCGGTATACACTATTGGGTCATGGTAGCATGCAGTCAAGCTCTCTCTATTTCATCTCACAAATAAACAATGTACTGACTATATATGGGTCAGGTGAGAATAATGTTGTGAATAATATGATTGGTTTCATCACCGCCCAATAAGTAAACATAGCTTGAGCAACATTGCTTGACCTCATAACCTTTATTAGCCCAGACTGCCCCTTGTAAAAGAATGGCTTTCTCTGGGATCTCCAAGCCATGGATGTAATTCTTGCTTATGTTATTCTGAGAATCTTTATCTTGATTTATTTGTCTTTTTGATGGTTGAATAAATAAATGAAATGAAATACTACACGGGCAAACAAAAGGGTCTGACCAAATTGCATGTTGGGGGCATTGATAATGTTTCAACTAGTTTGCATGCTGATATGGTCTTGAGCTTGTACAGTATCCATTCAACTTAAAAATTCTAGGTCATGCCCTTGGAAGCTACCGTACATGTGTAATCATGCATGTTCTAGAGGCATTGTGGTCTAGTGGACAAGTCATAGACCACAAGGATCATGGTTCAAATCCCAGCCACCACAATAAAGTTTTCTTGGCATTAATCTGCACTTGCCACAATCTGCTCAGGTGAGGTAAATTGGTTCATGTAAATGGTATTTAAATTGCAATTTGAGCTGGTTATTCATCTTGCAACTTCTGGAGCTAATGTTGGGGTAATAATATTCTAGCTCTTTAGCAGCACAAAGAGACTTTACATTGTAATGTAATAAGTGCTTATATTATAGAACAGACTACTATTATGCATGTACGGCGCATACATCTGAGAACAAATTATAGAAGCTCCCCTGTTATCATTAATTTCCAAGATGCTCCATGCCAAAAATCTGAGATATTATAATTTCTGAACACTAAAATATATATATTTTTAAAAAATATTTCTCCTCGCTCTCAATGATGGCAAAATATATCGTGCTATAGCATATCATTCATAATTCATACGCAATCATTGTTGTCGTTACAATCATCATCATCATCATTATCATCATCATCATCATTATCATCATCATCATCATCATAAGCATCAACATCGTCATGGGTCATGTAGCACACAGTCAGTAAATCATCTAAATATGCAAGGTCTGTTCGAAAGGAACTTCATAGACTGACTGTGGTAGAACGGACCAAATTTAAGATTTTGATGCTAACACAGAAAATTGTTAATGAGAGTGCTCCCCACTATCTAACAACCTTGTTTCAGAATATGTTCCTACCAGAAACCTGAGATCTTTGGGGACCGGGATGTTAAATGTTCATTTGGTGGAAAGTCTCTTGGTAGTAGTGCTCCTGCTCTCTGGTATGCCCTTCCTTCCAGAATGTGCAAAGATAGGTCTTTGGAATCATTTAAATCCCCCCTTAAAATGCATTTTTCTTGTCCAATTTTAGATGAATCCCCTCCCTTCATTGTATTTCCATCTGCGCCTCTGAATAGATAACTTGATAGATGGCATATTTTAAATGCTATATAATTATCATCACCATTATCACGACTACCAACACCACCGCTAACATCACCACCATCATTATCATCATCATCATCATCATATCATCATCATTACCGTTATCATTATCACAATGAATACCACCACCATCACCACCACAACAACCCTCATCATCATCATCATCATCAATCATCATCATCATCATCCTACACATATGTCTTCCTTTTGTATTTTTATGAAGATACAAGTTCTTACCTGCAAGTTTTCTGAGTAGAAAAGACTCTTGAGGACTTGGCTGTCCCTCTTCTGTATAGCCTTGCCTTCCATCACCTTCTCAAGAAAGCCGCATATATCTCGTACTTGGATCGTATCAGGTAACATCTCAAGAGCCTGCCATCAAAAATAACATTAAACTGAATTAAAACAGTTTTTTTTTAAAGCAATATCTACTTTTGTATTATTATCAAAAGTCAGCTTTAGCAAAGCTTCCATTAAATCTAATTGCAATATATTGAATTGGTTCATTAAAATAAGAAAAACATGCAGCCTAAAACGCCAACACTGTTTGTGTTTACAAATAATGAACAAAACACATCAAATAAATCATTAGACATATGAGCATAATATAATGCCTTAAAAAAAAAAAAAGAAGAAAGATAATCCATTTTTATATGGGCCATATATAGCTGTTTTATTCTCAAGAAAGAAGTTGTATTTGACGGGATAATCGATCTGCATATGAATGAAAATAAAGTCTGAAAATATCTTTGACTTAGGATTGATTTGAACACGCACCATCTACTTTTATCAGGGAAATGACTTAACCAGTGCACCCTTCCTGGTCCATGAAAAAGTCATGATGACTTTGGAAACAAATATCCTTGCAATCTTAATTCTGACTCATTCATTTTCAGGGTTCCAGGTAGGACAAAGGAATTTGAGAGATTGAGCATATGATCTAACACAATGGGAGTTACAGCAAAAATTCTTGCTTAAGAAATCCTCCCATGAAGCTTATTAACATTCATATTCTATTCTTGCTATTCATATCACATGTAACATAACTGGATACAAACTCATCACCTTTGCAATGATACATTACTTGAATCATACATGTAATAACAGAGTAAATTGCAAATGGTGGCAGGTACAAAATCCCTTACTTTGTAAGTTTTTGTCAAAGAATGAAAGACCGAGTGAATGCTTTCACTAGCGTCACACACTATCGCACAAAATCTAATTTAATGCTATGGCACAGCAGTGAAAAGCTTCACACTCATTTTCTTCAAACTTGCAAAAATAAATTTTGTATATATCACCTTCATCTGTAAAGTCTCTCAGTTACATGTTATGATTCAAGAAAGGTATCACTGTAAAGGTGAAGAGTTTGTCTTCAGTTATGTATTACATATAAAATACCAAAACAGAATAGCTTGGAATATCACCCCTCTAGAAATGAATTACCTTTTATTTGATAAGCACTGTACATCACTACAATGAACATAATATGCAGGGGGAGTAGAATGCTTTTGAAAGGGGGGGGGGGTGAATATGCACAAAATCAAAAGACTTTTTTTCCTCGTTTTTAAACACTTTCTCTAAAAAAAATAAGGGGGAGCTTCAGCAGCTCCTGATATAAATTACCACAAAATGGTATCTTTGAAGATAGAGGCAATATAAACTGTAAAAGTAATATCCAATTACAAGTATTAAATATTTAAAGGGGACTTGAAAAGATGGTCAGGCTTTCAAAGGAATCCTCCATACATAAATTTCACCCGGGTAGAGAGTGGTAAAACTTGGTTGATATAGCTTGTAAAAAGATGTTAGTGCCATGGCACAGATTGTAGGATCTTGTATCATTACATTTTGATGATTATCAACAGAGTAACAGTGATAGAATATTTAAAATGTTGTTGTTTCACTTTTATTGGTCTTTTCATGCAAATTAAGGATAACATATAATCTGGTAAGATTTAAACATGAAAAGCTAAAAATCCTAATTAACTACTAACATGATTTCTTCTCACGATATAGCATCCCTACATCAAAATTTAATAATATGATTATATATAATCCCTTTGATGAATTCCATTTTTTTTTTACAACTTATCCAAATTCTTATTATAATTACAAGGCCTTATAATCCTTACCCTGGCAGTGTCGATCTTATCATGATGGATCTCTAAGACATTGAGGGCAGCCTTTATATTGGGTTCTGGAGCAGGTGTATTGTTCATCATCAACCTCATGGATTCAGGGTCAGGAGGTCTGATATATGTTTGGAAGAGACTAAGATAGACCTGCAAGATAATGAAAACAAACAAAGAACAAACAACTTTTTTCATCATCTTATGAAATGAAAACGCATACAAATTTTATCAAAAATTGAAATTAGCCTAATTTATTATTTTTTTCTTAACTCTGCATAAAATCATCAATAAATTGAAGGTTTTAATAATGAAATCAGTGATTGATTTGCTGAATTTAAATATTTTATTTGTAAAAATTCTAAGATCAATTATGAAATTAATGTTGATTTTTTAATGCTGTAAATACCTCTTCTTGAGTTGTATTTTGTTACATATATATATATATATATATATAGGACTTCTTTAAAAAAAAAAAAAAAAAAAAAAAAAAAAACATGGATAAGTGTTCAACTGTAACAATGACAAAGTAAACATTGTCAATAAAAGTAATGTAGAGAAATCAGCACAAAATGTTTTGATGAGCTGTTTAACTCACTTCTGTTTCACTTTCTCGACTAATGAGGGCAGTTCTGCGGCAGTACTCCTCAGCTTGCCTTGTATCCTTTAGTATATGAGCATATACAGCCAGTGCCTGTTCATGTCTGCCTAATCTACCCAGTAACAGAGCTCTCTCCTCAAAGAAACCTGCAACAAAAAGATGCACATTATAGCGAATAAGCAGTAAGCCATTCAGTACAGTAGCTTGTGGTAATGAGAAAATTGTTTTGTACTATCTAACTTTAAAGGATTGAGTAACTTCCAAAAACAAGTACAATTAGATAACTAGATGAATCCTTGACTGTGTGCAGGCGAAAATATATGCCTCCGCCATTGCCATATCAAATATATGTCACATTCATGTTCCTTTTCCTTCTTTTCCTCCCTAATTTCGACCTCTGTGACCCTTGACCTTTGACCTACATAATTCATAACCTAATCAGACCATCTTCCTATGGCAATACATACTACCCCTAAGTTTGAAGCTCATATCTCAACTGGTTCTCAAGATACATGTATCTTGATAACGAACTCAATACATAAAATTTCACAATTTGACCTCTATGACCCTTGACCTTTGGCCTACATACACTAATATCTACAAGTACTCATATCATTTTCCTATGGTGATACATACTCTCCTTAAGTTTTAAGTTGATATCTCAAATGCTTCTTGAGATATCGCGATAACGAACTAAATACATGGAATTTCACATTTTGACCTCTGTGACACTTGACCTACATACTTCAAAATCTAATCAGATCATCATCCTATGGTGAAACTGACTATCCTTAAAGGGGAAGTTCACCCTAGATTCAAATTAGTTTTTAAAAATACCAAAAAAATAAATGAAAAATATGAGTAAAGGTTTGAAGAAAATCGTCCAAAAAATAACAAACTTATGATTATTTAAAATTTTGATTCTGTGATATCACGTGCGAGCAGCTCTCCTATGTGTTATGTAATGTAAATTCCATAAAGTGTAATTTTTTTCAGAATGATATTAATTATTTCACCTGTGCAGTCGATATATCATCAAACCTATGTACATACACATGCGTCTATAAAAACGATCGATTCTGTTTTCAAGAACCATGGAAAAAAAACAAATTTATGGCATTTACTTACACGGGAGAGCAGATCGCACGTGACGTCACAGAATCAAAACTTTAAATATTCATAACTTCGCTATTTTTGGGTGGATTTTCTTCGAACCTTCACCAATATTTTTCATTAATTTTTCTGCATTTTTTAAGACCTGTAAAATGTCAGGGTGAACTTCCCCTTTAAGTTTGAAGTTGATATATACTACGATAACGAACAAATGCGCCAGATGGACGGACGGACGGACAGGTGTATGCAAAAACATGATGCCTCCAGCACCACCTTTGGTGGCGGAGGCATTAAAATGACTCAAATTATATTGCTCTGACTGTAAAAAAAAAAAAATTTCAAAAGTTTCAGATCAAATGGAAGTCATTTACTATCTTAAAACAGTGAAAACAAACGAAGCTAAGCATACAGCAGAGCATGAGTTAATTTACTACTGCTCTGTTGTGAGCTTAGCAGCCCGGCAGGGATGGGGACTTCAAGACAGGAATTGCAATGTATGTTGTGCTACGTTGAAACACACATGGATTGAAAAGCGTCTGGTAACATTTTTGAAAATTTGAGTATGAAATTATAGATATCTCGAAAGTAAAGCAAGCAATGGGCCTGCAATTTTGAAGAGATGCCAGACCGACCTATGTGTTTATAACCATGTTGTCAAAATGAGCTACATAAAATAAATTGCCATTTCAATATAATTCAATGTTACTGTATCCCTTTAACACCTCACTTAAATGAATGGGTTAAAGAAGAAAATGACATACTGTCAAATGGGAACCGAGTGAGGAGTCTCTCTGGTCTGTAATATTGTGAAGTTTCTAGGAAGAAGAGAAGCTTCTTTCTGATTGCACCTAGTTCTCCTGGCTCTGTGCCAGCTCGTACAAATGATTGACCTGCAGAATGAGAGAGAAAGAGAGAGAGAGAGAGAGAGAGAAAAAGAGAGAGAGAGAGAGAGAGAGAGAGAGAGAGAGACAGAGAGAGACAGTTGGAATAAAAAAAAAATAATTGAATAAACAATCAAATGATGTGTAAAACTGAAAGAGTAGGAAAACAACATTCCTCTCCTAGAAACAAATGAAATAGATTCATGGTTGGAATGGGGTTTTCAACATATTCACTGAAAAGAATATACCTTCTGGAACAGATTACCTACAGTTTCATACCTAAGAAGATTTGTCAGAGGTCTTGCAAACAAATCAAAGCTATAAAGGCATCCTTAAAGCACATTGGAAGGAGGATGAGTGCCTTACTAGCATATCAACTTGCTTTTGAATATACATGTAGGTACTACCAGTAGACAAAGTAGAATTCTTTGTTAAACAATCACATATTTAGTTACCTTGTGAGGCTTTTGCGTACTAACAGCACGGTTCGTCAGACAACCCATGACGCCTGCTGTCAATTGAACCGTCGGACTGTGAGAATGTCTTTGGTTGTCTGACAAAGCTGGCTGTCAATACATGAAAGCCTCCCAAGGTAACTAAAAGTATGATTGTGCAATGAAGAATTCTACTTTCTCTATTGAACTAGACCAATCAGATGAACCTTTTTATGGATACAGGGCACTACTAGTATATAAGACTACGATTCCTACCACTGAAACAATCCAAAGATACAAACTGCAACCCACATACCTTCTGGAAGGGTTTGCCTGTAGTCTTCCATTAGCAACTGTATCCTGTCCTTGTAGAGATTGACAAGCCTGTTGTGAAATTCTGGAGTCTCATCTAAACAGTTTAGGATGATGTGCTCCAGGTAGGGAACAGCAAGATTACCAGCCACTGAGGTCAGGTAGTCTAGAACTTTGTCTCTTGGTAACCCTTCCACCTCTGGTATATCCTCGGTGAATATCTGATCACATCAAGGAGATTTCAAAAGTCAAGGGTCATTTTAGCTCACTCGAAAATTATGATTATTATGCAGTAGATGTTGGAGTGTTTTTAGAAACATAGCCAATAGCAATTACCCTTCCATTCTTCTAGAATGTCCTCTGTCAATATCTGATCACCTGATATGATATAAATTAAGGTCCCAAGATGAATTTAACCCACAACCCAATAAAATTGTTTTATATTTCATAATAATTGTTCATTCATTACCAATGCGCTCAAATTTACATGCAGTGGTAATACAATTTATGTACTTAAAAGTAAATAGAGCCAAAAAAAAAAAAAAATCAAAATAAGAATATTCCTCCCCTGATGGGAGTTTTTAGGGAAGACTGGAACCCGTTCTCACCTTGAGCCCATCATCAGGGTATGACTTGAGCACCCATTGAGCATATTCACAGATAAGCTCGAAGTGTTCTTCACCCAGTCTCTGTAGATATGACACTGTTCTCTCATGACCCTTGAGGGGGCTGCTGGGTTTCTGAGACTGACGTAGTAGCAGGTCCAAAGCTGTGGAGTTCATAAAAAGCTCATTTGTGGTATTACTTCTTTTAAAGCATTTTATGAATAATAATGACTCGTAATACACTTTATGGGAAGATGAATACGATGACAAGGCATTATGACCTGTCAAGAATTAGTGTGATATCTGTTTTACTCAAGCTTCAGTGTGGTAAAACTTTTGAAAGTGACAAACATGTATATGTAATATAATGTACATGTAGGAGGTTCAGTAATTCAATACCATTTTTGGAGTTGATAACTATTTGTACTTTTATTAAGGCTGATTTCATGACACAGGAGGGACAAAGCTTTAATTTTCCACTTGTTTTGGTCTGGCTTACATGAAAGAATATGAGAACCGACGGCTCAAAATCACAAATAAGTCCAATAAATTACAACAGAGAAAATATCAGGAGAAGCAGGTTTTCTGCCTGAAGATAGCTATTATTCTAACATGATTTTGAAGTTGGGTTAACTTAAGTAAACTACAGGTGTTTAATATCATTGGAAAGCTTGGAATTTCCTGTTTTTAATGTTACTTAAAACATAAAATAAACCCCTAACAAAAAGTTTCGCAAATCAACTTTGGGCAATGATAACTTTTCAGGTATGGTTTAGTTATTCCTGATATTTGTACTATTGGAAAGATAACTTATTCCCCTTTTTATTGATATCCTATTTGTAATGATTGTGTCATGCTTAAATGCACAAAATATCAGAATATGGAGAAAAGTAAAAAGTCAAATGTTGCAAAATCCATTTTTATTGATCAAATTGCATTCCAAATCCCGACTTTAGGCCCTGGTAACTTTTAAGGTATTCTCTAATTTTTATTGAACTTTACACCATTTTCAAGCTCATTTATTCCATTTTTTGATGATACCCTAACTGTAACAATATTATTGTTCTTGTATGCAAAGATCACCTAAATCTTAAAACAAGTCAGAAGTCAAATGTTGCAAATTGAATGCCTATTGTGAGTGTTATTGTCTGTTGCGAGTTACTGAATTTGAGCAATAACAATGCATTTTGCAACTTTTCACTTTTTACTTTGCTATCTATTCATAAATTATGTGCATTCAAACATAATGTTACCATTGCAAATAGGGTATCAATAAAAAGAAGAATAAATGAACTTTTCAATGCTATAAAAATTGATAGTGATAAAAACCAAAATTAAAATGTATCAAGGTTCAAAGTTGTGTTACAAAACATTCAAACTGAACATTATCTTTCGCTTTGCCTTGCATTCAGGGGTAATTCAGGGGTTCTGTGGACCCAGGCATGACATCACCATGACAAATTAGGTATCAATAAAAAGAGGAATAACTGAACTTGACAATGGTCTAAATCCAATAAAAATTATAAATTACCCCAAAAGTTATTAGGGTCTAAAGTCGAGTTGCGGAACTTCAATGTGATCAATAAAACTGCATTTTACAACATTTGACTTTTTACTTTTCTCCATATTCTGATATTCTGTGCATGACACAATCATTACAAATTGGATATCAATAAAAAGGTGAATAAATTATCTTTCCAATGGTACAAATATCAGGAATAACTAAAACGCACCTCAAAAGTTATCATGGCCCAAAGTTGATTTGCGAAACTTTTTGAGAGGGGTTTATAAATAAATCCTGGAGACTTAGGTTTTGGTTAAACTTAACTTAACTACCAACTCCTCAAATTAAAATACACTTCAAGGCACTATTTTGAAGTATCTTTACTAGCTAAAATCTATTTATTCACTCCAGTGCCCTGTATCAAAGGCATATCTAAAAAAAGAAAAAAGAAAGAAACAATCTGATTGGTTCACAGTGAGACTTTTTTGCAACAAGTCTATACAAGAAGGATCCTGATTGGTTACTATCAATTTGCAATTGGGAACACTTGTTATAGCTTTCACTAGAATGGATGAAAAGTGAGTGACACGACATTTGGACTGATAGAAGGGCGCATATCTTCGCACTTGTAGGTTATAAATGGATCACAACTACCATATTATGTATAATGTAGGAGTGGTATGTGTCATAACCAGTTGGATTTGAATTTTACATTTGGTCCTGGAAATTATGATAAAAAAACAGTGCGTGAGTGACACACACAAAAAAAAAGACATGAGTTTCTGACCATTGTTGGTTATGGTTGGATTTGTGCCCAAGTAGATCTCCAAGGGTACCATAAGTGCTGGTATATGTACATGAATAGTGTACCTTTCTGACATTTATTGTCCTTATCAATCATTCCCTCTCTGTGGAAAATGGTCCACCTCTATGTGTCATGAGTGACACGACATCCAAAACGTGAGTGACACTACCAGTGCCTTAAATGCAACAATTCAAGTAAATAACTAGATCAAAATTACCTGTGTGTGTATATGCCATGTTAGAGTAGTCCATGATAATTACTTTAAGCAAAAAAAAAAATCTGAAAAAAAGTGACCAGATATAAGAATAAGAGGCATTTAAGGCACCATAGTCCCATATGGGTAAATTCCTGTTTAATCAATTATTCAGTGTAAGAGAGCTGGATCACATATGTTTGAACTTAAATAATTGGTTGTATTGTAAAGAAGCCTTTGTGTTGATTTCAGATCCTAATTTGCATTTTAAAAGGCACAGAATTTCAGCTAAATGTCCACTTTAAATTGAATATATCCATATATACATTATAACCTAACATATAAACATAATGTTTTCATTGAATGTCTTACCTTTCCTATGAAGGCCTTTCTTCTCATAGAGAATAATAAGTTCACTGTACTTCTGGTATTTCTTCAAGACCCTTTCACTTTCATCAAGATGGCAATTGTTGTCTTTCAATCTGAGTAGTGGAGCAACTAGAGCATCATTGGTCTGGGTGCAAAGGGTGGATAATCAATACAAAAGATATTCAATATTTTTTCAAGACCCTTTCACTTTCATCTGTGGGGTCACAAGGGCAGCAGTGACCTGGGTTTAAAGGGTAGATTAGCAAACAAAATATATTAAATCGGAGAGGTGGTTTGTGGTTTCACTTATCTCATGCCTGGGACCGAATTCTATGGGAAGTTCATAGCCGTCTCTCACGTGACTTATATTCCCGCCCCTGGTGAACCAAGTGACGCTACGGTCGACTGACTTTGGTGCCAAGTCGCTTGGAAAGAAGTTTTGGAGTCTCATTTGCCTGATGAAGCCAACAGCGGTTTAGTGAAACGTTACGACAGCGGAAAATTGTAAGTTCCTAATTTGCAGTTTTTCATCAATTCCAGTAAAAGATTCATAACGAACTAATATTAAAATATATTCAATATTTCCTCAGGACCCTTTCACTTTCATTACTATGGCAGTTGTGGTCTTTCAATCTGAGTAGTGGGCAAGTAGAGCATCATTGGTCTGGGTTTGAAAGGTGTATCAATAATACAAAGGATTCAGAAATATTTCTATAATAATGCAGCGTCATAAATATGGTCAACCTTGCTAAAAATCGAACCTGTCGGGACTGAAGAAATGACTTTGAAAAAAAAATATGAGAGTTAAAAATGCACAGTATAAAGAGAATGACTTGAAAAGACCTACATGTATGACTTAAAGGGGAAGTTCACCCTGGAATTTTGTTGGTCATAAAAAATGAAGAACAATAATTAAAAAATATTAGTGCAAGTTTGATGAAAATCGATCAAAAAATAGCGAAGTTATGAATATTTAAAGTTTTGATTCTGTGACGTCACATGCGAGCAGCTCTCCCATTGGTTGTGTATGTAAATTTCATAAATTTGTCTTTTTGTCATGGTTCTTGATGAAGGAATGGGCCAATTTGATAAAGTCATTTATATGAACATATGTTTAATGGTATATCGACCGCACAGGTGACATAATTAATTTCGTCTGAAAAAAAAAGACATTTTATGGAATTTACACTACATAACACATAGGAGACCTGCTCGCATATGACGTCACAGAATCAAAATTTTGAATATTAATAACTTCATCATCTTTTGGTCGATTTTCTCCAAACCTTCACTCATTTTTTCTTTTATTTTTCTGCATTTTTTAGAACCAATAAATTTCCAGGGTGAACCTCCCCTTTAATCACATTAGGAAATGTCAACCTTCATTTTGTATTAGATAGCTTAACAAAATACATACAAGAGTATGATATTGACTGTATGTTACCACCCCCCCCCCCCCCTTTAGCACTTTGTACAATATTACAAGTAGATACGAAACAGTTATTTTATTATTTCTTGTTGATTTGTTTTGCTTCAAATTATCTACCATGCATACAAAACTAATTTTGTCATGACATGGGCCTTTAATGACCCATTTTCCTTTCATGCTGCCAATGTTGAATTGCCATGACTATAATCTGATTCTCCATTGTTGCAAGTTGCTTGCAAGTTAAGAATTACTACCCCCCCCCCCCAAAAAAAAAATGCATTGCTTGATGGCACCAAGCATTAATACATTTAAAGAGAGTGGGTAGGTACCTGTAAATAACATTTGAGTAGAGTTGTATCTATGATGAGGCTTCTTTGTCTCCTTGAAGTGACGATCTTGGACCCTTCACATATGGTGGATGGCATGGCTGCTGTCTGCAGAACAAAAACAGATTATAAAGCTGGGTGAACTGAAAAACACAAGGATGGAATATAGGGAGTTTCTTCTGAGATGTTCCCTCCCCGGGGCAGGTCTTCATACTACAGCCATCTTGGCCATATGAACATTTTCCTGTCTTTAATAAGCTTGCTCTTTAAATACTTTTTTTTTTCTTCAACACCTTTCAAGTCTAGCACCAACCACAGGCCTCGAAAGTCACCTGTTTTAGGGGCAGGCAACTTTTAGTTTTGGGGGGGCACTTTTTTCACTTTTTTTAAGGGCAGCAAGTTAGGTCAGAGGGGCACCAAGGCAAAAACCGACAATTATGAAAGGGCACCAAGGCAAATCCCCAAAATATGAAAGGGCTCCCAAACCCTTGGTAATACCAAGTAAAATTAAGTAAAGGGATTATTAGCAATGAACGATGGTGGATGAACACCTACGGTGGCTCCTGTTTCTGGTAACACTAACTATAGACAGCGCTGGCGACGGGGACTGGTCAGTCTATGGTAACACTAGATTAGTCGAATACAAAACGGAGGTGAGCGGCAGAGCCCTCTTACAGTTTGAAAGAACTCACCTCATTTTGAGTTAGTGTAGATCTAGACCACCTCTTAATCAATTTCGCTCCTTTTGAAAGTTTACCTTTCTTGCCGAATAAAGCCAGACAATTTATTTTTCTTCAAACGCAAATCGATAAACTCGAAACAAAATCATTCGCTCGTATTCATTCACAATCTAGATCAACGAGCTGAAACATCGCACATGGAAAATAGCTGCAATGGCACATTGCGTGTAATGTAACAGCCTGTATCGAAACTTTCCCCCCGCTGTAAACTTTACTTCGATGCAGATACGATGACACGAAGGGCACAATAATACGAGGGATTGAGTTCAATAAATGGAATGTCCACTGCATTTGTTTACGAAAACTCTCCCATCACATTTACCCCCCTGAAGTTGTACTCGGGTACGTAACGTACATAGGCTATTCGGACGAAGGTACGAGGGAGTGAGTTCGGGTAATAGAATGGCAGCGTGTTTACAAAAAAAATCCCATTCACTGCGGTGCGAGCATGCACGAGTCGAGTCGGCTGCAATCACGCTGAATGTTGATGTTGAATTGCAACTGAACCGACACTGCTCTGATGTGCTTGTGAATCAAAGCTGTTATTAGTTTGGTGCGAAAAAATGTTGTTTCCGTACGTTTAGGGGAAAAGGGCATTACGGCAAACTGAAAAAGGGGACGGCTTCAAGTTGCCGTAAGTATCATAATTTTGAGAGGGGCGACGCGGCAAGTAGAGGGGGCATCGCGGCAAATTGCCTTTTGCCGGCCGGGTAATTCGAGCCCTGCAACCAAAATGCCTTTCACCATTCATCTATTCATGTACATAACTGACAAAAGTAATACTCCATCCATCATCTTCACAAAATTTCAATTAAAAAAAATGCAATTTGCACTTGATTGCAACATCTATTTGGTATTTGGATCCGAGTTGCAAGTCATTTAATTTGACTGTTCTTGACAAGGTTCTTGCCAGGTCACAAAACCTTTTGTGCCACAATCAAGTGGCACCAGGAGCATCAGGATAAAAACCATGGGAGAACACCATATTTCATTGCTTACTTTTAACCTACAAATGGTCCTTCCAAACTACTCCATAATCCCTGCCAGAAGAGCATGAAGATTGGTTCCTAAGAACCTTACCTGTTGGGATGACTCCTTGGCTAGATCTTGTCTCTTTTGTGTGAGGTACTCCACCAGAGCAGTCAGTCCCTTCTCTAGCTCTGCTCCCCCAAGCTCAGTGGGATTGCTAGGGTATTGAAGCACCTGTCTGTATTCCTTGGGTAGTAGGTCTGGGAAAAGACCTATCACTTGTGCTGGATCTATAAAAGATAGGAGTCACACAGAATATATATTACATGCTATCTCGGGTTGGTTGGGTATTGAAACACCTGTCTGCATTCCTTGGGTAGTAGGTCCGGGAAAAGACCAATCACCTGTGCTGAATGTATAAAAGATAGGAATCACATAGAATATATATATTACATGCTATCTCGGGTCGGTGGGGGTATTGAAGCACCTGTCTGTATTCCTTCGGGAGAAGGTCAGGGAAAAGACCTATCATATGTGCTGGATCTATCGAGGATGGGCAACATACAGAATATATTTTTTAATGCCAGGTTCCGATAGCTTCTATTGAAACACCTGTCTGTATTGCTTATGTAGTAGGTCAGGGGAAAAGATGCCTGTGCTGAATATTTTAAAAACAAGATAGGATAATATGCTATTTGTACTTGGTATGGACATATGAAACCATGTCCTTTCCTCGTGTAATACCTGCCAATATCCAACAGAAGTTTCCGATAAATCAAGGATTATATGTTTAGTCTACTGGTTTAAAAGCCCAAAAAACGGAACCCTTCCAAGAAACTATGAAAAATGTACAAATATACGGACCTTGAGCAAGAGTGGTTAAATCTATAGATCGCAGCTACTGAAATATTTCCATTTCCTGAAGGGGTTTAGCCCTAAAGGAAATAGGGATATTCAAGTAGCTAAGATCGTGTAGATTTAATCATTCTTGCAAATAAAGGAACGTATATTTGTTTTACATCCCTCATCAAAAAATGAAATGAAATAGATCAAACTTAATTGTGTAGGTCTACCATCATTCAGTGATATCTTTTTCTTGATTTGACTTAATTTTACAGCGAGCATGCCAAATATGTACGTCACAATAGCATTGCGCATAAAATGTATGCGCTATCCATGCGGGGATGAAATAGTAATCCCAACTATACTCAGGTAAATGGGAAAATGGTTCTTTTCTAGAAGAAGTTTTATAAATCACGTGAAATGCTCCTAACCAATCAGTGATCGACAAACTTTCAATAATGGATATGATTGGCATTACATTCCACATACTGAGAATGTTGCAACAGGATTGGTCCAAAGTCAATCACGTGATAAATTTTAGTTTTCCCATCATCAATCATCACTCAAAGTGATAGTAATTTTGAGTTTCACTGATCACTTCAGCTAACCATAGAGCATGTAGAGCCATAACACGTTATAACTTATTTTTAGGATGCGCGAAAAAAAGTGCGTTGTCACTCTTTTTTTTTTGTACTATCATTTTACCATCACATGCAGCGACAGATAAATTCCTCCGTGACGTAACAATTCCTTTTTTAAATTTCTTTGTTACGCAACAATCACTTCAGCCCATTTGAGCTAGGCCCACGCGCACGCTAAATAAATTGCGTGCACTTTATTGTACGCATTTATATTACAAGAGCAGGCATCGATGACTTGAGTGGATTTTTCTTTCTAAGGATCATTTTTAACCAAAATATTGGTTTTCCCCTAGCTTTTAAAATGTTTCAGATATGGAATATAAGGGTGGTTTTACGATCAGGGTACACTTAAAAAATTGGCCTTCTTTGTGCCATAGAAAGAAATATAGGTACTGTACTATCAAATATACGATGGCAAGCTATTGGGCACTGTTAGAGCAACCTACAAAAGAAAAATAAATTATTGATATACACATTTACTTCTAAAAATTGACCATTATATGGCATTTAGGGCAAAGTTGCTGTCTCATTTTATTTTTTCTGATTTTGAACCTGCGCATCTTTATTATTAGCAATCATTAGGCTTGTTTTTCCAATCAGAATTGACTACTGAAATGCGATTGTTTAAAAACTGAAAACCCCAGAAGCTACAGTTAATTTGATTTTTTTTGTGACCATTAACCAAAAATGAGGTGCCAATTCTGTCCAAAAAAATTCCTCTCCGAATTCAGTGATTTTGCGCATAGTTAGACATCACTTGATGAACAATGTTTTTGTCTGTAAGAACACTTGTATATATGCAACAAACTTATAATGTTTACTTCACCCACATCCACTTATTTTCAGACAGTTTACGTGACAATGTTGTCAAATCACGTTCCGTCAAAAACGTCCTCTCCGAAAAAAGAAGCAATTGACTTTACGTGAAATAAAAAATTTGAACCCCTATAGAAAATTAAGTTGGTGACCTCATGCCTCCAAATTTAAGAGCAATATCATTTAACTCGTCTAGAACACATACAGAAAAATTGAGGGGAAACAAAACAACTTCAAGTTTTTGGTCCAGTGAGACAAAACGGTGTACCCTGATCATAAAACAACCCATAAAGCAAATAATCACCTCTTGATCCAAGTGAAGAGGCAAACTATTACTTCCACGGCAAGCTGGATGTACACGCTATCTCTCCTCAGCTTTGCATCAGAGGAGATAGCTTATCCAGCTTGCCTGGGAAGTGATAGTCTTGCCATCATTTGGATCAACGGTGATTATTTGCTTACTATAGCAATGTTATTTTGAAATACTTTTCAAAGATATTAATTAAATCAACCAACAATGAAATTACAAAATAGTGAACCACAGGTCTCAGACATTCAAGGGGTCAGTATAGTATTTCTTGCTGAAACACAATAAGTTGCTCCAGTGTTTCAGAGTCGACTGGAAAATCCAAATCGCTATCCCTTTAATTTTTAGAAAACACTCTGTTTTGCTCAATTCAATACATACAAACGCACAATTATACATGGCATGAAACTACAAAACAACTATAAGATAATAAAATCCATTCTTCAAAAAAGTTAATAAAATCCATTCTTCAAGAAAGTCTGTTTTAGGCTCATAATCATTTGGGTTTTGAAGATCATGATATTCCAACCAAGAGACTGAATCTCAACTTCTTCATCAGTTCAACCCCTGGTCCTTACCTACCTTTAATCATTTTTTCAAGCTGTCCATCTAAAGCACCCTACTCCTTGTTCTACCCCTTATCTTTTCAATCTTTCACTCAGTTTATCTAATGACAATTACAAGTACCTCATCTCCCACATCCTTATTAGGAATATGTCTTTAAAGGCCTACCTGTGCCCAGTTTGGCAAACATCTTCATGGACTCTTCAAATCGATGCTGCTGAAAGAGCTCAAAGGCATAGAGATTCTGAATGTGTTGTATCCTCCTCTGTCTGTCTGCTTCTACCTCATCTGTCATGTACTGATGGGTCAAAGGTAAAAAAATTGGCAAAGTTATGATTCAATTTTAAGATGGCTCTACCCAATAGATTAGCAATATACAGGATAAACAAAGATGAGATTCATAGGAAAGAAAATCAAGTGAACTTGAGTACTGGATCTTAAAAGTACTTTCTGATAACCTTTACATTTCATGACAATACTAAAGGGCATGACTAAATTCATATCCTTTGTTCATCACTTTATCAATTCATATATTTGTTTGTAAATAAATAGGAAACATAAAGGAATTCTACAGAGTTCACTGCAAAAATGCAAATCAAAGATGTTTTATCATGAGATCAGCAAACAATCAGGCATTTCTACATGGGATAACTTTCTATTTGCCCACAGTGAATAGCCAATTCCTGTGAAACTTTATTTCCATACCCTCAACAAACCTATGCATGAATTAATTTTAGATTCTTTGGCGTCACATAAAATCGCGACTATTTAAAATTTCCTTACGTATCAACATTTCCCCACAGAATAATTTTTTTTTTTTAATTTGGCAACCATTGGATAAGTATTATTTGTTTGAATGCACTATACACTAGATATAATTCTGTATCTAAACTCATTTTTTCACAACTTATCATACTCACTGCAAGATGGAGTGCTAACTCAAACTGCTTGTCATCAACTAGTTGCTGTATTTGTCTTGGTAAAGGGACAGGTTCTAATCTCCAGATATAATTATTAGATGCAACATAAACATGGCCACTGAGGAGAAGGACAGATGAAAGAGTAAAGGTGGTGTAATAGAACATAACTGAAAGAATTGAATGTAAGGGCACTTGCCTGATCTAACAAGAATCCTCATTTTCACATTTCCGGGTAATAAAAATACAGTTAAAATACAATAAAGTTGTTCACATAGAACTATAATTACTAGTATCAACAATTCTTACCACAGTACTTTGTTACTACCTGAAATTCTCGATCATTCGAAAAAAAAGATCCATCAAGGGATAACACACAACTTACTGTGTTACTTTAGACATGCATTGTCAGGAACAATCTTCATTAAAGCATATTAACAAATGTGACACAAGCATATATCCAAGATTGAGGCAGCTGGAATATATGAAATAAATAATGTTGCTCACATCATTCCAAAATGTAACAATTGCCTGCAGATTGATTGCAGAATTTTGAGGTTTTGCACTGGTAATAACCTTCTCTGTTTGTGATGTATTTTGGCTTGTCTACTTCTATTCCCTGAACTGCCCTTGGATCCATTGTCCTCATTCCTACATGATACTGCTGATAGCAAGAAGGTTGTTACCCCCAAACAGAAATTAGTGCCCTTCTTGCTGTCAAAAAGCAACATTTTGAAGGCTCTGTAATATAGGTTTTTCCGGTCAAGTTCAAACTATTTCTGATCAATTTGACAATTTCTTACAAGCACTTTTGTCCGAAATGTGATCGCGATTAAAAATCTAAACATTAATTCAATTGACCGATAGCTTCGCTCCATGAGGTACCATTCAAACTGAATGAACATAAATGAATTTGATTGCAAAAAGTTTAAAATTGACCGGGAAAACATAAAAAAAAACATACCTTCCCTGTGTGATGTATTTTGGTTTGTCTACTTCTATACTCTGAACAAGTAATCTAGGATCCACTGTCCTCACTTCTACATACTTGGGAAGCACAGCAATGATGTATGGCTGATCATGTTCTGAAATGATAACAAAAAAAGAAAAGAAGAAAGAAAGATTATGCAGTATAATCTATAATTTTAATTAATTTGATAATAAACTTAAACAATGCTTAAATTGCAGAAAGAATAATGGCCCAATTGAGGTATTTATTCAAATTTTATGTATTCATATTCATGTTTACTTACATTGTATGTTTACATTTATTCACATTTTATGTGTTTATATCTATTCACAATTGTATTTCAATAACAATTAGGAACACTTGCAAAAAATGTCACAAAAAACCCTTCATAGAGTGACATAAAATATTTATAATACTGCTATCATCATGTATTTCTATTTCTATCAAACTATAGATCTTTTAACCCATTGAGGACTGAGCCCGAATATATTCAGGCTGAGGTCTATGGGGACTGTGTTATAGCCAAATCAGCTCGTCCCCAACAGGTTAAAACAATCTGGGTTTTTAGCACAACTTCCAATCCAGCCTTACCTAATACTAATGGAATGTCTGACCAAGTGAGAGCATATTTTTTGGCTGGTTGTCCCTCTGAATCAATAATGATACTCATGTTATCCCTTCCAAGGGCTAACATGTCCTCTGAGAGTTTAGTGACGGTGGGTTCTGCTTGAGAAGCATTGCCTGTTGTGAAAAGATCCTTCAGCTGGCCATTGTCAATCTGAAATGAGAAATGGCATTCAAAAGAGCTCTTAAAAAGTGTTTAGGAACTAAGTACATGTATCTGTGCACATGTATAGGTAGCACATGTGCATTACATGTGCCTCTCAGAAAACATGTAGATCAAATATAATTAAAACAATATTGATTTATTTTATATGAATTAATTATGCTAATTTATGCATGAAATCATACTTTTTGCTCTAATTGAAAAAATAAAGCTCCTAGAATGCTACTATTGTGTATTATTATTCCTTATAGCATTCTTAACAATTGTACTAGGAAAAAATTCCCATATAGAAATTAATTTCTTATGCATTTTATTGTTTTATGAATTTCTTATGTATTTCTCTTTTTTTTTTAACCTTTTGTTTTTCTTTGTTTTTTTCGCAAAAATTATTGAAGAACCATTTTGAAGCATAATAATGCTAAAATAAATTGATTTCAGCCAATGAAAGTGAAAATAATCATATCTTTATGAATTAGGTGAGAAAACTCCATTTGCATTGACTTTGTACACATACATTGTAATCACGTTTTTGAGCCGTTTTCGGTCTGACGGATATTTTTTTAAATCGTGCAGCGTGATAACTGTATGACCGATTTTCGCGAAAATGGTTTCAAAAGATCAGTGAGACTTGAAAATATAAAGTCAGCAAGCAACGCGATCAAAAAATTTTGCGCGGCGGAATGGTCGCAGAAATTGTCGAGGGGGGCCATGATGGCAACCCCCCCCCCCCCCCCCCCCCCCCGTCTTTTTAGGGTTAAACACTTGTTGTCAATGACACTTTCTGAATAAGAATGCATTGGTTTTGACCAAGCATAGATTTCAGTCCCCCCTCCACTTTTCCAGAAGATGTGAAGAAAAAAACCACCCAAAAGTACCTTTTTCAACACTTTATGCAGCATTTGTTCTTTATTTTGCAAGAAATTTGAATGCATTACAGACTGATACTAAAAAAAAGGGCACAAAAACTAAGATCTGTACAATAAGTCTATAATAAAAAAGGAAGTAGTTATGCTTACATTGATGAGAAAGTAATCTCTTTTGAAGCCGACACAAAGAGAATTATCACACCACGACATTGCCTTAGGAACGTCAGGAACACCAAGATCAGGCTAAAATGAGGAGACAATAATAATAAAAGTATTTTCCCAGGAGACTTCCATGATACATGACAAAAAACAAAAACAAAAAAATTATCTAAGATTACCTCACAAGCATTTCCTTGATGCATGTAGTATCATATATCACAATCTAAATGATATCAATAAGTAACTAATACACTAGAACAATCAACATCTATATGATGTTTATTTAATATGGCTCTGATATTGGATGTTCAGGCATGAAAAACTGATGTTATTTTTTTTTTGTGCAAGAACAGCAGAAATCTGTGAATCCATGAAAGATTCAGATGCATCTTATTTTGATAATTTTGGTAATTATTGACCGAAAAGACGGCTCATAAAGTCTAGGGGTGAATTCTTCAAAACGATACTCAATGTTTTGGTTGGATTCACTTACCTTGAGTTCTTCAAATGTTCTGTTTTTCCAGATAAAGAGTTGAAGTTTTCTCTTGACAGCGACACATAGCTTGAGAGTAAAATGGGCACCTCCACCACTGCTTCCTTTCTGCTTATATTCACAAACATAATATACAATGAAATAAATATATGAACGGAAATGTGAAAAAAAAAGAAATCATACTTTGTGAGTCATAAGTCTTATCATTATTTTCTGAAACAGATCTTTTGGATTATGGACTCATGGAAAATAAAAACTGCTTCAAAAATAACTATTTATACAGTACATGTTTTTGTTTCATTGCAAGTACATATATATCTCATCAAGATCTAATTTTGAAAGTATATAACCCAAGTTTACAGTTCATTCATTGTTTACCTTTATTTTCCTTGCCTAACATAGAATTACATACTGGATGGTGTCCTACCTGCATATCTGTAGAGAATAGGATGGCTCCCTTGGTTTTGGCAATACTTGTGATAGGTGTGAAATGATTCAGCTCATGCACATTGATGACAGCATCTGAATGATCAAAATACAAATATATAAAGTAAAATCAAATTAGAATTTTAATGTTTCATCCATCATGTAAGTTACAAGATGTGACTTGACACTAAAAAGGGTCCAAGTATAGAGCCCCCAACAAATTTTCCCAAACCCCAAATATTTTGAAGATGTAATCAGGGGGCCTGCCAAACCCGAACCCATAACATTGCAATCCCGATCTAGCATTTATAAAATTTTAAAATAATAATCAGCATGTGCATGTAGCAAAAGTCTGAATATTGATGCAATTGAATGACTTTATGAATACCATTCTTAATTCTATCTTTTTCAAAAATCAACACAAAAAGAAATTTAATATCTAAGCAAAATATAAAACGATTGACAATGGTGTTGAATGCATTGAAATAAATGTTGTTTGATACCATGCTGTTGTCCGTATTGTGCTTGACTTGACAGCAAAAATATATTGATTTTATCACAGTAAATGGTAATATTTAAATAGGGTAGCTGCATAATAAGTTCATTATCAGGGGTACATGTAAGTTCCCTACATGCAGAAGGTAGTTGTCCCAGGGGATGTTGACAGAGGGGTAATTATTCCCATACAGTGAACCCTACTTAGTTCTCCCAGCAGTGAATTCTACAGTTTTCAGTTTGCATGATACAGGTTGAGAGAAGGAAAACAGAGGGAAAAACAAAGAGAGAGCTCTAGAGAAAGAAAGAGAGGGGGAGAAAGAGAAATAGAGAGAGGGGGAGGGTAGGAGAGGAGGAGGAAGGAGGAGGG
Source organism: Paracentrotus lividus (assembly GCA_940671915.1). Taxonomy (NCBI): domain Eukaryota; kingdom Metazoa; phylum Echinodermata; class Echinoidea; order Camarodonta; family Echinidae; genus Paracentrotus; species Paracentrotus lividus. The sequence goes on from CALNVZ010000174.1 coordinate 24,273,312, forward strand.
GGGGGGGGAGAAAGACAGAAAAAAGAGAGCACTAAAAGCAATATTGTTTTATAGCCATGTCAGATACAAGTACTCTTGGGATTATTCATTCCAATCGCAGAATTAAATGACTCATCAGGCCTTCAGTGAGTGGTTCACTGTCAATGTGATGTAAAATCACTCAGCAATACTACATGTACATGATGATTCAAACACATCATTTACATGCATAGACATGCAGGAAAGATCTCTAAAATTTAAACAATAAGTTTTCAATATTTGACAGGAGCAGATTGAAATCTGTTGAAAAAATATATGGATGCAGTTATTTTAATCAAGTTTTGGGATTAAAGGAGAAAGTTACATGTATATTTAGAAAGAGAGAGACAAAATTATACTGTATATAGCCTATCATATGATGGCACAAAACATGTTATGATTCATTCCCAAATATTTCTGTAATGCTATGGCTACAATTGAATGTTTTTGCAAGGGACTGTCGCGCAGCAGTGATCGGGTAAAAATCGGTTTATGTACATTTTAGTAAGGGAATACATGTTCTGCCTATACTTGTACTGAAGAACTATTTTAAACAAGCAAAACAAGACTCAAATTTCTCTTTTTCTCTGTGAAGCTTTTTGCCAAACCAAAATGTTTGTTAACCCTTTAGCACCTAGAGACTGCGTGATAAGTGTCAGCTTACTCCTGTTTGTATCAGGGTGTTTCAATAAGAACTAATTGTAAAACATACTTTTTTGGTGCAGAATCGGAAAACATTCATCCCATTGGTAATGCACAACAAGTATGGGCTTGCTTGATCACATATTTTTTATTTTATCATGAATACAGCTTGCATAAAACAGGGGCAGTTTGGGGCGGTTCAGTGAGTAAGCGGACGAGCATTCTCGGGCGGTTTAGGTGCTAAAGGGTTAAACTACCTGAAGTTGTTGAGAAGACACAACTTCTCAAAGCTGTAGGGCATGGGGTCAAAGGACGAAAATAGGTACATATCTTTTCCCTCACAGTATCTCTCATCAAAAACTTTTATATTCCTAATGTACATCTGAACATTGCTCAAAACATTGCTTTCATGAATCACAGCTTCTTCTGTGTCTCAAGTTCTTTCTCTTATTAAGAAAAATAAAAAATAAAATGTCCAGTTGCTTTTCTATGTTTGTTTATTTTTCTGATCATAAGTGATACTTGGTGAAAACCTGTATCCAGGTGGCATCAAACGAGATCAAACGGGTCTGGACTTCTGGCTTGTAACCAAATATCAAACAAATCCCCAGGTAAGTTTACTATTAGTCATGTCAGTTACCTAAGAACTCTATTGCACCTTTCACATTCAGACATCTAAACAAGGTAGATGACAGATGGCAAATAATTCAGCTGAAACCTTAGAAAAATACACACTTGGTGTTTTCATGCGAGCACACTATGCTAATCACACTTGTAGGTGAATTTTCAGTTTGTAAAAGAGATAAAATCAGACAGTGTAAAAAATTTCATGCATCCTAACTGCAGATCTATTTGAAAGGAGCACAAGACAGTTTCCATCTTTAAAACATATATTTTAGACTTTCCTTAATTTCAAAGCAAATTGCATAAATGAGCAATTACAACAAAAGTTTCTAAGAAATACATGTAACTGGAAAAAGGCGTATGGGTAGAGATGAACAAGAATGAAATGGGTTGTGGTTCCAGCTTGTGCTTTGTATCCTTAAAAGATTAGGAAAACTTTTCCAGATGGTTATGAGCAAAAACATTTCTTGGCCTCCTCTATGAAAATATCTTACCTGAGAGACTTATGACAATCTGCATCTCAGGAATGCATTCCAGTTGTTGAATGGGCTTCTTGGAGAAGGACTTGAAAGACTTGAGAAGATCTACTTTGAATGTACCCGCTGGAAACAATAAGAAACATATTAAGAAAGTTTGATAGACATGATAAATGCAGACGTGTAGAATTAAGTGATTGGCACGTAGCTTACCTACATGTAAAGTTATGTAAAAATCAGATATTTGATGCTACGTTTCAGTTTATAATTTGAACTCGAATCTCAACATTGTATTCTTTATTTCTAGTTTAGCTGTCTAGATATACATGTACTTTGGAATTACAGCCATTTTCCAACAGCATTTTCCCTTCCAGATATGACTTCATTAATAAAAGTCAGGTAAATTGTACATTTAAATCTGCCAATAGCTGATTATTTGATGAAAGCAATAAAACAACAAACTAACTAATGATTGATGATAATGCTAATGCAAAGTGAAATACATGTATATCGAGTTTCTGTTGATAATTTTGAACATGATTACTGGGTGTTAATCATTAACTACAATAATGCCACAATCATACATCAGCCATTCCATTGTGACTCGCGTGACATCAACACAAAATTTCAACTTGTTAAGGCTAATTACTTCATAATTTTATAATGCAGACCTGTTTTTCTTACTTTTTTTAATCAAGGTAATGTTACACATTAGCACAAAGAAATTTTGGTTGCAAATTCATTTTTGTTGGAGATATTTCAATTTGTTTCCTGTGACTCGCGTGACGCAACACTATTGAAGGTACCTGACCTTACTGTACTTGACTGAAATTTCCTCAGAAGTAAATAGTCCGATTTACATGAAATTTTCTGGAGATGATTTTGAAATATTAAGGCCATGTGTTTTGAACTCGCCAACCAAAAAGGGTTGTTTTGTTACGCTTTTCCAAATTTTGTTTCAGTTAATGTATGACATCTTGGCTAAATAGAGGGGTATTACCATGAAATTGGTGTTATTTGAAAGCTGAATGCAAGCTCTATCAGACCTGTGAATTTTAACGTACTCGCACTTGAAATCGCGAAACGGCACGCGATAGAATACGAAAAGGCAAGGGTGGTTGAGGTGGGGGAAGAGGAGGTGGGGGAAGAGGTACACACAAAGTCTATGGGATTTCCCATCCTCCTGTGCATTCAAAACATTATAACCATGATAACTTCATGGATATTTATTTTTGTGCTGTGAGCTTTTAGGACTTTATAGTTTAGAGTCTCATGCATCTTTTGATACCATAGTTATAAGGTTCCAGCCATTTACTAATGCGCAGTTCCAAAAATCGCAGCGCTGTGCATGGTTAAAATGACAATTTCACCATTGACTGTGTACATACATAAAGTAACTCAATACAATTCCTGTTGTATGTGAAGTGAAGTTACATAAATGCAGATAACTCAAAGATTACTTGAGATATGTAGGGGCCTGAAACTTTGTGACCTTCTTCATCATAAGATAGCCCACCTACATGCAAGTTTTTATAAACTTTGGCCCCACCATAGCCGAGATCTTGAGGAGGGGGCAGCCCCCTCCTTGGACCAGGTTGACCAAAATGTTTGGGCCCTTTCACGGTTAAGAATTTTTTATTAAACGAAGAAACCCCCCTACAACTATATATTTTCTGAAAGGAAATTTCAAGAGCAATTCAAATATGGTGAGCAATTACGACCTGGATCAAAGGGAGTAAAAATATTGGGGGCTGCAATAAAAAAAAATTAGGGCACCAAAAAATTTGATATTTTAATCAAAATATGTTACTACTTCACCCTACATTGTAGTGGATGGCATTTTTGAAATCTACAGGACATTTCCTTTCAGAAAATGTATACATTTGTAGGGTTGGGGTTAATACTTCAAAAGTTATCACACTTTGATCCTGACAGGTGCATGATTTTTAGATTTAGGTGGTGTAACACAAAAGGGTGCCAGTTCAAAACGCGTGGCCTTAAGCAATGACCAGGTAAAATTTCTTTGTCCTTTGGCCAGTCGTTATAACTCTATCACCATTTCAAAATGTGACTCGCGTGACACAGGAGTGTGACTCCCGTGACAAGCATCATTTTGGACTAAAACTTGAACCAATTATCATGATTAAATATAGTAGAATGGGCCACAATTCAACCAAACCAAACATTTATAGTCAGTTGTACCACATACAACTTAAAACAAAAGAATTATTTCATTCAAGATAGATTTGGAGGTCTTGTAACATGCAATGCAAAAGGTTGATTTTCCCATTGACTTGTGTACAGTCTGTGTCAAATAAAATGATACAAGTGGAAAACATTTTTTTTATAGTATGAAGATTAATCACAGCATGCTATTGTTTGGTATTTTCATAAAGCAGGAAGATCAGGCTTACACCTGCAATTTTTTTCATCATATTTGGTGTTGTACTTTATGAAATATGACTAGTTTTCTACAATCAAGAAAAATCCATTTTTCGCACGCCGTCCCATGCCTTTGTGTATAGGTTTCGCATAGAACCAAAGAACCAAACTCTATGATTATTGCCTGCTTAGGCACAATGAAAATAGTAATGGTACCCTTACGTCAAAGTGTACTATGTACGTTGTTTTTCAGTTTCATTTTCTGGAAAATATAGCATGGTGTGAACAGCACCCATTCGACAAATCAGCTGTGTAACTACACAGCTGAAACCCAAATCCTGAAACAGTCACATGAATATGACTTACATGAAGTACTATACTATAGGGAGATTACTGTCATCTGAGATACATCTAGTATTGGATTGTACAATGTACATGCACACTTTTTGTCTTTGTTGCTTGTAAATTTATAATCACGTTTGTAAGCAGAACATTTCCACACAAATAAATGAGTGATGAAACTCCTAACTTGTACTAACAAAAATGTAAAAAGTGTGCACTGTTTAATACTATGAATATATGAAAACTATCTGGAAATGATTATATATAAAGGTACATGTATATCATATACATGCAGTACATACTGTGCACGTTCAGATCATGTACCTGTATTTAAACAAGATAATTCCCATTTCCTTTTCACTAGAGGATTATCTGTAGCACTGAATAGAAATGCCTGCCTCACATACACATAACTCATGTCAATGGAGAGCAGAAAAACTGTCTATTTTGTTACATTTTTGGAGCTGAATGGATCAATATTATAATTTTTTTTGAAGATTGAAGATTCAAAGTGGGTTATATCCACTTGGGGGCATTTCATCAAAGGACTTGTCAGATATTTTATCTGACAAATTTGCTCTCAGCCAATCAGATGCAAGCATTTCAGTAGCTTATAACAGTTTGTCAATAATGAACAAAAATAAGAAATAAACTTGGATCTTTATAAAGTTTATTTCTTCTAACTTTTTGAGCGTTGGATCGCCAATGAGCGCTGAATATTTTTTTTCATTGTGACGTTATAATCATACGCGCCCAGGATGGGCGGTCAAGATGTGCAGAAACATTAAGTTTTGTGCAACGTCCTTTAAGCGATTGCAGTTTCTATGCAGTAAAAGTGAGAAGGTGATCACTGTAGAAAGGTACCAATTGAGAAAGGCCATTAGCCTACAGTGAGATGCCTAAAAGTAGATGACATTCATCTAGAAAGGGGACTGCTATGTTTGAATGTTATTATGGAAGCATTTGATACATGATCGTCTTCAGGACAGTGAACAAGCACTATGTTTGAATGTATAGAAGGGCCGATAGTCCGCAGTGCCTATAGACGAATTCGGTTTGGGTGATGTTTTGTCATGGTGGCAGCCATTGCTGGGGGGCTTCCAAAGTACTACGCATGCTCCTTGTGTGCGCATGTATGCGTAACAAAGGAAAATGTACAAACGCGCACATGGTGCATGTGTAGTCAAGGAGGTACCTCCTTGGTGTAGTACACTAGGTAACCCCCAGCTATATGGCAGGCACATAGAGGGCTCACTTCCATGAAATGCTGCCCGAATTTGTCTATAGACATCTACACCTTGGTGTAGGGTCATCGTGACCCAGTGTCCTAGAGTTACATGTAGGGCATAGAGCAAAATGCGACAGTAGGATATTGTGACCCGGTATTGGCCTTGCGGACTATCGGGCTGTAACCTTTGCTACATGTGTATGTAGTACTTACATTGTCCTCCTGTGATGCTGTATACAAGGAGATGTCCTGGTTTGGTTCCGACAAGCAATTGATCTCCTGTCACATCAGAAGAAAAGACATATCTTGTATTCTGTAGTATATTAACATATTTTAAGCTATCAATTACCTTAATCATTCTTAAATTTGCTTCAATATACATGTAATGAGCATCAATACAAAATGCAATTATCTAAAAAAAAAAAAAGTGTAATGAAAATATGTGCAGTGATTGGCTAGATTATTCCTGTAGGTTTATTTCACCTCAGTCAATTTGTTGTACACATGTTCCACTATCTATCTCTCATATTTATTTCTCAATGAAAAACAAAACAAAACAAAACAAAAATGCATACATTTACAGCCCAGCCCACTGAGACAAACACCAGACTGACATTATGCCAAATAGTCATCGATGTATCATCCTGAGTGGCTAAGATTTGGCTGATCAATTATCTGGTATATAGGGACTCCAACTCTCCTGTTTTTGCCGAGATATACCGTCCAATTTGGAAAATCTTGAATTCTCCCACCTGATTAGGAATTTCTCCTTTCAATAGCAATAGCTGTATTCCCCTTCTTTTCACCTGCCCACCTCTTTGATAAAAGTCATATATCACTGTATTTTTTCTCATTTATTGTTGTCAGCAGCAGCACAGAACTGTTATACATGTACATGTACAATGTAGCAGCACTTAAAAGTGTCATCTGGCCACATGGAATTTTGTTCTTTGTGCTGGTGATATGCTCTATCCTCACATTGAGCAGGGGTCTCAAGTATTCTAGGGGTCTCAGTACGGGAATCTCACAGTTTAGAGGTTAACAATAATAATAATAAATAAAGCATTTGTAATGCACCATATATCTATCAAGAACTATTCATAGGTGCAGAGGGAAAAAGAAAAGAGGAAATTGAAACTTAGGGAAAAACTTTGATTTGGACACCTCGTACACAATCGACAAAAAGGCTTACGCATGGGTCGGACTACTAGAGATTAACATTCAAACAGTACGAACATGACGAAGTTGACCGAATTCAGTCAGTCAATAGCTTCGGGTTCTCGATTCCTCAATAATCCTTAGGTTTTAGACTCTCAACGGGTCTCATCGTATAAATTCAAAGAGAGGACTTGTATAATCTCCATTTCAAAAACAAAAGGTAGGTCAGGTTTACTTCGGAATTTTGATTAGTTTAGCCATGAAAAATTAACTCCAAGGTCACTCTCTTCCCTCGACAATATGCATTATCGCTGAAGATTACGTAGCACCCCTCAGGCTCTGCATGCCATGTTATTATTTCATCCGAGATAAGCTGCTTTACCCATGTTTTATCAATTTTAAGTCCCTTTAAATACTACTACTTGAAATATAAAGAGCCAAATAGGATGCCAACAATTCTTCCTGAAGTTTGAATGTATATTACATTATTTCAATAATTGTTGAAAATTTCCTTGATATTTTTAATTTTTGTAATGCGTTTTCCAAATTTAGCTAATAAATAAAAAAATAAATAATAAATTGGTGCATCTCACTGGGCTCTTCATATATCTTGTTGTTTGTAACAAAACACCTTGGGAGACCCCCAAAACCTGAAGGTTAAAAGGGGAACCTATGTACTGAATTCCTAAAAAAGAGTATCATTTGGATCCTGCATTATTAATATGGAGCCCTAATTAGTAAATAAAGTTTTGAGATCTTCCATGACCGTCTATTGACTCTATGGGTAGAGGGATTAATAATTAAATGATTCAAGAGGTTTCGAGACGTACCATGACAAGCTATCGACTCTATAGGTAGAGGGAGCTTTTCAAGGATAGCACGAGCCTCATATGCATCATGCATGATGGTGGATCACAGCTAGAGCTTTGGTAGATGATCACAAGATTCCAAGTTGTTCTAGGTTCTAGATTAACAGCACATCAAGTTCCGGTCCATTACCAACTATCCAAGGTACCTGTAAACAGAAGAAAAAAAATCATCCCAAAAATGGTAAATGTAAAATCTTGGTTCACAGTAAAATCGGAATGGTCCCAGTATTTCCTGAGCGGTTTTATTTTCACAGATTTGTCCTGGATTATAAATCTGTAGGATTGCTGTCTTTATTAATTCTGATTGCTGTTGGTCATATTCAAACTATCAAGTGGGACATTGAGCTGAAATTTTAATGTAGCGCTGTGCCTTTGAAAATGCAAATTAGGATCTGAAATCAACACAAAGGCTTCTTTACAATACAACCAATCATTTAAGTTCCAACATTATGTGATCCAGTTTTCTTACGCTGAATAACTGATCAAACAGGAATTTGCACGTATGGGACTATGGTGCTTAAAATGCCTCTTATTCTTATACCTCGTCACTTTTTTCAGATTTTTTTTTTCTTAAAGTAATTATCATGGACTACTCTAACATGGCATATACACACAGGTAATTTCGATCTGTTTATTTACTTGAATTGTTGCATTCAAGGCACTGGTCGTGTCACTCACGTTTTGGATGTCGTGTCACTCACAGCACATAGAGGTGGACCATTTTCCACAGAGAGGGAATGATTGATAAGGACAATAAATGTCAGAGAGGTACACTATTCATGTACATATACCGGAATTTTTGGTACCCTTAGAGATGTACTACATGTAGGGCAGAAATCCAACCATAACCAATGATGGTCAGAAACCCATGTCTTTTTTCTGTCGTGTCACTCACGCACTGTTTTTTAATCATAATTTCCAGGACCAATTGCAAAATTCAAATCCAACTGGTAATGGCACATGCCACTCCTACGTTATACATAATATGGTAGTCATGATCCATTCATAACCTACAAGTGCAAAGATATGTGCCCTTCTATCAGTCCAAATGTCGTGTCACTCATGTTTGAATATGACCTGTTACAAGAGAAAATCCTAAAATTAACAAACTTTTATTCAAATCACTATCCTGTTTATCAGGGAAAATGTACGATGGTGAAAAAAGACAGTAGCTATGTTCACACGGGACCATCAGGATTTTAGTCCTCGAGGATTGTATCCCTAAGAATTATAACCCCAACGGCTTGTTTTCGAGTCGGGTTCACACGGTGTGCTTATCCTCGATAAGTGAGAGGCTCGATGAACGGAAGTACAACTTGTATGTAGCGTGCGCTATTTATTTCTCCGTACTTTTCGGCTATGTCGCTTGACTGAACCGGAAGTTTAACCATAACAAAAGGTCACTCTTATCCTCGACAACACTAACTCCAAGTTAAAATCGTGTCCACACTGTCAAACGCGCGATCGGAGACCACCCACCGCTTGGAGTTTCGAGCCTTAACCCTAAGATCTGTCGAGAACATAAACCCTGACTTGTCCTCGAGAACATAAACACCGAGTTCGTTCACACGGGCCTTCCATAACTCCAAGTTAACTCCAAGTTTTCCTTGAGGACTATCTCGAGGATAACTTGGAGTTAACTTGGAGTTAAGGCTTGCCGTGTGAACGATACTAGTGACTGCATCTCCTACAGAGTATAAATTATGCTGCTGCCATTAAAACCATTAATTTACTTTATATATTGACCTCTTTGACTCTTGACCTTTGATCTACATTCTCCAGATGAGGTCATCTTACAACAATGATGCATACAATTTTCAATTTAGAAGTACATGTATATCTCAAGTTGTTCCTGGGATATATCGCTATTAAAGAAAACAAGCTGAAAACATTGAATTTCATAAATTGAAATCCGTGACTCTAGGCCTTTATCCTTCATACTAAAAAATCTAACCACATCATTTTCATATTAATGATAATTACTATTCATATTAAGTAAACAGGACATCTCAATGTATGTACTGACAAATTTGGTTTGGGTGATATTTTGTCTTGTGGCGGCCAAGGCTGGGGGCATCCAGTGTGCGTAACAAAGGAAAATGTACATACGCACATAAAAGCTCCTTGCAATAGCCCATTGGAAGCCCCCCAGCTATGGCTGCCAGAAGTTACATTGCTCTGAAGTTGCATTCGTGTATTCGAGCGAGTCGCAACCCTGATTGCAGGGATTGTATTATTATCATCATTATTATTATGCAAAAAATGAACTTAGGCCTACCAATTGTCTATAAGATAACTCGAGCATGGCACACTGTTTCACTCCTTTTCCATCTTTCTTTCCGTATGAAAATGTGTAATTTCCAACCCCAACCTATTTCTTTACAAGTTATAAATTCACTGCCAATTTCAAAACATCGCAATTGCAATTGTGCATATAACCCCACGGTCGCGCAATTGCGATTGCGATGTTTTGAAATCGGCAGTGAATTTATAACGTGTGAAGAAAATAGGTCCGCTTTGGAAATGACACATTTTCATATAAGGAGTTTACAGTTGCGACTCGCTCGAGTACACCAATCCGACTTCAGAGCAATGTAACTTATGGCAGCCATAGCTGGGGGGCTTCCAATGGGCTATTGCAAGGAGCTTTTATGTGCGTATGTACATTTTCCTTTGTTACGCATACTGGATGCCCCCAGCCTTGGCCGCCACAAGACAAAACATCACCCAAACCAAATTTGTCAGTATATACGTTGAGATGTCCTGTTTAATTATGAGTACTATCATTAATTGGTAGGCCTAAGTTCATTTTTTGCATAATAATAATAATGATAATAATACAATCCCTGCAATCAGAGTACCGCATCTGACTGATTGATATAAATTTGTTTTCATTCTCTCCATGGAATTTTATTCTTCTCACTTGTATCAAGATTTTTAATGAGATATATTATTATGGTTTGTAAAGTTTATCATACTTACATTGATTATATATGTACCTTGTTTGTATCTTTTTTGAAAATGTAAATTGTGTGCAATCCAGCCAACGGCTGCAACATACAATTTGAAATAAACCATGAATAATAATTTATTTACCCAGGGTATAATGTAGCCACCTCAGTTCTGACAACTGTTCTCCCAGCAAGCCCTGCATGATGTTCTGAATTATTACCCCCAAGCTCCTTGTTATTAAAAAGGCAACTTTAGGTACCATTTTTGAAAGTCTTTGGTATGACTCGGCCACGTTTCGAACTCATGACCTCCCGTTTATGAAAGCAAGAAAGGCTACCCTTTTTACAGGCGCTCTAACCGATTGAGCTATCATGTCCGGTTGAAATGTAAATATTGAGATAGACATACCATGATGGTTCGTGGTAGTGCAGCATAGAGTACTGTATAAGTGGTTATTTTCGTGGTGACTTTATTTTTGCGAATTCCCAAGTTGGTCACCGCGAAATTTTCCACTTCAGTACAAGGCTATTTATAGTAATGAAGTCATCACCAACATCACAAAATTTTGCTCTTGCAAATTTTCTCAACTTGTCCAAAATCACGGAAATATCTGTACGCAAAAATATTGGCTTATACAGTAGTGTAGTGTATTACACCCGAACCATCACCTATATATCAGAAAGTGTTATTTTACAGAGATTTGTGTGTTTGTTTTGAAGCGTCTGTACATAGCACGATGTCGATACTTTTTAGTATTGACCTCGTAGACCAAACTGCCATATTTTTGGGAAATTTTGCAACCTGGTGAATTTATTTTTCTTGGATTTTTCTCCTTTTTGCAATGGCTTTCAGCTCCGAAATTTAGTAGTAGTATATTTCTGTTATTATAAGACACAATGAATAGGTTTGGGATAAATTTCAAATCAAAATCCTGAAAAAAAAAATTAAAACATCACTGATATTTTTCCCTTCCCGGCTAGACAACTTGTGGGGAAATTGTCAGATATTGGACTTTCAAAAAAATATTTTTCATCCAAGAAGAGAGAAAGGAAATTAAAAACATCAGATTTGGTAAGTGGCATTAGGGTAAAACCCCCAGTACTCGGTCCCTTAAGGCACGTAGAAATTTTTACTCCATAATTTAATAATTTATGCACGACGCTCGAATGATCACGTTTAGCCTATGAAATACACTACCATTGTGCCTTCCAATAAACAATAGTCACGATAAAATTTAGATTCGTCATTTATTTTTTTGGTAAGTCCTCATTTCTTTATACGTTTTCAAATGTTGGGCGAAGTCCGACAGTGGATTCGTTGAAGTTCCTTTTTATATTTCTCTTCTTTATTCTAAAAAATATTGAAAGAGTGGGTCTACGCTTAACCTTTTGTGAAGTTGAGTCTTGCAGTTTTTCTTGCGAAATGGGTCCACTTTGGTTATGATTGACAGCGCGCACGACAAAGCGGTCTTTATCGGGAACAGCTGAATCGCGTTGTTCAGTTACGGTCAACGCACTTCAGTCATCGCAACCAGGAGGCAGAGCTCCGCACGATAGCTAATCAGAGCGCCCAACAATCAAAATGCATTGTTCTCTAGCTCTGTAAAAACAAACTTGTAGACTTTTCTACGTGTAAGGGGAAATCGGCGATAATATGAAAACTTACCTCCTTAATCTGACGATCCACCCACCAGAAGAACAAAAAAATTCTGCTCTAAAAGATTATCAAAATCATTTAAAATACTTAATTATGGTTTTAAAAATATCGCCGATTGAAGAAGGAGATGTTTTCCGCCCGCTAGCAGTTTTTGCAGCAAGTGTTCGGTCACGCATGTTTCCCTATGCGTCTTGATTGCGCAGACTGAAAAACTCGCGATGCGAAGCGTCACAGCACAAAAACCCGATAATGTGTATGCGCCGCACTCAATGTCTCGGTGAAACCGAAAAGTGGCTAGGCCCCCTCTAGACAAGGGTGGAGTGTTTTTTGAGTATTGCAAAACATGTGGGGTGAGATGAAAAAATTCGCTGTGACTGATGAATAAGTGAAAGTTTCCCGTCATTCTCATACCAAATTCATGGTAGCAGCGCACAGCATTACTTAACAACGCAACCCGGAAGAGCGGCCAACCCGTTAATGTTTTTGCCAAGAAACGCAAAAGTGGAAATATCTCCGTGATGACGTCCAATTCAGAGTAAGTTTGCAATCTCGTTTTATATTTTGCTTGTGTGATTTTTGGTGGTGTGTTTGATGAATGTTTGATGATTGTTTGTGAGAGTTTGGAGGCTAATGTGTTTGTGATCTTTTTGTGACAGCTGTTGATCTAGCTGAAAACCAAATACCGGGATGCAACCGGGCACTTGGCGCGCTACCCTAGATCTAGGCTAGATCCACATACAGCTGCAAACCAACATCAGTCAGTAGTGAAAAATGGCTGTCTGTCGCCCTCTTGGTTGCTTCTCAATAATAATTAGCAAAACCAGCTTTAAACCTATCTCAAGATAAATTAAGATAATCTATAGTCTCATTGTAATATATTTCTTCCATTAGATATTTTTAATTTTGTTTAGTAGAATTTTTAGACCCTTTTTGGATATGCCACCTTGACTTGGCTGGAGCTGCTCAAGACACTTTTCTGCATTGACTTTCCATTGGAAGAAAACTGCTGCAGTAAGGTACTTCCCAGTGCAATAATGAATTGACCATGCATAAGTCAGTGTAAGTAAAGTGGGCTAGATCTGACTAGCTACCACATATGCGTGCAAACCGACCATAAAACGGATCGACGCATTCCCCATCGGCCACCGATTCCCTTTTTTTAAATTTTAACTTAATTACAATTACTCAATTGACCTCGTAAGGGGACTAGCTTTCTTCCAGGCCCAAAAGAAGATTTTTTTATCGAATGGATTTATTCAGGTAGTCCCAACCAATACTGATCTTTACGAAAGATACAGTTGCGGATCGAGTATTTCACAAGAGGGGGGGGGGTGCAAATTTGAATTCTACATTTCTGGTACACCCCATTTTCTCCCCCCGTCACATATTCCCCCTTTTTTCTTTCCTTTTTTTTGTTTTCGTTTTTCTCTCTCTCTCTCTTTTTTTCTTTTTGGAGGGGGGGGTGGGTAGATTAAGATTTTTTTTTTTTTTTTTTTTGCCCATCATAAATAAAAAAATCAGCTGGTCCGTTTTTCGACTTTACTTTTCTCTTTCTCATTTTTTTTGGGGGGGAGGCGAGATGATTTATGATGGCAAAAAAAAAAAAAAAAAAATCGGCCTTTTGCCATCAAAAAGGTCATCAAGTATTGGCCAAAGGGGTTAGGTTCAATTGGTAAATTTGGCTGGTCGCCCATTTTTTTCCCCTTTTTTTTCTCTCTCTTTTTTTTTTTTTCATTTTTTTTTTTTTTTGGAGGGGGGGGGGTGGTTTGGGAGGTAGATGTTCATTTTTTTTGCCCATCATATCATAATAGAGCTGGTCTCCATTTTCCACCTTTTTTCTTCTTCTTCTTCTTCTTTTTTTTTTTTTTTTTTTGGGGGGGGGGGCGGGTAGTTTTAAATTGTTTTTCAGCCTTTTCTCCATCGTAAAGGTCATCAAGTTTTGGCCATATTCAATTGGTAAATCTGGCAGGTCGCCCATTTCTTTTTTTTCTTTCCTTTTTTTTTATCGGGGGGGGGGGGGGATTGGGAGGGGAGTAGTGTTTATTATTTTTTTTTTTTTGCCCATCATAGAGCATAAATCGGGCCGATCGCCATTTTTATTTATTTATTTTTTTTTTGTAAAAGGGGGGAGAGGGGTAGTGCGGCTGGCCACCCTGGATACGTGCCTGAGATCCATCAAATTTCTGCACAGTTTTTTTTCACCCAATCGTGTAGGAAGTCCCATCGGTGGCGGAAAAAAAATGTTTGAGTGAATAAAATTAAGACGCCTATATTACGAGACTAACGCTCTCGAGAGAAAAATTCTCTTTCCTGCAAGATCCCACACGGAGAACACACCTACGCAAGCCAAAGCGGTGAGCTTTTTCCCAGTTTTTTTACATTTTTTTAAATAACAAAAGTAAGATAGGCCTATGGCTATAGCCATATAATATACACTTACACTTATGCATCGGTCAACTATAGTGACCTTGCACCGCGGAGGTTAGTATACGGCGGAAAGCTCACTCCAGTTGACCGCACAGATTTTCTGCCTGTTTTTTAAAATAAAACACACATTTATACATTTAAATATGGGTACGAAATGATAGTTTACCTATATATGTACACTATATGCTATTTTAAGCTCTAAATCATCATACCTATTAAAAAATAACTGGGGAAAACCTCACCGCTTTGCGTGGATCTGCTCTCCGTGGATCTTGCAGGAAAGAGAATTTTCTTTGAGAGCATTAGTCTCGTATATAGGCGTCTTAATTTTATCACTCATGCGATTAAAACAAGCAATGAAATTTATTGTTTCAATACGAGATTTATTTGATAAATTGATCTGCACAGTTTTCTATTTTACCTCCCCCCCCCCCCCCCTCTCGGGAAGTTTCAACTTTTTCTCCTGTCGTTACCGGTAATCCTTTTCTCTCCTCTCTCCCCCCCCCCCCCCCCCCTCTCTCTCTCTCTCTTTCTCTTTCTCTTTTGTTCCTGCTACCTTTTTTTCTGCAACCGATGGACTTTGTACACGGTTGGGGAAAAACTTTGCAGATGGATGTCCGGGCACGTATCCAGGGTGCCCCGCCAGCCAGCCTCTCCCCCCCCCCCTGCCCCTACCCCTGCAAAAAAAAAAAAAAAAAAAAAAAAAAAAAAAAATGGCGATTGGCCCGATTTAAGTTTTATGATGGACAAAAATAAAAAATTAAAAAAAATGAACAAATTAACAACCTAGGATACCCCACCCCTGAAAAAAAAATGAAAGAGAACAAGAAAGGGGAATGAAAAAAAAGAAGAAAAATTTATAATTAATGATGGGCAAAAAAAAAATAAACACCTACCCCCCCCGCACAAAAAAAAAAAAAAAAAATTGGGGGGGGGGGTGGGGAGGAGGGGGACCGGCCCGATTTACGTAATGAATGTTACCCATATGACTGATACTTGATGACCTTTATGATTGGCCCAAAAAAAATTACACCTACAACCCCCCCCCCCCTCCCCGGACCTTTTATGAAGGCAAAAAAAAATAACACTTACCTCCCCCATTCCCCCCACCCCCCCTCCCCCGTGAAATATTTTTTTTTTTGATGCATGACCAGGGGGGAAAAAATCGGGTGTACCAAATCTAGAAATTCAATTTTGCCCCCCCCCCCCCCCCCCGCCCGCCCCCCCCCCCCACTCATTGAAATACTGGATCTTGAAAAATCTATCTAAGTAGAAATATTGTTTTCATGGGACTTCGTGATAAAATCTATTCAATAAAAAATCATCTGTGGGCTGGAAGAAAGCTAGTCCTGTAATGAGGTCAATTGAGTTCCGCGCGGTCAATCTTGTTTACTATTCGTAAACAAACATTGTCCATTACAAGATAGTCAATCACAAAATATTATCGTAGTATTCTATATGCTTTATTGAATGAGTTCTGTCCTCTTATTATTCAAGTTCTTTAGGCTGCAAGCCCTCAACGTCGCTCAACGTATATTTAGCTGGTGCGTGCTCGAAGCCGATCTCATTCACTGAAGTGGCTGATAGGCAGTACAGAATACGACTGAAATGTAAGCACCTCAACAACTTTATCATCTATACTGCTGCCCAACATACAGAATTCTAGTGATAGATCAGGTGAGTGTGAAATTTATTGTCAATTGTAACAATATTGTTGGTAACAGGTCAAAAAAGGGAATGGGTGGCCGATGGGGAATGCGTCAAATGCCGTCAGTCCGTTTCAATGTATGTTTGCACGCATATGTGTATAATATAGAGCTATAGGCCTATCTCAACTTTTTATATAGGACAAATTTTGAATACAGGGTTCGTACTCTTATTTGGAAGTCAAATTCCATGACTTTCCATGACCTTTTAATAAAGAATTCCATGACTTTTCCATGACCTTTCAACAACTTTTCAAGCTCTTGGATTCTCAATGCTCTCGGCTACATAATTTTTCCACTTCATCATATGCATGTTTATTCAACGAATCCGGAAACATTCTCTGAAAGAGGTCGCTATTGTGGTGACACCAATGAAATGATGATCATCAACCACTTTTAGGCACCACAGGACTTCTGCTTTCAATGTGTCTTCTCTTGTTGCAACTGGAATAGGCATGGGCAATTTAGAGGTTGATGGAGCAGTACTGGTGGTTGCATCTGTAGATGACACACAAACTGATGAACTTCCAGCATTCTTTGCAGTGAAAAAGTTGTTAAGTGTGAGAGACGAACCTAGAAGGAAAAAAAAACATGAAAATGTTTGAAGTAATATAAAAATATTGCAAGTAAAATTCAATAATAAAATGCTTATTCTTGGTTTACTTCATAAAACCCATTTTGAAATTTTTGAAAACATAAATCCTGCTGGTAAGAATTTGAGTCATCGTGTGCATGGTAACTTGCCTAATGATCACAGGCATCTTACAACTATATCAGGCATGATATTCCCCTTCGAAAAAAAAAAAAATTCAAAGTAGCCAAGGGTGTTAAGTCCGCAAGAGTAAGTAAAGAAAAATCAAAAATGAGTATGCGACCCCTGTGCTTGATAGTTTTATTATCTGACAAAAAAAAAAACAATAGGGCCTACATGGAGAACACGTTCTTGCCCATCTTGGGGGCAAAGGATTTCAACAATTATAAAGAAACTAACAAAAAGTTGTCCATTTATAAACAGATCTCGATCAAATTGTTTTTTTTTTTTTAATCTTTGTAAATTAAAAATCTTAGGGGGAACGTTTGGTAAAAAGAACAGAAATCGAAATAGATTACATGGCTTCACCCTGTATTCTTGAACATGATTAATCAAAAGTCAAATCTCATGTTATATTCGAAATCAGAAGCTGCAGCCGATTCATCACGTCTATACTAGCAACACGGGCCCGGGAGTGAACCAGCGGAGCGCGAGTGGGCTACGGTTTGTGAATGTAGACGTGACGATCCGGCGTAGCGTAGGTGAACAGGCCCGGTGGCGGTATAGAATGCCGTAGTGCGGCGGCTTAACTCGTATATCAATAAATATTTGGAAATATTGCCTAATAAAAATGTTTAAAATTTAATGTTAAAAATATACACTTACCACGTTTGTTGAGCTTTGAGATGTGCTTTTGACTGCGTTATGTGGCTCTTTGACAGGCTGCCTTCGCCCCAATATTGCGACACTGAATTAGTCAAGCAAACACTAAGTTACATCTTGCAGTGCGGCTTTCTTCAAAAATGCAATTCCGATACTCTGGATTATCCAACCAAGCATGCTTTAAAGCGGCAATTTCCTGGCATTTCTTTAATTTTACTTCCACAAAATAATATGCAGTAAAAATTCCACAGACAAAACCTTGCGGCAAAAAGTCTAAGAATTTGAAACAAGAATTTTTGAAGAACGCACCAGTCGCGGCACATATCAAAACAATCATATCACGATCGACACGCAATTCACCCAGCGCATGCGAAACACACGCACACACACACTGAACGAAGCATTGAATCCCCAATACACACACAGTACCCATGCTCGATACACACACACGAACACGTACATACACACATATCGCGCTAGCGCGCGAGCGAGCTCAAAACAATAATCATTTTCACAAGACAATCAGTAAAATGTTTCGAAAGAAAGAAAACACACCTTGAACAAGAATAAAATGGTTGAAATATTATCATTTATTTAGTCAGAAAATGATTGAATATTGACACATTTTGATATTCCATGACTTTCCATGACTTTTCAATGGAAAAATAGATTTTCCATGACTTTCAAGGCCTTGAAAACAAGATAGCAAAATTCCATGACTTTCCAGGTTTTCCATGACCCGTACGAACCCTGGAATAGTATACACGTCTGATGATTTAAAAAACAAGGCAGAAAAATCGTGCTTTTCAGGGGTGAGCGTCCGCCGTGTATAGCTACTTGGCGGTGCAAGGTCAATAATAATTGACCATGCAATAAGTGTAGATCTAAGTCAGTGACTAGCTACATGAATTATATTTTTGCTATATTTTACCAATTCTTAGTGGTAGTTTTAACCATTCCAAATTGTGATTAATTTCTGTTTCGTTTCATCTCTTTTATTAATCTTGAATAGTCTGCCTCTGTCTCTGACTCTGTAACAAACATCATTCACATCACAATCACACGCTCATAATAATCATAACACTGTCTTCTGAGTAAAGCAGAGCCCCACACACCAAAGACAGCGTAATGTTTTTAATTGGGTAATGTTTACATGTAGATCTAGGCCTAATAATATGAGAGATTTTAAGTTAAAATAGTAACTAGATACAAGTGGCAATATTAAGGTCACTTACCTAAAATTTGCTGTGACTTTTCTGAAGTCCAGTTCCGTATAGCTTGGAGATATTTTGATCGTATTGCTGTGTACTCAGGCTCAGCCGGGGAAACGACATCATGTGAATCGTCAACGTTGCCGAGTAGAAGATTAATCAGTAAAATTTGAGCCAAATGTAGTCTGCTAAGGTCGGTCATGTTGTTTCCAATTCTATTTCATATATACACAACAAAAAAAGTAAGTCCCCCCTAATCAAAATGGTATAACTTTTTAACCAAGAGAAATTTAACGAATTTTATTACATGTACTTGTAGGTAATTTTATCAGGTTCCATTTTAGTGAATATTACTGAAATTCGTTATGTCATGCTTTAATGAGCACAGTCAAAAGGCAAAAATGTCACTTTTCAAAAGTCACAAGGTTAGTTTCATAAATTGAATCCAATAATATCGGAACAAATTTAAACTTTTCAACAAAAGATATGTTCAGAAAGCTTGATGCACTTAATATCTAACACACCAAATGACTTTTGCATTAAATTTTACGGTTGGATGAGCATGAGGTAAAATTTGCAAAAACTGCATTTTTTACACATTGTTACTTTAAAAAATTATTGATTATGACGGAATATGCAATCTGGAAGAGTGTTTTAAACAATATCAGTCAATTCATGGTTGAATGAACACTAAATAAAACAAACAAGAATATTTTCAAATTTATTAGATAAGTATTGTTACCTTTTGTGTCATGAAAATCATTTTATCAAAAAAAATTTTTTATGTGTATGTCAAATAATTTTTTTTCAAATCATGCTATGGCATTTTATCAAAAATTCACGCTTCAATGAACATGTGATACGTAAAAAGCCATTTTTTCGTTTGTGGACTAAGATTCAATTGCCTAATTTGAATAATTGTCACAGACCTTCTTGGATAGTTCATTTGATTTGAGTTTCACGAAAATTCCAGTGTTTTATGCTTCAGTGAGCAGAAGATATTAAAAAAATATGCAAATATGAAGAAATTTCAGAGCTTTGGCCCCACTCAGTGCCTTATCAGATTCTCAATTTAGCGTTTGTTCCTGTTAGTTAGTACCACCATTAAATTGTGGGCCAAGTTTCGTGAAAAAACTCCCAACAGAATTAACAAAAATTATTAATGAAATTAAGCCGAATTTCCATTTTGTTGAAATTTTGATTTTCTCTCCATTGACATTGTGTACAATTTCGAGGCAAAAACAAACCCCGAATCAACATGCTGGAACTTTTTAACAAAAAAGTGTTGAGTAATATCATTCGGCAGTTATATTTATACACTCATCCACTTATAACTTATGTGCGAATATGAGATAACACCGTTGCGTAATGCATGAATGGGCACACAATAAAAGGCAAATTTGTCATGACAAAAGTCACAAAACTCACTTTTAAAGTGTGCTCGCTCGTCCATGACACAACGAATAGTGCTCATGTTCTCACAAAATGTGTCGATGATGTTGATGATAATATCTAATGGCAATTCTTTAAGTAAAATTGTTGGATTTTACAATTTTTAGAGGCCTAACCATAATTCTTAAAATTGTGCTCACTCATCCATGAAAAATAGTAAAATGTATCGGGATTGGTGTTGGATGGTCAAATTTTGGATGATAAAACCACTAAAACAATTCAACACAAGGTCAAAGGAAAATTTTACAAAATTCTTATTTTTACAGACAAAAAAAATACCCTTGTGACTTTTGAAAATGTCCATTTTTGCTTTAAATGTTGATCACTCATGCATGTCTCAGAGGATCAACGTCATTTTTTCACAGAAGGTACTCAATAAGTGTAGAAAACCTCCCTCCAAATTGTCGTGCACAAAACCAGCCCATTCAAAAGTTACATCATTTTGATTAGGGGGGGACTTACTTTTTTTGTTGTGTATAGATCCTATAAACTTCTAATCATAGAGGATGTATTATTTAGACGTTTATAATACATGCACCTCCCACCCCCCCCCCTGGATCCGCGCCTGCCTATGCTTAAAAAGATGTATTTTGTATGAAAATAAATATGCATTGTTTTGTTTTTGTTTTTTTCTTCTTTGTTTTAATTGTATTTGTTTGTTTGTTTGGTTTTTGTTGGTTCTTTTAAAGACATATCCGACCGCTACTTTTTTTTTTCTTCAAATCCTCAAACATTACAGCACTCAAACTCATATTGATTGCTGATTTTGTTTTCTCGTCAACTGTCTTTCTTGGTCGACGGGCCACGCCCCTTTTTGTTATCTTCGACTTTTTAACCCATTAGAGATGGATAAAATAAAGCTTCAATTTATCCACCTCTGTGGCCGTGGGGGTAGGCCTATCTCACTGAGTAGCGAACCCAGGCGAATGGAGCGGGAAAAAACAGTACGTATATCAACAAGGCATGTTTTCTTTTGTGCTGCTCACTGAATTGTGAACCCAATTTGAATAAAGCCTAATGCTACAGTCACACAGACACTTATGCTACAGTCACACAGACACTTACGTTGAGTTACGTCCGGTTGCGTCCAAAAAATATTTTCTTTTCTGCGGATCCCAAGGGATGCCTACCCGTCATAGTCAGCAGTGGAAATATTGATAATTTAGTTCATCCAGTAAAACAAAGAAACACATAAGAAATAATAGAAATTTTGAAATGTTCAAAGTTTCGCAGGGCATCTTTACGGATGCCGACTTACGTAAGTAACCGTAACTTTTCGTAAATGAACGTAACTATCCGTATCTAAGACGCAGACCATCCGGGAAAATTCTTATGCTACAGTCACACAGACACTTACGTATAGATACGTTTGTGTTGTTGTAATCTTATTTCATCTTCTATTCTATCATTTCTTATGTATTTCATTGTTTTACTGGATGAACGAAATTATCAATATTTCTACTGCTAATGACGGGTAAGCATCAGTGGGGATCCGAAGAAAAGAAAATAATTTTTGGACGCAACCGGACGTAACTCAACGTAAGTGTCTGTGTGACTGTAGCATAACGTTCCGTCCATTTGCGTTTATTTGCGTTCACCGTAACTATTCGCAATTATCCGTAATTAAACGTATAAAACGTTTAAGTACCCGAAAACAATACACTTAAGAGGCTACGGACAATTGCGGATAATTGCGTCCTTTCACGTTTTGGAACTCCCGAACACCCGTTCTTGTTTGCACACGGATAGGGGTTATATAAATGTAATAGCTTCGAGGGACAGGTCCTAAATTTCCTAGAGGGAGGGGGGGGGGGGGGGGGGGCAAATAAAAAAAAAAACCAATAATAATTCAAGCGAGCTTCCACTCAATAAAAAATTAACGGAAAACAGGATGTTTGAAACCATATTTGATTGAAATCCTCTGCAATCAAATCTTATATATATATAAACCCCTCACAAAAAGTTTCGCAAATCGACTTTGGGCCATGATAACTTTTCAGGTAGGCTTTGGTTATTCCTAATATTTGTACCATTGGAAAGATAATTTATCCCCCTTCTTATTGATATCCAATTTGTAATGATTGTGTCATGCTTCAATACACAGGACATCAAAATATGGAGAAAAGTAAAAAGTCAAATGTTGCAAAATTTATTGATCAAATTGAAGTTCCGCGACTCTACTTTAGGCCATAGTAACTTTTGGGGTATTTTCTAATTTTTATTGAATTTTATACCATTGTCAAGTTCATATATTCCTCTTTTCAATGATACCCTAATTGTAACAATGATGTTATTCTTGCAAGCACAGAACACCTGAATGTTAGGACAAGTCAGGAGTCAAATGTTCCAAATTGAATGCCTATTGTGACTATTATTGAGTAATAACAATACATTTCGCAACTTTTCACTTTTTACTTTGCATTATATTCATTAATAATGTGCATTCAAAAATGATGTTACCATTAAAAATAGGGTATCAATAAAAAGAAGAATAGATGAACTTTTTAATGCTATAAAAATTGATCGTAATTAAAACCCACATTAAAATGTGTCAAGGTTCAAAGTTGTATTTACATAACATTTAAATTGAACATTATCTTTCGCTTTGCCTTGCATTCAGGTGGTATTCAGGGGTTCTGTGGACCCAGGCATGGCATCACCGTGACAAATTAGGTATCAATAAAAAGAGGAATAAATGAACTCGACAATGGTATAAAATTAAATAAAAATGGTAAAATACCTCAAAAGTTATCAAGGTCTAAATTTGAGTTGCGGAACTTCTATGTGATCAATAAAAGTGCATTTTACAACATTTGTCTTTTTACGTTTCTCCATATTCTGATATTCTGTGCATTGAGGCATGACACAATCATTACAAATAGGATATCAATAAAAAGGGGGATAAATTATCTTTTCGCATGGTATGAATATCAGGAATAACTAAAGCGTACTTGTAAAGTTATTCATGGCCTGGAAAGTCGATTTGCGAATTCTCTTGTGTCAGGAGGTTTATAAAATAATTTCCCGACCCTTTTATATGACAGATAGTAAATTGAATAAATTTTGTTTAATTGTCGTTTAGTTGGATATATCGCCATATATAACATGTTATCGAGACGCTCTTGAGAGCGCGATGCTCGGTTCAAGAAGGGGTTATTTGATATTCAAGTTTGTTTATAAATTATTGTAATTGTTAAATCTACGTGAGTCGTAAAGTGCGATACTCCATTTACCTATTCAATAAATTCGAGAGAGCATTGGGCAAGTCCGTAATCTTGTTTGGGTTACCATAATATTTAATTTTGTCTAAATGATAGAATGCGAGAGTGAACATAATAACTAGCCATAGTAAAGGTTTCTAAAGGCATGCAAGTTATTGCTCTCGCCCAGCTCCACCCCCCTAAGAAAAGGAAAAATTTAAACATTATAATCACTTTATATAAAATTCCCTTTTTGCTTCATAAATTTTATAATAAACCTCAACATACGTGAGAAAAAATTGTGAAGCAAAAGAAGGAGGGCCATAAATTGAATATTCTTTTTTTCTCTTCTGTTACATGTGAATAAACACGATAAAATGCCGAGTTAAACTTTTGATAAAGGTAAACCTCTTTGAAAACTATAATAGTATTCTCATAATCAATTCGTCGTACATTAGCGATTTCGCTGGCATGTTTGTCCTTCTGGGATGTTTTTTATCTTTCGATTGTTCCTTTATTTTAAAAAAAAAATAAATAAAGAAAACGTTTTTGTCTGTTATGTGTCTGACATACTAATCTTGAGATCTCTTTAATATTTGCTATAGAAGTCGAATATGAACAGTGGTTATGAAAACCTAATTAAGTTTTTTAGCCATTCTTTTTATTTTTCTCTCTCTCCTCTGATTTCATTCTACTTCTCCCATTCTCTCGCTCTCCCTCTCCTCTTCTCTCTTCATCTCTCTCTCTCTTAATCTCTCTTCTTTTGTTTCCTTTTTTTTTGGTTGGGGGAGGTGTGGGGGGTGTGGGGAGGTGTGCTTTGCCTCCTCTCTGAATCTAATCGTCTGTTGCCATGTTTAGCTCTCTCATGCCTTTGTCTTTGTACCTTAGCCCACTTTGCTTTTGTGGGTAGGACTTTATGAAGCCATAAACTAAGAAATAGGATAATGGTTGTCTATTTAGCGAAGGTATTATAAAAAAAACCTAAACTGCATTGACCAGTAGAGGAGTATATGATTTTCATTACAATTCCGCAAGTTATATGTATATTTTATCGTATGTCAATTCCTCCGCAAGTGTTCAGAGAGTGTTCGCGAAGTTTCCGGAAGTCGGAAAAAACAAAGACCGAGTAGACTCGTAAGGTTATTCGTAAGTGGACGCAAGTGTCCGTATCTGGACGTAACTATTCGTATCATACGCATTTTGTCCCGTATATCTTATAATTGTTGAAGCGTGGCGGGAAGGCATCCGTGGGGATTCGCAGGAAAAATCACCCTTTTGGACGCAACGCTGGACGTATTCAACGTAAGTTCTGTGTGACTGTAGCATAATCCTTTTCTTCTTTTTTTCCGGTTCCATTCGTTAGGATTTTTTTATGGTTTGTCCGTTGGGTTCGTCTAAATTTTGATGTGTTTTTTTCTCAAGGGTTCTTTTGGATTTACCAGGACTCGTTTGGGTTATTAAAAGTTAGTATGGGTTTTTTTAAAATTCGTCTGGGTTTTTAAAATTCGTCTGGATTTTTAAAAATTCGTTTGGGTTTTTTTTTTAATTCGTCTAGAAAATAACCAATTTGCCAGGAACATAAATTTTTACATTCAAGTGATATACAGTGGTGGCCAAAATTATTAGAACACCTGAACCTACACAAAGTCTATGGGATTATAAATGCCCTAGTTCATTTGCCGAAATCAGATTACGGATATCTTTTGTGTGCCATGAGCTTTCATGACTTTTTAGCATAGGGTTTTACGTATATGTTGATACCAAATTTATATAGTTTCGACCATCTGGTAATGCGCAGCATTAAAAATAGTTGCGCTATGCGCTTTTGGTTTCCCCATAGACTTGTGTATTAAACATGTAGTCCAAATGCAAAAAAAGTAAAATGCCAATTACATTTGCCGATTGCTCAAAAAGTATTTGAGGTAGAAGTATAAAACTCAGCAGGCTTATTTATTCTGATATACCTCAAATACATTGTAAGTTTCAGCAAATTTGGTCTAATGTGGAGGGTGGATTCGCCCCACCCTTCGTTGTTAGATGACCAAAATAACCATGCGTATTGAAGGTTAAGACTATTTTTTTAAATTTAATGAAGACACTCCTTGTAAATACATATTTTTAAAAAGGAAATTTCATGAGCAATTCAAATATGTTGAAATATTAAGGGTTATGAAACAATGGACTTAAATAGGGGCACTGAATTAAAAATTTGGGGCCCTTCAAAAATAATTTAAAAATCCCCACATAAGATGTAGCTACTTCACCCTGTGTTGTTATAAATGTCATTTTTTGACATCCTCAGGAAATTTCCTTTCAGAATATATATACTTTTGTAGGGAGAGGCTTAAAATGTTTAACGCTATGACATGCGTTTGCAACCTTCGACACATAATAAATTCACAGGGAAATTTTGAACATTTTCAAATCTTCTTTGCGAATTATTTTAAGAGAAAAATCCAGGCGAATCGAAAGAATGGAAACGAATTTAAGAAACCGAAAAAAAAAATCGCTTCATTGGCCAATGCAGGACAAAAGACATTCGTGTTTTTCGACTCCATTCATTTGAAAAGTTAATCCGAAATTCGCTTGATTCACCACAAGGTTCAAGATACCCCTTTATCCAAAAAACACATAATAAAAAAATATAAAAAAATAAAAAATGCCTCATGTCGCGCTTATCGCGCGTGCCAGCCGTTGACATGTGGACAATTTTTTGATGTTACCTTTTTCCTAACCGCCACGTGACGTAAAAGAAAAATCGATGTCACCTTTATTGCCTCCACTTTGCAATTTCGACCCTTCCGTAAAAATCCTATGCTTACGGGACACTGTAGAGCGAATACAGAGAGATGCCTGCGTAATATAAAGTCTGATTAACTCCGTTTCAGCTAGCAGTGCCTATCGACAT